>OZ022506.1:66713998-66807285 GCA_963989385.1 Ctena decussata | reverse complement strand
TACCTATCATGTAATGACTAAGATACATTGCGGTAAAGTTTGTGAGTTCACATGATGCTTACATCTACGTAAGATGAAATTTCCTGTGAGGTAATTAAGGTACTAAAGTTTCAACAATCCTTGCTTAAAGGAAATTAAAATTTTAGAATAATCGCAAATATACTTTGTATTAGAATGAGACATATTGAACGGGGCCATATTTCATGCATAATGCACAACATGGTATTACCTTTGTTTCACAAATTCGTCAAGTGATAATAATCAAGTGTTTTAAATTTCAAAACAAGACTCATTGAATTTCAATGGGGCAATTTTGTTGTAAGTTTAGAAGAGGCCATAAACCCACTATCGCAAGCCAAGGGTACTAAGTCCACTTTGTTCTCACGTAAAATCAAGGTTGACTGAGTACCCTGTCTTGCCAAGATGCAATTTTTCATTCAAATGCAAAACAATATCGTTATTTGTCCCTTCGACTCTCATTTGAAGATAAGGATCATGCATTTCAATTTTGTCAAACATGTATCTGAGATCCAAACAGCAAGTTTCTAGGCTAAAAAGGGATATTAATCCATGCAAACGGCATAATAAAGTGAAAATCTTGCTCTCTAAAAAGTCGCGAGTCTCGAAACACTCCAAACTGGCCCTGAATGGGACAGTTATATAAGCTTGAAAAGGGACACATCTATGCAAAATGCATTACAGTGTGGTCCGATTTGTTCAGAATTGTAGTGAAAGCTGTATGATGTTCGGTGCTTTGTGGTTCAGCTTGATCCGGTGATTAGGGGGACCCAAGCAATCTGTTTCTGGTAGCTCTACCATCTCGGCTGGTGTTTGTCATGGGTTGACTTGTCATCTATGGACATCCAGTGCAGGACTGGGTTTTACATAAAAGTAAGTGATAGTAATTATTCATTAATTATTAGTCTTCCAATTGACGGGGTTCAACATTGGTGACAGCGGTGTATTTTTTTTCTTACGCCATTTTCAAAATCGCTACCCCATTCTTAGAGCAAAGCCAACCGGTTTCGCTCAAACTTTTGAACTCGGGGAAGAGAGCATACTTTTTTGTAAACATGTCTGAAATGAAAGAGACACCCGTCCATGTCAAGGCACTTGTCGGTGGGGAGTTGGTGAGGACTGAGCCAACCGGTATAGTCACCATCAACTTTGCATCGACTGTCCATGGTTTACAAAACACAAACACCCTCCAGCTGAGGATTCAGAGGCATCCGTCTCTGACACAGTCATGGCGAGCCCCAGTCTACGCCATCCGGTATGCACTGGTCTGAAATTGCCAAAGTTATTTTGTATGGCATGGGAGTCGTGCTACATCAAGGAAGGGGAAAAGCATGAGGAGGCAAAAAGGCATTGGGATTCTTTCCTCTTCAAAGACAGCAGGGAAGAGGTCAGTGAATTTACAGTCTCCTGCAGACTCCTGTGCAGGCATCACCAGTTCAGAAAAATGATACTACACCGGTGGTATTTAAATGCAAACTGAAACAAAAATTAGTGTTTTTAACTTTGGCAATTCGGAAATAGAGACACGCGATTCTTGGGGACCTCCCCTGCCGAACTCAGTCGAACCCGACGCCAGGCATTTCAGAAAAGGAGTCTGAAAAGACATCACCCCAAAAGAGGTCAAGAACAAGACAGGTAATATCTGCTGACCTCAAAACCTCCCTTAAGATGGTACAGGTAATTGATTGGCATTCAATGTCAGATTTCAGCAGCTAACCCAGAACCCTGGGGAATCGCATGAGGAGGGGGCTGATCATTTCTACTCTGGATTGTCGGACATGGGGGCTGGTGGGCAGGTTGCAGTGCAGGAACCAGGCACCATTCAGCGGGATGTCGGGACAGTGAGTAAGTGACGGCGTGTACATGGTACAATGAAACTCAGGCGACAGAGTCATATGATGAATAGGGAAGTGGGTAACCGGAAGTGCTGAGGTCTGGGGGGGTCTGGGCATAAGAGGCCAGAGAATCTTGTTGTTTGCCAGATAAGGCGCATTTAGCACCCATAGAGCAGAAAATGCTGTTAAGTCTTGATATTTTGGGTAATAGGTGTGTATTCCATCTACCGATATGAGTTGTGGTGTCCTATTTTTGATGGCTGCGCTTGAGTTAAAATGTGGATTCTGAGGGAGGATGTCCTTCAGTTTCCAGATTTGCAGCTTTTAGGTGCAGAATATTACCATGGTATGTGACCACACTCAGTAGCCAAAATAAAATGTAGAATGAATCAAGACCCGTCAGATGTTTATAACTTGATGAGCAGTCAAAATGCTCACTTTAATAATAGTTCAGGAGTGTGGAAATTGAATTAATTACTGTATTTGACCTAATTACCGCACATGCCCTAATAAGCGCACACTGGGGGCATTTCTGAAAGAGGTGATTGCAAGCGTACATATTTATGCCGATTTATTGGTTTGCTTGGTTGTTTCGAAGGCTGGATGGGCTAGGTAATCTTATAAGTTTTATTTGCAAAGTGTCTTCGTCCATCTGTGAGTGTGTCTGGTGCTTTTTCCAGTAGGTTTTGCTTCTTTTTATAGTTAGTCATTCTTTGATATGTGCGCTTGCTGGGAGGATAGTTTGCTTCATGTTTCTGTTGCCGTGTTGAGAGGTTAGGCACAGGGTGCGATGATCCGGTCGAATGCAGTGTGTGTTTAATGATCCCACTGATAGGTATAAAGTATGGGTGTTTGAGGGAACTGGTAAAGGGAGTGCTCATCCCGCTCATGATACAGTAGGGGAGAGACAAAAGACCACTCATGGGGGACAAGTTTCTGAGCCTCAGGGTTGTAACCAAGATCAGGAGCCAATATCACCTGATATAGGACCCACACTGCACGAGGGCAGTTTTTCAAATGGTAACCTTGCCATTCTTGAGCATCAACAGCAGGTCTTTGACGAGTCATACAAAGACTGAACCAAGAAGAAGGGTGAACATTTGGCCCATCTCTTGATCGAATAAACTTGAATTTGATCTAGGTACAACACACCATTGATACGAGTAATGCCAAACCGGTGAAACAGCGAATGAGGCACATGCCTGTTTGCTTCACTGCAGAAGAAGAGGCTCGCCTACAGAAGATGATTAAGGCTGGAGTTATCCAAGAATCTACCTCAAATTGGGCATCAGCTCCTGTCCTTATATACGCAAACAAGATGGGTCTTGGCTGCTAGGTCAGCATATTGGCAAGTGCTGATAAGAGAAGAAGACAGTAAGGTGGTGAGTGGTAATAGTTTGGCAGCAACAAGAGTCAGAACTCAGATATAGAAGTTGTATAGAACTGGCCAGCGCCTACATGCCCCAAACTTGGGTTATCAAAGACTTTTCAAAGATAGCAACTATGCTGTATGCTGTAACAGGCAAACACCAGTTTGTCTGGAATCAAGACCAAGCAAAAGAGTGTTAGTACAGCCACTATGATGCTTCAGACTTTGTGACTGAGGCTGAACTTATCCAGGCTCAAGGAGGCAAGGAAAAGTTATTGGGTATAAAGTTTTGCATGGACAAAGAAGCAGAAGAAGTACTGTGACACCAGAAAGGAGATATCAGCAGTGGTGCACTTTATCAGTCAGTTAAGAAACTACTGGCGGTTGACCATTTGTGGTGAGAACTGATCACTCAAGACTATGATGGTTAGGTGGGATTTCATGAGCTACAGGGATAGTTGGTGAGATAGCTGGAAGAACTGTCTCGGTTTAACATGGCGCCATGTAGGTCGCATGCACCAGAATGGGGTGCATTGCCCAGATTACCGGTAGCTGATGGTCAATGTATGGCATTTGGTGCGGAGGTGCGGCTGGAGGGCTTTCCTTGTGGCGGTTATAAATATTGTGGTAGGGCTCCAAGAAAAAAGTTGGGGTTTCTTCATAGACGATCTGGCGACGCAGTACCGTTGGTGAACAAAACAGTCCAACCGGTGCTCTCTGGAGCTGGCCACTCCACTGGAGCCGGAGATGTTATTGGGATCCACAAGGGTATGGGGACGACTGTCCAGGGGAGATAAGGTGAAGTTACATTTGACCAGATCAGTAAGAGTGATCAGTAATCAGGTTGTGGCAGAACAACAGTTTGATGGCAAGTACTTCAGGTTTGCAGCATAAAAGACTTGGTAAGTTGATACTAACACCTGTTAGAACAAAAGATTTTTGGAAAGCCATCTGGTACTCCAAAAACTAGGTCAGATGAGAACAATGTTGAATTTTGGGATAGCCAACTGGTTGCTCAAAAAGTCTAAATAGTTTGGACAGCCAACTGGTTTGTCTGAATAGTTTTGGGATAGCCAACTGGTTTCTCAAACAGTCTGGACAGTTTATTGGACAACCAACTGGTTCCCCATATATGTACAAATGCTAGCTAGGATGGCGAAGAATATCAACAACAGCCCGACCGTGTCAGTCAACTACAGGCTCCACTGCTTCAAGATATGATGGGGAGGAGTGTAGTGAAAGCTGTATGATGTTCGGTGCTTTGTGGTTCAGCTTGATCCGGTGATTAGGGGGACCCAAGCAATCTGTTTCCGGTAGCTCTGCCATCTCGGCTGGTGTTTGTTATGGGTTGACTTGTCATCTATGGACATCCAGTGCAGGACTGGGTTTTACATAAAAGTAAGTGATAGTAATTATTCATTAATTATTAGTCTTCCAATTGACGGGGTTCAACAGAATCTATAAAGTCTCTGTAAAGGTTATAGGCTTGTGTTTCAAGTTTAAAAACAACCTACTAGAAAACAAAACTTATTAATCACAGTGTGGTAAAGGACCTGGTTTGATTTGGTCCGTTTTGGGCCCCATTAAAATTTACTTAAAACTACATGGTTTCTGTTTCTCATCATCTAAGTAAACAGGCTCATACAGAAATAATTTGTTTCTTCTTCGTGAATTCTCAGGACAACATATTTTAAGAAATTCCTGTTTTGTTTCTGTAATTTTAAATAAAACGGCAAGGAAACTGTATTTAAAATGGCTTCCTTGAATGAAATGAAACAGTTAATACAGCTTTAGAGAGCACTCGCTAGTAGCTTTTTCGTGGTACACTAATGGTACAACACTGCTAAACGATGTGTACTGTTTAAAGGCCTGTCCAGGTACTCCACCCACTCAGCTTAGCAAGTAGAGAGACGCTAACGAAAAACTTTCAACGGATCAAAATAAAATGTGTACCAAATTATTTCCTGTGTTCTAGCTAAGAAAACGAATACCCACAATATATGTTTATTTTGTCTACGAGCGGAGATATGGGCATTTTTATGTTGAGATCACTGGTAAAACGTCCAAGAAACTGCAACGTTTTTTGATAAAACTATAAGATTAAGTGTCGGCCCTGTCAAGTGAACAGCTGAACTTTTCACATATTGTTGATATTATTAAAATGCATCCTTGTGCAACAATTAGCTGTGTACTTGGCTAGGCTGACGTATCTATAGCCTAAATACAGGTAAAAAATGGTCGAAAATGCCAAAAATCAGCTGAGTAGCGTGCAACTAGATGCGCAGGAAAACATATAAACCGCAAGAATGTAGAAAATTTCAATAATTATAGATAGTTAAAGGTTTCACCACTCATATATCATATACAGCGGTCAAAAGATACAATTCTGAAAAATCAAAAATATGGGGGCCAAATATGGCCCAAATCATACCAGGCCTTTTGCAAGGTCTTGTATGCATGCTCCTAATGCCAGTCCTAAATTACACATGTTGGGAGAACCTTGGAAGCTTTCAAATGTCGAAAATATCTTGAAAATTAATTTCTTTTAATCATCCTAACCTTTTCTCAAACGCCCTCCTCATCTTACCAAACAAACAGGCCAAAATATGGGATAAATAGGCCTACGAAATAAAAAAAAAAGGAAACTAAGAAGAGAGAGAAAAATAGGGTAAAATCTATAGAAAAATCGAAAAAGGAATAAATGAATAAAACAACAAGTCCATTCGCATATATCTTGAGAGTGTGGCCCCTGTGCGGTGTCCTCTGATGTCACGTGAAAAAAGTGTCGAAATTACATCTCATATCGATTGCACTTTCGATCTCACTTATCAAGTAGATAAGTCAAACTTTAGGGTCAATAATCAACCCACCCCCTTTTCTAGCGATTTCTGTTCTATCGATTTGCTTGAAACCTCAGGTTGTCGTAAGGATATATCCATTTGATTGTTTTGGTATGTAGTTATCAAAGTAAGCGTTTGCCAACTTGACAAACCTTCCACAACTCTATAGTACCAAGTTATTTACGTTACCCCTTTAAATTTTGAACATCAAAATGTTTGAAGCCGTCATGATTAAACATTGCAAATGTTTCAAATGCTAATATTTTCTGTAAGATTAATTAACATGCTACAAATGAAAGGTACTTAGAAAATAGTTTAGACCTTTGGCGCTAATAGTTTTGTTACATTATATCATGTACCCGTCAGAAAATTTTAAATCTTTATGCATTGCATAATACGAAAAAAGTTAATAGAAAGATACAGTGTATTCAATAATCAAAACCCGCAGCCAACCCCACGACAGCAAGAAGAAGGCAAATTCCCTGTGATAAAAAAAATAAAAAAAAAATAAAAAAATAAAAATAAAAATATTGAGTTGCACCCATTCATCTTGATACAGTATTATTTATATGATACGCCAGAAGATCATCTGGGAACACATCAGAGAAATGAACATAGCAGACTCCGTTTTATTAATGGTTGTCATCTGTTTGATCTGATGCAATAAAGTAAAGCAGGAAGGTTCCCCACTTTTCAGGAACATGGTTTATTGGACTCCTTTTTGCAAACATGTGTTTGTTTATATTTTACACTAGAGTAAAAGGACTGGAACTGTATGAATACTGAAGTTCGGTATTTTTTTTATTATTGAAATGTAATCTGAAATGCTAAAGATTTTAAACAAAAATGTTTTGAAAATGAGGTTTTGTTGTTTTCTTCTTCAAGTAACATCATTTGCATTTTGAAATCAGTTGACTTTAATATCAAATTTAATCCAAACGAGAATTAAAATTTTGTAGAAACACTGTGTATTTTTCTTTCTTACAGCTGCTTACAGATGTCATCTGTTTTGACACTATCCATGTAAAAACATGTGCCTAGCCATTTGATGAAGAATCAAATCTACCATGAAATCTCTTTTTGAGAGATCTTAAACATAAGTAGATATATCGGCAACAAGTAAACCTTTGACTATCTCATGTGTGTTTTCAATATTAGAGCTTTCCTTGAAGACTGCTTCACTCTGCACTCGCTTACTCGGGCACTGGTGTGAAACCTAAACAGTAGTACATGTAATGATGAAAAAAGGTTCCAAAAACTGCACAAGGTTTCAACTACTAACCACACATCAATCAAACATATAAAGGGCATCTTACTTAAAACCATTTATGTTTAGGCAATAAAATCATAATCTCAAAACTCTTTGCAGTTGACTAAGATATACATTATTGTTCGGAGTTCTTAAACATTAAATCTAAGTAAGTGAATTGTTATTTTGTTGATCATTCAGAAACTAATTTAATAAAAGGCCATCGGCCAAGTGTCACCTGACGTTTGAAATGTGTCACAAACTGCAGCCCTTTATTCTGTTTCAGAGTAAATGCATGGCCCAAAACAGAAAATATGTATATTACAGAACCTGGTCAGCAAATAATAACTGAACATAAGCAAAGACATATACCCAATTACTGGGCCTCTTTATAAAATGCTTGAGTTCAGAACGGGGTATATATGTGTAAAATCAGATTACTGAAACTTTAGGCCCTTACAAAATGACTAAAACATCAAGACTGGATACCCAGTAACAAAATAACAAGGGCTATAATCCTGCTAATATGAATCTGATGAAAAATGAACAATGCATTTATGAAAATTCAGCCCATTAATATGAATAGTTCTGGAGTTCTGGAGTTATCCCTTTACCTTTAAGTAAATGTCTATTATCTATGAAAGGGGAATAACTCTGTCACTTATAATTTAGCACATCCGAACAATAATCAGAATAATCAATTTACCAAATGCTAATAGAATACCACATTTCAGCTCTCTCGGTCAAACGGTTCAAAAGTTGGAAAAATGACAATTGAAATTCCGAAATCACATGCACATCTTCAGATCATGATGAAACATTCTGCACAATTTCAAGTCAATCTGATACAAGATGTGGCAGGAGTTGCGGGGACAAGGTCTGAGTCAGCAAGGTCTGTAACTCCATTAAAAATGGCCGAGACAAAAATAAAAAAAAACACATGCACATCTTCATATTATAAGAATACAATCTGTATAATTTCAAATCAGTCCGATGAAAGATGTAGGATGAGTTGCTGGGACAAGATTTCAGAAGGTCTGAGTCAGCAAGGGCTGTAACTCCATCAAAAATGGCCGAAACAAAAATCAAAAACCACATGCACATCTTCATATCATAAGAATACAATCTGTAAAATTTCAAATCAATCCGATGAAAGACGTAGGAGGAGTTGCGGGGACAAGATTTCGGACGGACGGACGGACGGAAGGACAAACCAAAACCCATAATTTGCTTTGTTGAAAGATACTAAAAATAGATTCTTTTTATTTAATTAATCCATTGTTGCTTTTGATTTGAATGAAGTTTATGAAATGAAACGGTTTAAATTTTAAATGTTTTTTTTTCAAGGGCACTTGCTATAAAATGCAATGAAAATGTTACCACCAAAGGTCAAAAGTTTTTGCTAAGTAGCCTTATCTATACCTTTTTAACCATTCTTACAGAAAATATAATCATCTGATACCTTTAATCTAGCTAGAAACATTTTTCTAATTTATATTACCATATAGTTTTAACATGAGACTTAAATATGGCAAACGCTGAATTTGTAAAATTAAAATCTTAAACGAGTCACTTCGAGAGCAAAGAACACATTCTAAAGAAGTAACATCGGCCATACTTCGAAGTTTCGCCTATTCAAGCCTCATCAGTGACCCTGACAACATTTGGTGATGCCGGCCAAAGATTTCTTAATTTTAATAACTGATAAGTATCGAAACAAAAATACAAATTTTAAAAAGCAATGATAAGAATGTAAGTCAATACCAATCAAAATTCATGACTTCTCAGATTATATCCTCCGATCGCAAGGACAAAAATAAAATATAATCTGCATAATGGATTATGTACGGGGTGACGTTTTACGGCCACCATATGGCACAACACCAGCTGCAGTGAAGTAAAATTAAAATGTTAAAGAGTTTCTTGGAGCCCAATGCGATAATTTGGATATATAGCAATTGATATTGTCTCCAGGAATAACGACACGGATAAAGTCTCCATGTTTCGGTATAATTGTGGTCAAAAAGTAGACCGGACCGACCTGCTGTGTATGCGCAGTAGGTCACTGCATGTAGACTACATCTATAATAGTAAGCTGTGCTTGGCTGCGGTTGTCCCATTTAGTCATGTCTCGCGTTCATCAGGCGTAGCCACGCCAATATTCTTCATGTCATAGCAGGCAACGTGATAGAATAAGAGCTGTAGAAGGGGTTGGCATACACTTGCATCATCCTAGTGATCAAGGGATATGGACAGACTTGTCAATGAGTATCATTAACGATTAGCGGGAATAACTCGTTAAACACTTGCTATAATTGTACAAGGTACATTGAATCTACCTATATCCCAGCGGGCACATGACGTCGAAATTACGTCCTACTGACGTCAGTGCGTCGTCATTACGACGTCATGTGCTTGCTGGGTAACATTGTCAAGCCTGTAAATGCGCAATTCAATTCAAACATGGAACAAACATTCAAACTTCTGCATATATACTCGTAGTAAGCAAAATTATAACAACGCTTTTCGACTGATAAATATATAAAGCAGAGCTGTGCTTAATATTTGCTTTAAAGCTAAAGAAATGAAGAAATGGTGGCATGATCAGAAAACTCCCGAAAGTGGCCAAATCGAAATTTCTATGCTATGCTTTTTGTGTTTCCTTTCTTTACTAGTTACTTATATACATATGAGTCAAATAGCATAGCTACATTTGGGCTATTCACCATTTGCAGGCTTTTGATTTTTAGCTATGTGGGAACGGAATTGCAGGTTTACAAGGCGTGAACATTAGTATAAACCAAACTTTGGTTCTTTGTCAATGATTATTGACCTGTAATTAAAAATCTTTTATCTTTTAACCTTACAGTGTAAAAAGAATGTACAGTACGTAAGGTATAAAAGAAGAGGAAGAGAAAAATAGTCCAATTACATCACTAAAAACATTGCACAACAGTCATATCATATACGAGGGAATATAAAAAAGTTTTGTGCCTCACGCAGATAGAGCATGGTATTTGGATCTATGCTGCTTTAGTTTTCATCATACTTCCCTTCTAACTCCACACGTTTGTTTCAACTAATTAATTTGCCAGTCGTTGATGCCCGAGCGTCGAAACTCAAGATCTTGGTCTCCTAATCAGCCCTCTACGGCAGCAATAAACCATCATCATTCTTAAATCTCTGGTCCGAAAGGTTTTTTTAGCCTAGAAACGAGAAAGAAGTCACTGGAGGCGGGGGAGGTTGCGGGATTGGGCTAGGTTTCAAGAACAGGGTGGGTGAGGGAGGAATCAGTTCCACACTTGCGCACAGTGTTTAATCGAAACTCGGCTGGTATGAACTGACTCGTTGTCCTGGTGAAGTAGAATTTCAACTGGGGACATGTCTCTCCCAAAAAGTGTTGTGAATAAACGATTGAAGCCAGTACCATGATCCTACATGGAATCAGTAGCTACAACATCAATGTACATCAAGGCTCAGCAGTTTAAAACTAGCGACGTCGCTAGTTAACGAGACGTTAAAATTTCAAACGTTAATATACAAAAAAGCGCTGCTATTTTTTGCCGAAAAAAATGTGATGAACTTTTGCCCTGCAAGAGCTTCTCCCAATTTTTCAACAACAAATATCACCTCAATTAATTTCGTGATGGTTTTCTAATGTCCCTGTTTAGGGACGCTGGGCATAATTGGGTTCATTTGAATTTATGTTATGTTTCCCAGTTATCTTCATAATAACAACTTTTGATAATAGAATGCAAAAAAAAAAAGATCCGTCAATCCGTCAACATATTACGGTCTGCAACAATAGAAAACAACGATCTAATAGTGTCAGTCAATTTCTCTGATTCCAAAATATACTGAAGGGGTTTAAAAACTTCCACTTTTTATTGCTGGCTGCTGATTCAGTGTAAAATATTTTGCGACAAAATGCTTAAAACGTATCATCTACTTAAATGACGTCAGTGAACGAGCGTTACGTCTCTGAAACGCGTAAGGCGACGACGGCGTTATCTTATGCAACATTCGTTTAGATGATTTATATCTGTGTTAATATTGTCACGTCATTCACGTTAATTTGCAATTATCAGTGCAGTTGATACTGTCACGCAAAACCTACTACGAGGACGGCGTCGACGTAAGTTAACGTCATGCCCTCTGGTTGTTAATTTCGGGTATCGGTTTTCTGACGGTCTTTTGAGCTTTATATAAACCGTGCACGTCGCCTGAGTTTGTGATTGCCGTGATTATCGCATTAAATTATCGCGCGACGTCAGGTTTTGAACTTTCAGCATTTAACTGGCCCAAACCTCTGCACCTATTACCGATATTTAGGCGCGGTAGGCCTAATGAAGCCACAGACCGGGTTCAAACTTGATATAGTTAGAGCAATATGTCATCAGAAAACTGTATACATGACATTACCCATCTGTATGTAAACTGCACTAAGAACACGAGGAGCACGTGCTTATTCCTGACCGATTCGGTTAAACGATTTCAAGTTCGTGATATGGACGTAATCGGGTAAAAAAGAATTATGTCAATTGTAAAATTTCGGTGGATGTAGCTGCATTTGCTTTTGAGATATTCAAAATTAATGGTTGGAAGTTTTTAAATCCTTTCAGTATATAACAGGGGCAACTCTGTTATTATTTTTGCCTTTTTCTGAATGGGATGAACTTTGATATAGAGTAGACCCATTTCGAGAGGAGCTCTTTATAATAATTTGAGCCGGGACACGCCGCAAATCAACAAAATGGTAGTGCGCTCAGCGCAAACTCAGATCGGCCTGGGCATCCGCCCAGTCTGATAAAAGTCTTCGCTGTCCGCATGAAGGTAGCTTAGACCCAAAGCTATCCTTTAAGCGCTTCGCAAAGAGTCTGATCAGACTGGACGGATGTCCAGGCTTATCTGAGTCTGTGCTGGGCGCACAACCACTTTGTTGGTTTTCTCGTGTCGCGGCTCTCGTGTTTCTGCCTCGTACAAAATAGCGGAAAAACGAAGAAGATATGAGCCTCGACACGAGAAAACCAACAAAGTGGTTGTGCGCGCAGCGCAGACTCAGATCAACCTGGGCATCCGCCCAATTTGATCAGACTCTTCTTTAAGTGCTCAAAGGGTAGTTTAGGGTCTAAGGTCCCTGCATACGAACAGCGAAGGCTCTGATCAGACTGGGCGGATGCCCAGGCTGACCTGAGTCTGCGCCGGGCCCACAACCACTTTATTGGTTTTCTCGTGTCGCGGCTCATATATCCTTATACACTACATGCACTTTTTACTTCCTTTCCTAAAGACGGTCGAAAGTAAGGCTGATAATACAGGTTAAAAGTCAAGATAAATACATGTTTATCATAATGTGCAAGTTGAAAGTCCGATTGTTGTAATTTATCTTGCACAAACAGTGATATATATGTAAAACTGTAGGTTGGCATCTGTCTGACAGTTGCCATTTTACAATTTATAAAAAATTTCTAATTGGCATCTGGCTGCCGTTTACCGGTTTCCTATGTAGTTTAATCATCTTAAAACCTCTCTAATTGAATTGGCATTTGGCTGCCAGTTGCCAGTTGCCAATTCACAAGAATTAGCGAACTGGCATCTGGCTGCCTTTTCCCGGATACCTATCTAGCTTAAATCGTCTTTAACCCTCTCAAATCGAATTGCCATATGGCTGCCAGTTGCAAGTTTACAAAAATTAGCGAATTGGCATCTGGCTGCCGATTGCCGATTTCCAACAAGGATTTACTTGTCTTGAACGCTTTCAAATCGAATCGCATCTCGCTGCCAGTTGCCAGTTCAGTAGAATTAGTGAATTGGCATCTGGCTGCCGTCTGCCTTTTCCTAATAGTATGTAGCTTTAATAGTCTGAAAGCATCTCAAATCGAATTGGCATCTGACTGCCAGTTGCCAGTTCACAAGAATTTGTGAATTGGCGTCTGCATGTCGTTTGCCGCCGGTTCCTATTTAGCTTTCATCGTCTTAGATACTATCAATTTGAATTGGCATCTGGCTGCCAGTTCCCAGGTGACAATTCATAAAAATTTTCGAATTTGCATCTGGCTGCCGTTTACCGGTTCCATATGAAGCTTTAATCGTCTGAAACCCTCTCAAATCGAATTGGCATCTGGCTGCCAGTTGCAATTTGCCAATTCGCAAAATTAGCGAATTGGCATCTGGCTGCCGTTTGCCGATTTCCTACATGGCTTTAATTGTTTTAAACACTCTCAAATCGAATTAGCATCTGACTGCCAGTTGCCAGTGCAGGAGAATTAGCGAATTGGCATCTGACTGCCGTTTGCCGGTTTCCTGTGTAGCTTTGATCGCCTGATACCCTATCAAATCGAATTGGCATCTAGTTGCCAGTTGCCAGCTCACAAGAATTAGCGAATTGGCATCTGGATGTCGTTTGCCGTTATTCTGTTAATCCTTTACCGGCATTAATCGTCTCAAATTGAATTGGCATCTGGCTACAAGTTGCCAATTCACAAAAAAAAATTCTAATTTGCATCAGGCTGCCGTTTACCGTTTCTTATGTAGCTTTAATCGTCTTAAACACTCTCAAATCGAATTGGCATCTGGCTACCAGTTGTCAGTTGCCAATTCATAAAAAAATCATCTGGCTGCCGTTTGCCGGTTTTCTATGTTGCTTTAATCGTCGCTAACCCTCTCAAATCAAACTGGCATCAGGCTGCCAGTTGCCAGTTGCCAATTCGCAAGAATTAGCGAATGTATCTGGCTGCCGTTTGCAGTCTTCGTACATGTCTTTAATTGTCTTAAACACTTACGAATCGAACTGGCATCTGCCTGCCAGTTGCCAGTTGGAAATTCAGGAGAATTAGCTTTCTGTATCTGGCTGTCGTTTGTCGGTACCCTATAAAGCTTTATCCGTCTGAAACCCTCTCAAATCGAATTGGCATCTGACTGCCAGTTGCCAGTTCACAAGAATTTGCTAATTGGCATCTGGATGTCGTTTTCCAGTTTCCTATTTAGCGTTAATCATCTGAAACCCTCTGAAATCGAATTGGCAACTGAGTGCCAGTTCCAGTTGCCAGTTCATAAGAATTCACGAATTGGCATCTGGATGTCGTTTCCGGTTTCCTATTAAGCTTTAATCGTCTTAAACACTGTCGATGCCAATTGGCATCTGGCTGCCGTTTGCCGGTCTCCTATGTTGCTTTTATCGTCTGGAACCCTCTCAAATCTAATTGGCATCTGATTGTCAGTTGCCAGTTGCCAGTTAAGAAGAATTTGCAAATAGGCAGATGGATACAAATTGCCGGTTACCTATTTAGCTTTTATCGTTTTATACACTCTCAGCTCAGATTGGCATCTGGCTGCCAGTTACCAATTGGCATTTCATTTGAATTGGCATCTGGCTGCCGTTTACCGGTTTCCTTTGTACCTTTAATCGATTTTAACAATCTAAAATCGAATTGGCAACTGGCTTTCAATTGCCAATTCAGAAGAATTAGTGAATTGGCATCTGGCTGCCGATTGCCAGTTTAGTATGTAACTTTTATCGTCTGAAAACGTCTCAAATCGAATTGACATCTGAGTGCCAGTTGCATGTTGCCTGGTCACGACAATTTGCAAATAGGCATCTGGATGTCGTTTGTTGGTTTCCTGTTTGGTTAAAAACACTCTAAAATCCAATTGGCATCTGTCTGCCTGTTGTCATTTTACAATTTATAAAAAAATTCTAATTGGCATCTGGCTGCCGTTTACCGGTTTCCTATGTAGCTTTAATCATCTTAAAACCTCTCTAATTGAATTGGTATTTGGCTGCCAGTTGCCAGTTGCCAATTCACAAGAATTAGCGAACTGGCATCTGGCTGCCTTTTCCCGGATACCTATCTAGCTTAAATCGTCTTTAACCCTCTCAAATCGAATTGCCATATGGCTGCCAGTTGCAAGTTTACAAAAATTAGCGAATTGGCATCTGGCTGCCGTTTGCCGATTTCCAACATGGATTTAATTGTCTTGAACGCTTTCAAATCGAATTGCATCTGGCTGCCAGTTGTAGAATTAGTGAATTGGCATCTGGCTGCCGTCTGCCTTTTCCTAATAGTATGTATAGGTCGTTTGCGAAAAAGTGGAGGGCAAAAAATCGATTTTATTTCTTTACTACTGCATAAATTTTCACGAAACTTTGCAGACCTTAATCTATTACCCATACGAACTCATGCATGGAATCTCAGATTTTTTTGACAGTTAAATAAAAAATTGTCAGATCAACTACATGTTAAAATCTGTCCCTAATCTTTGAAGTTTTACGCTTGGTTGGTTCAGTGTTTGGAACAGCCAGTGTTGTATACACTATATTATGTGCATTCCTTATATGGACATTTACTTATATATAGGGGAAACACACAAGAAAATCCTTTTCAAATGATTGGCCAATTATCTTAAAAGCCTCTTGTTTACTCAGTAGTGAGTGAACACATTTCAGACCACATGGTAATTTGTGAATGAATAATAGTATTAGTATAGTAACTATAAAACAACAATGGCTGTTGTACCAGTATGGTTACCTCCTGTGTAAGGATGGCATAAAACTGAGAAGAAAAATGGTAATGATTAATAGAGAAACATTTTATTCAAAGGTCAAAAAATTCTACATTTGCTAGTATGAGTTCGTATACGTAACAGATTATGGTATGCAAAGTTTCATGAAAATCTATTCAGTATTAAAGAAATTAAATCGATTTTTGCCCTCCACTTTTTCGCAAACGCACTATAGCTTTAATAGTCTGAAAGCATCTCAAATCGAATTGACATCTGACTGCCAGTTGCCAGTTCACAAGAATTTGTGAATTCGCATGTCGTTTGCCGCCGGTTCCTATTTAGCTTTCATCGTCTTAGATACTATCAATTTGAATTAGCATCTGGCTGCCAGTTCCCAGGTGACAATTCATGAAAAAAATCGAATTTGCATCTGGCTGCCGTTTACCGGTTCCATATGAAGCTTTAATCGTCTGAAACCCTCTCAAATCGAATTGGCATCTGGCTGCCAGTTGCAATTTGCCAATTCGCAAAATTAGCGAATTGGCATCTGGCTGCCGTTTGCCGATTTCCTACATGGCTTTAATTGTTTTAAACACTCTCAAATCGAATTAGCATCTGACTGCCGGTTGCCAGAGCAGAAGAATTAGCGAATTGGCATCTGACTGCCGTTTGCCTGTTTCCTGTGTAGCTTTGATCGCCTGATACCCTATCAAATCGAATTGGCATCTAGTTGCCAGTTGCCAGCTCACAAGAATTAGCGAATTGGCATCTGGATGTCGTTTGCCGTTATTCTATTAATCCTTAACCGGCATTTTCCGTCTCAAATTGAATTGGCATCTGGCTACAAGTTGCCAATTCACAAAAAAAATCGAATTTGCATCAGGTTGTCGTTAACCGTTTCTTATGTAGCTTTAATCGTCTTAAACGCTCTCAAATCGAATTGGCATCTGGCTTCCAGTTGTCAGTTGCCAATTCATAAAAAATTATCTGGCTGCCGTTTGCCGGTTTTCTATGTTGCTTTAATCGTCGCTAACCCTAATAAATCGAATTGGCATCAGGCTGCCAGTTGCCAGTTGCCAATTTGCAAGAATAAGCGAATGTATCTGGCTGCCGTTTGCAGTCTTCGTACATGTCTTTAATTGTCTTAAACACTTACGAATAGAACTGGCATCTGCCTGCCAGTTGTCAGTTGCAAGTTCAGGAGAATTAGCTGTCTGTATCTGGCTGTCGTTTGTCGGTACCCTATAAAGCTTTATCCGTCTGAAACCCTCTCAAATCGAATTGGCATCTGACTGCCAGTTGCCAGTTCACAAGAATTTGCGAATTGGCATCTGAATGTCGTTTTCCAGTTTCCTATTTAGCTTTAATCGTCTTAAACTCTCTCAAATCGCATTGGCATCTGGCGGCAAAGTGCCAATTCACAATTTATAAATATTTCGAATTGGCATTTGGCTGCCGTTTGCCAGTTCCCTTTTAAGCTCTCATTGCCTTAAACCCTCTCAAATCGAATTGGCATCTGGCTGCCAGTTGTCAGTTGCCAATTCACAAAAAAAAATCGAATAGGCATCTGGCTGCCGCTTTCCTGTTTCCTATGTAGACTAAATCGTCTTAAACAGTCTCAAATCGAATTGGCATCTGGCTGCCAGTTCGAGGCTTTAGTGCGAAACTAGTCTATCTGACATTTTATGTGAAATACCTTTTTTTTCACCATTAGATGACATTTTATGGTTCATATCATGTCAATAAATATCTTTATTATGCACTGATAAATTACTGAGAAAAGATATATTTGTCCAACTAGTTCATTTGCATTTTGTATTTTAGAACAGTGCGAAACTAGTCTATCTGCAAAATGCAGATAGACTAGTTTCGCACTGAAATTATTTTTGAATAAAATGTAAATAAGTAAGTAACAACTTTATTTATCGAGGGTAACTAGCTAGTTCATCTGACTTAATACATTGTCTGCTTTCTATAACTGAGCAGTGTTGAATCAGTGATAGAATTTTACTAAACTTTTCATTTATTTATTCATATTTACTATTGTACGGACAATTCTTTAAATTGTTTTGAAAGGCCTTCATGAAAACTAAGTTATTTCAAAGTTTAAAGGCCTTATCAAAGCAGATTTTAGAAGGATATGCAATGACACGCTATATCATTTTGTTTGAAACCAGATTTCTAAGTTTTGACCGTCCAATTAATGAGTTTAGAGCTTTTTCTTTGCAGAAAGACTTGTTTCGCACTAAAGTCTTCCCTTATCTAGATTAGTGCGAAACTAGTCCGTCTGATAGTTTACCTCATAGTAAGGTCACAGTAAATAGAAAATTGAACCTGCTTTGATAGATATAAGACTGTTTTACAAGTTTATATGGTATTCTACAAATTTGTAATAAATATTCAAAATGGTTCATTATGCGTTTAACCTTTAGAACTCCTGTATAGGCTCAAGGCTTGTCCTGTATTTTTTTTCAGCATCGCCATAATGTATCAACTGTTGAATAACAGGCATTAAACAACCCTAAACCATAAAAAAAATTTGTTCTTACCTCCATTAGGTACAGTCAAACCTGCTTATGTGGTCACCTCTATTAAGGGGTCACCTGCCTTAAGCAGCCATCTTTTCTGGGTCCCTTGAACCAAAATACAGTGCAAATGAACCTGTATTAAGGGGTCACCTGTCTTAAGCAGCCACTTTTTGTCCTTCCCTTGGGTGACCCCTTAAGACAGGTTTGACTGTATATGTATGGCAAGATTTGTAAAGAGTGTCATGTCGAAGAAATGTTTGTTAAGGACTTTTTGACTTTAGATCTAAAAAAAAAAATAATATGATGAAAGTAAGAAGACAGTATGCTTTCCAGACATAAACATATTGAAATTCACTGCAGATGGGTCAAACAAAGTCAATTTCAAAACTGAATATGACCAAGGTATCTTCAAGAAAACGAATTGTTGGGTCCTTTTAAAATACATTAGATGCAAAAAACATTGTGCTGGTAGACATATGCAACACTTTAATCCAATGCATAAAAGGGGCCCTCATTGCATGTGTGACGAAACATGGCCCACATCACACTGCAAATCTCGTCAGTAACTTTTTTCCCCTCTTATAAGATGGTACAAATCAGACGTGCATAAGTCGGCCATTGGCTGATACAGCCTGATAGGCCTCAGTGCACATGAATTTTATAAATCTTTGCAGCAGGAATTAAATTATTCTGAGAGAACAGTTGAAAATACTGCCCAGTTTCTGATACATTTGCTATGCCCATAGGTTTTGTTTTCAAAATTCAGCATCTCTTCATGCCTCAGTTAAGACAGATTTATCTCAATTTCAGAGTGCCAAATTATGACAAACAGAAAAAAGGATCTTTTAATGGACAGATGCAGTTATATTAATGCATTACAGTTTTTTTATTGTTGAAGTATTTTATTTGTTCATCATAACTTCTTTAACCCTTAAGGAGCCAATCACGACTTTTGCAGATGACATTCTAAAGTATCTTTTAAGTAATTTTCAGACAATTAAGAAAGTCTCAATATTTCTTGTGAATTCTATGCTAAGCAGAGGATTCACATGAAATATCAAGCCTTACCATGTTAATCCTATTAAATACCCTTGCTCTAACAAAAGCCCCCTGCCTCTTTTCAGAAAAATAATTTATCAATTTAATGTTATATTAGCTTGCATGAACTCCTGTTTGCTTCTCTGATTAAGGTAGCTCTTTGAAGGGCTCTGTACTCTTAAAGGAAATAACTTGCTCCTAGAGGAGCCAATTCTTTTCTTTAAGAGTTGACAGCCAGCCCTACTGAGATGAGAGGCAAAATATAGTAAAGATACTACCCCTGAAAGTATACCAATTCCCCTTAATACTGTTTATTAAAGGAATTTCAGTAGTAGCTGATATACTATTATTGAGGCTCTAAATATCGGCCCCTCTTCGAAAAATGCAATGCCCTTGGGCCTTCATTAGGATTAATACGGTATTTTCTTTGAAAAATAAAATGAAAAAAGTAAAATGTCATCTGCTGCATTTTTGCATGTTGCTTTAAGGATAATGATTTAAATTGTTATTTAACTTCATTAAATACCATCTTTCATGGAGCTATATAAAACAGAAGGTGATTTTTGGCATATCTAAAATAAGAAAAATCTTTAAAAAAGATAATTGGCCCAGATTAAATGAAAGTATGTTTTGTAATATGTCTATAGGTGAAGAGTTGACAATAACTTTCATGAATTTGACTCAAGTGAGCTATGTCAGAAGGCACTCGCAACCATAATTTTGACTCTCACAGGGCAGCAACAATGATCTATGTCATGACTGAGCTGTCCTGTCTTGAATTCCAAAATGGACTGCAGTCAGTCTTGATGTTGACCTGATTCCAAAACAGTTACCAACATGATGCAATGTTTGTGTGTATTAAACCGAAAGTAGATATCGAAAGAAGATCTACAATGAAAAAAAAAAAAGAACGTTTTGAATATCTGCATCTGTTTTCGATAAAATTTCCATTGTAAATTTACAAACAAGAAAAACATTATGAATTAACATCTGACAGAGTGATAGTATTCATGGAGTGCAGTACAACGGGCAAAAAAACGAAGATTAAATATTAATTGACTGTTGATACTATTGGCTAAATTTTGACATACGGGCTATTAGACCAATGAAATCTTGTGAAATGTGGAACACAAGTGAAATTATACTCTGCTGTGCTGAGAAAAAATGAATGGTAACTGTTACCTGTATTAGCCAGGGAAGCCACACAGTCTGACCTAGGCTTTTGTTGAATGACTTTATATTGGCAGTGTCCAATTCTTTTATAATTATGCCTAAAATGCACTCTTCTGATGATACTGCAATTGATCCTACATTAAACAGGTAATGTCAAGCACACTTGTCTGTGCATTTGTTTTCCTTAATCCTATGATTCCTTCCTAGTTATTGTAATCTTTGGGAGAAATACAGAAAGCAATTAATTACTTTTGGTGTAAAGCA
This sequence comes from Ctena decussata, assembly GCA_963989385.1. Taxonomy (NCBI): domain Eukaryota; kingdom Metazoa; phylum Mollusca; class Bivalvia; order Lucinida; family Lucinidae; genus Ctena; species Ctena decussata. The sequence goes on along the minus strand of OZ022506.1, from coordinate 66,786,469 downwards.
TGAACTTAAAGCAATTAGCATCCTATAATCAAAACGAAACTACATGTTAAATTGCTATGCTGAGGCAGTTTAATTGAGTACCCACGATATATGTTTTAACAGAGAACAAGGAAAATCATGTGTGACTTGCATGAAATGTGGTGCTATGGAGGATCAAGGGTCCAGGCTCCAAGCCATTTCTCATCTAGATGGTAGTGGTTTATGAGATGATGTTTTTTTTATTTGGATTTTAAATCCCTTTCCAGAATATTTCACTCATATTGGGAAAGTAGGCAAAAACCGTAGTACCTGGGTAAAACCACCTGACCTTCCATTATCAGAAATTAAATTTTTGGCTTTCTCACATGTGAGTCAAGCCAGACAGTGAGCTGTTAATGATTAAGAGTCACACAGCTTTTAACCACCAGGCTTTGGAGGCCTGTGGTCTATGGGTTACCACAAATTTAGTCATCCCAGGTCTGTTCGAGCTGCAAATCATTGCCAAAATATCCATGTTTAATGTCTATGGCCAGCAGTTAAGACTTGTTACAGTGTGTAAAGATTGAGGCGCATGGACCAGTTTCATGTCCCACCATCAATCCGTACAGAGTAGCAGCAACTTGTAAATCGTTGAGCATAGAAAAAGACAGCGTACCATGTCGGCTGTTTACAAGTGACTTTTCAGAAATGGTGAATTTAACTGGCAAATTAAGATGTTAGTTTTTTTGCTAGAGTGTGTAGTCATGTAGAGGACTTTAATGCTCGTAATAAATGTTTAACTGCTAAACTTCTTCAACAGGGCTATCAGTATCATAAGCTTAGAAAGGCTTTTTCTAAATTCTATCGCAGACACCATGAATTGGTTTCAAAATTTGATGTCGGATTAAAATTTCTTTTACACCAAGGCCTATCGGAACCAGAATTTTATGGTGACTTAGTATACAAATTCAAAAAGATTAAGGGTAGGACTGATTTTTTTGATCAATTCCGAAAAATAATAATACGTCACAAACGTATTGGCTATAATTTAAATGTTATGCGACAGTCTGCATGCTTAGTGATTAACCCAATCACGGTTGATAACTTTGCTGCACTCTTTAATTGCACACCGGGGGATCGGTCCTCAGACTCTATGATGGCCCCGACCTAAAGCTATATATCTTAGTTGGTTGGGACCGGAGCCTTTTTGTCTGTTGCTTGGTCCACCGGGGCTCAACTGGTGACCTTCTTTTGCTTCAGATTTCCAGTGGGGTTGTTTGGCAGCACAGGGAACTCCACCTGTCAGACGGCCCGTTGTATCTGTTGAGTCCTCGTCTTTGCTTCTTCATGGTGTTGAAATTTGATTTATGTGTTTACCGTGATTATTCATTGACGAGTTAGAGGGTTATCATGCGAACCGAACAACCAACTAAATGTTTTGTACCACTTCAGAAACTGAGGGTGAGGTTGGGCCTGTAAAATCGATTTAAGCCCCCCAGTTATTCATTACTGACCGTTCCAAGGCGGTAGTTCTGTTGTGGTTCTCTGTTGCCTGTTTTTGGTGTCAGAGTTTCTGTGATGTTTTACCTTATGTATGTTCTTATTATTTTTGGTTCGGTTTGGGTTGCTGAGTGGCCACCTTTTGGGAACAAGCTGCTCACTCGGTTGGCCATATGTTCTCTGTATCTTGATTATTTGTAATCTTAGTTGTTTCCAACTATGGTTTGAGGGCTGGATTTGGATTTTGATTGTTTCAGTTCCTGGTCTTTGCATACTTTTTACTTTTATCTAACACTTATCAGTACCAACCAATATATCTTAAAATACATATATAGCTACATGTATCTATATATTTTGAGATGAAAATCAAACCATGAAACTAATATTTTTAAAATATCTTGGGTTTTATCATTTGAAAACAATAGGATTTATAGTAACTGGTTGTCAGCAACCTCACAGGCTGGTGACAACTGGTTGTCAGCAGCCACTTCTTTTATCTTACATATGCCAACAGTGGTTTAATTAGCAAAACTTACAATATTTTTTAAGTATGATGCCACAAAGTCAAGCTCACCACTTTACCTGCAAACAGCACTTTTAAGGCAATATTCTTGACAATTTTATTTTTGCATGTCATTGATGCATCAGCATCTTCACCTAGTTAAAATTTTTATGCTGAACTGACCAGAATCAAAGAAAAATTAAGAATAAACCTCAGTGGGCGCTGCGGGATAACATGTGTGCCTGCTCTGGGAAAAGCTGTAACCTTCACAGAAAGGAATCTGCTATTATACAGTGACTTTGAAAATGGGTGGTGCTTGCAATAAGCCATTTCATGGTAGTGCCTTAAACATATCCATATTGAATTATATGTTTATATCAAGATTTTATTGACCTAAAGTTAGAATAAACGTCTCAGATAATACATGGTAAATTTCAAACTTATTTAAGACGTCAACAGTTCCAGAATACAGTTTGAGCATAAATTCGGGTGATAAACTTCTAAAGGTGTATATACACTCCAAGGTATATCAAACCAAGATAAGTATAACAGCATGTCACCTACCTACCTCTCCTTTTTATCATCTGAATCTGAAGTGACCTACCCCTTGTAAACAAACTTCATGCTCCCCTTGTTGCTCCATGCACAACAATTTACGGGTACACTGAGCTGTGCTCAACGCGTTTCAACGTAGACAGTCAGTATTGGTTGACCATTAAAAGGATGTCTTGAGGATTTGAGAAAAGAAAATCTTATTCAGGGTTCCTGAATATAGGTATATGCATAAATTACATTCAATACATGCAGTGGACTCATGGAAATCATTTTGTTCTTATAAAAGAGAATTTCGGTTTTAGCTTTGCACTGCAGTAGAAATGCCTAGCATATTCATCCAAACCGTTTTACGCTAACTATCCTAGTTCTTGATAACAAATCTATGATCTATTTCAATTCTCATAGCTTACTTACATTTTAGGTCAAGAAAAAAAGGAAAAAATACTTTAGTGCCATAAGTTATTGCAGAAAACCATTTGTTACGCCAATAATTAAGTTAAAAGTACTGTACAGCAGTACCTACTGTGGTGAAATGACTATTTTATGTAGTTTAGCTCAGTAGATGAAAAATATTCTTCATAAAGTCATTATTTATTCAAAGCAGCATTGAAAAAGTTGGAAAAATAAGCCAAAAGCAGTTTTTTCCCAAATAGACTAGTTTCGCCCTAAAAATTACTGTCATCACATTTGCATTTCAGTGCGAAAGTAGTCTATCTGACAGTTTTTCTTTATTATTCAGATATTGCAATAACAGTTGTTTAGAAAGTTTACATTGAGTTTTTTAAAAGAAATAGCTCAGTAGAGTGACTGTATTTTTCAAAGTATTGAAGAAATTATGTTTTTTGCTTCTCCTGAAAACTTCTGAAAAATGCAGTTAGACTAGTTTCGCGCTAAAGCCTCGAGTTGCCGGTTGGTAATTCATAAAAAATTGGAATTCGCATCTGGCTGCCGTTTTCTGGTTTCCTACATTGCTTTAATTGTCTTAAACACTCATGAATCGAATTGGCATCCGACTGCCAGTTGCCAGTTCAGGAGAATTAGCAAATCGGCATCTGATTGTCGTTTGTCGGTTTCCTATGTAGGTTTAACCGCCTGAATCCCTCTCATATCGAATTGGCATCTGACTGCCAGCTGCCAGTTCACAAGAATTTGCGAACTGGCATCTTTATGCCGTTTCCCATTATCCTTTTTAGCTTAAATTATCTTGCACACTCTCAAATCGAATTGGCATCTGGCTGCCAGCTGCAAGTTTACAATTTAAAAAAAAAATTCGAATTGCCATCTGGCTGCCGATTGCTAGTTCCGTTTGTAGCTTTAATCATCCAAAACCCTCTCAAATCGAATTGGCATCTGACTGCCTGTTACCTGTTGGAAATTAAAGAAAAATTCAAATTTGCATCTGGCTGCCGTTTTCCTGTTTTCCATGTAGCATAACTCGTCTTAATCACATCACTCTCAAATCGAATTGGCATCTGGGTGCCAGTTGCCAGTTGCCTATTCATAAAACATTTTGAATTGGCTTCTGGCTTCCGTTTGCCGGTTTCCTATGTTGCTTTAATCGTCTGAAACCCTTTCGAATTCAATTGGCACGTGCTGCAAGTTGCCAAGAATTAGCGAAATGGCATCTGGCTGCCGTTTGCCGGGTTTACTACATGGCTTTAATTGTCTTAAACACTCATAAATCGCCAGTTGCCAGTTCAGAAGAGTTATTGAATCTGTATCTGGCTGCCGTTTTCCGGTTTCCTTTGTAGCTTTAATCATCTGAAAGCCTCTGAAATCAAATTGGCATCTGGGTGCCAGTTCACAAGAATTTGCGAATTGGCATCTAGATGCCGTTTGCCGCTTTCCTTTTAAGCTTTAATCGGCATAAACCCTCTCAAACCGAATTGGCATCTGGCTGCCAGTTGCCAGTTGACAATTCAAATTTTTGGAATTGGCATCTGGCTGCCGTTTACCGGTTTCCTATATAGCTTTTATTGTCTTAAACACTCTCAAATCGATTTGGCATCTCGCAGCCAGTTGCCAATTGTCAGTTCAATAGAATTGGCGAATTGGCATCTTGCCGTTTGCCGGTTTCCTATGTAGTTGTAATCGTCTGAAACCGTCTCAGATCGAATTTGCATCTGACTGTCAGTTGCCAGTTCACAAGAATTTGCGAATAGGCATCTGAATATCATTTGTCGGTTACCTATGTAGCTTTCATTGTCTTAAGCACTCCCAGCTCGAATTGTCATCTGGCCGTCAGTTGCCAGTTGCCAATGCATGGAAATTTTCGATTTGGCATCTGGCTGCCCTTTTACCGATTTCCTGTTTACCGTTTATCAATTTAATCACTCTCAAGTCGAATTGGCATCTGGCAACCGGTTGCCAGTTGCCAGTTAAGTAGAATTAGTAAATTGGCATCTGGTTGCCGTCCGCCGGTTTCCTATAAAGCTTCAATCAACTGAAACCGTCTCAAATCAAATTGGCATCTGACTGCCAGTTGCCAGTTCACTAGAATTGCGAATTGGCATCTGGATGTCGTTTGTCGGTCAAACACTCTCAAATCGAATTGACATCTGTCTGCCCGTTGCCAGTTGCCAGTTCAGAATTAGTGAATTGTCATCTGGTTGCCGTTTGTCGGCTTCTAATGTAGTTTTAATCGTCTTAAACCCTCTCCAATCGAATTGGCACGTGGCTGCCAGTTGCCAATTCACAAGAATTTGCAAATTGGCATCTTGCTGCAAGTTGCCAGTTACCAATTGACTAGAGTTTGCAAATTGGCATCTTGATGCCGTTTGCCAGTTTCCTACACCTGGTATGCTCTAAAACCCTATCGAGTCGAATTGGCATCTGGCTGCCTGTTGCCAGTTGCAAATTCACTTGAATTGGCGAATTTGCATCTGGCTGCCGTTTGTCAGTTACCTATTCAGCTGTTAAAGCATCTCGAATCGAATTGGCATCTAGCTGCCAGTTGTCTGTTGCCAGTTCGCGAGAATTGGCGAATTGGCATCTAGAATGTGAAGTTAGCTGCCATTTGCCAATTGCCGATTGAATAGGCAAATGGCAACTGGCAAGTGGCAGCCAACTTCACGAACATAAAAAAGAGATACATAGAATACGCTGCACTAAATTTAAATCTAATTAAATTTGGGCCTAGAAGTTCGCTAAAAGGGGGAATTAGTACTGTACCATGACTTAGTCCATGCATGTTAGGTAAAGCTCACCCTCGGGGTCGCAATTTCAACCAGAAACTCGGCAAGCTTCGTCCCTGATTAAAATACCGATTCATCGGGTGAGATTTTCCTATTCTATATGAACACTCATGATGGGCTCTTTTAGTACTCCTTACTTCCAGTAGATTCATCTTATCATATTCAAAACATAAAACATTTGAGCCGCGACACGAGAAAACCAACAATGTGGTTGTGCGCCCCGCACAGACTCAGATCAGCCTGGGCATCCGCCCAGTTTGATCAAACTATTTGTTTAGTGCTCAAAGGGTAGCTCAGGGTCTTAGCTACCTTCATGCGGACAGCGAAGACTCTGATCAGACTGGGCGGATGCCCAGGCTGATCTGAGTCTGCGCTGGGCACACAACCACATTGTTGGTTTTGTCGTGTCGCGGCTAATTTCTATTTTACTAAGTCATAGCCCCCACCTCAACCCTACATACACACACACACACACACACACACACACACACACACACACACACACACACACTAGTATAAGCATATGTACACAAGTCATTGTATAAAGCTGTTATACCTTAAAGGTTGATGACAGTATGTGAGCTGTGGAGGACCGCAATACTAACAGAACGCATTTTGACAGGTGTGTCAAATCCGGTCGCATTTTTCACAGAAATCGAACGCATTTTTCACATACCTGTGAAATTTGTTTTTGATATGTACCATGAAAACGTAATTTTTCAATCGCATGCAACATGTGTTGGTTTATGGTTCCATGGGGGAACCCTATATCTGGGTAGAGATGGGAAGGGAGACATATCGTTTTCCCGTAGTTGTCTGGCTGTCTGACTGTCTGTCCATCACAAATCGTTTTCGTTTCATAACTTCAAATATATAGCATCATCAGACAACATGAAGGAAAAGTTGAAAAATGCCAAAGTCGACAATAAGGCATTGTTCTGTCATATACTAACATTTGATCAGAGATCTACAACCCAGCCTTAAGGAATACCCCAAATATCTAGTTTACCCTGCTTTAGATATTTTTCCCGCAATTTGTTGACAATGCAACCAAAATCTCAAGAAAATGTCTTAAAGGACATGCCATCGTTCCCCAGCCTTGTGAAAGCTATATATAAAATTCGAGTGAGATTGACACAGACGCTTAAGAGATATAGTGGCTCGAAGGTGTTGACAGACGACGTTAGGCGAAGGACGACGGACAACGGGGACTGCCTTTCCTATAAACTTCCCAAGACCTGAAGGCTTAGCGCATTTGGGGCTCAAGCCCTGTAGTTGGAAAGAGAAAACATATCATTCATTCTCAAGCTTCCCTTGCCGTATGTGTGAAAAATTCGTTTCTATTAAAAATCGCTACTAAATCCAAACGCATTTGTGACACTGGCAAAATGTGAAGACTACAACCGTTTTCTTCACACACGTGTGAAAAATGTGTTCGTGTTCTGTGACTATTGCGGTCTCTCCGAGCTGATATGTGTCTATTGTGTCATATAATATCAATGTACCTTTAACAACACATACGCATTTCTGCATTTAATTTCTGCAATATCGCCAAACACCAAAAGTTTGAAAGATCAAAGTTATAGTGGGTAGGTTTCGGCAGGCAACGAACATCCCTCTCCGGGCTACACTTAATGGTATCTAATAGATTTGTCGCAGTCCACAAACCTGCGCCGCCAATACCAGGGTAGTTTGTCATATTCGGGAGCGGTCATATGGAATAGCATTCCACTGGAAATAAAAAATTCTCAATCTCTCAATATGTTTGTGACTAAATGTACGGCTTGGATGAAAAGTTGATATCAATATCTCCCACCGCAAAATGTATTTTACTTCATTTTATCTTTTCTTTGCGATTACAACTAAAATACTGATTCTGTAAATACTTTTGTTTTGGTACTTAAAACAAATAAGAGCACTAAAACACATTTGCCGTGTTACAAATGTACTGTCTTCGATTTAACGGTACTGTTTCATTTATACTTGTCATTTTTTGTTAATAATCTTGTCACAATTTCATCCTGGTTTAACACTTTAAGCGCCAGAGAGCGGAATTAGGGGACAAGGTAGATCCTGATGAGGCGACTCACAATGGACCGCCTCATTAGGGACTACACTGTTTGCCAATATTCAATACGAAATGTCTTGGAGAAGGCATTTTTCCCCCTTTATTTTGCTACGTGAATTGTGTCGTCTATGTTTTGGTGCTTAATGGTTAATCAACTAATGTACTGGATTAACTATGGATTGTGTGACTTTTTGTGTTCAATATATATTTGTTCTTTCTTTCTCTTTCTCTCTCTCTCTCTATCTCTCTCTCTCTCTCTCTCTCTGAACTAAATGCTTTGAACTCATGAGAGGGCTTTCCCACTGGGCACGCGACGTCGATTCGACATAGAGGCGATGCTTATTCAACGTGGGACGTTGAATCAGTGTTGATTCGGGTCAGCGTTCCGTGCCTGCTGGGTTGCTTCTATTAAAACATCTTCAGATCTGGACTCGGTGTAGTCTTTAGATTGCGTTCAATACATTATTCTATAATGCAGCATTTTTAGAATGCATCTGTTACACTTATTCCACAGCGTTTTCATTTTGTTACAGTCATAACACACTGAGCACATAACGTTGAGTGGGCAGTGACTCAGCGTCTTGACGTCGAGTCAACGTTGAGTCATCGCTTTGTTAACGTTTTGTGCTTGCTGGAAACCGTCTTAATGTGTAGTATTAATGTTCATTATTGCTCCCAATGTTATTTCATGTATTACATTGTGAGTTGGGTGTAATAAAGATTGTATTGTATTGTATGATGAATAGACGGTTTCACTTTTTCTCCATTTTTGGTCATGTATATATGTTATGTATGTATATATGTTATGTATGTTTTATGAGGGTCTCAGGGAAGATTGGCCTTACCAACTGAGCCACCCTCACTAAATAAAGTCTACTTACTTACTTACTTACAGGGAGATACATGATATTTTTATGACAAAATTCATATTTGCAAAAAATTCACCGCCTTAAGGTGCTAAAAAATCGGAAACCGTCAGTGTTACCCCTGGTTAATGCTGTTACAAAACGAAAACGTCATAGTTATCAAACGACCTGATTACCAGCGGTTTGGTAACTATGACTCTTTTTCGGTTGGTAACGTCCTTGAAAACATAGTGAACCGGGTGTGTGTGTGAGAGTGTGTGTGTACACGTGTGGTTATATTTATTTGGGTATAACTTCCGGGTCTTATTCACTGTATACTTTGCGAGAAAAGAAAGACTCTGAATGCTGAAACATAGGGAAAATTTTGAATAAAGACAGACAGGCAGAAACCAAACTCGAAATTGTATGGTAAGACGACACGATGATGAAAATCTTTATAACGCCATATTAAACTGTAACATTTATATTGATAGTTATAACAGAATTTCTAACCATGTAAGATAAGATAGTTTGACTTAAACTCCGTTATTTGCCTAGACATATAAATAGGTTTAGCTGAACGTACTGGGTAGTCCCTTTCAGAGTTTGCATACCGCACATTCTGATCATGGTGTACATTTTTAAACTATCAAATAAAGCATAACTTCATGAGATAAATGAACCTACCAAATATCGGAATATGGAATAACCCACTACAAAAATGCATGTATTACATTCGTATATGCTAAACGCTTTTGTTTGAATGCCCCATTGCTCTGTTCATAAAAATTTGAGCCGCGACACGACAAAACCAACAATGTGTTTGTACGCCCAGCGCATACTCAGATCGGCTTGGGCATTCGCCCAGTCTGATCAGAGTCTTCGCTGTCCGCATGGAGGTCGCTTAGACCCTTAACTACCCTTTGAGCACCTGTCGAAGAGTCTGATTGGACTAGGCGGTTGCCAAGCCTGGTCTAGTCTGCGCTGGCCGCACAACCACATTGTTGGTTTTGTCATGTCGCGGCTCAAATATTATTTTCTTGAGGTAGCCTTTCTAGCTTTAATTACAGTATTTACATGGTACATATAAATGATCGTGATTAGCCAGCTTTAAACAACTGAATCATCCTTGAGTTTCATATACAAAGGTTTTGAAATAGGAATAAGGCCATCCAAGTTGGCGACTAAAATGACTTACTTTCGAATAAAATGGAAAAATACAATGGACAGGCGTAGCGGCTCATTCATATTTTTTTTTCATATTTTAATTCTGGTATTAATGGTCTCTATGGGCTTAGCGGAATGATGCCATATCTGCCCCTCCTGGCACCGAGTCTGTCCATCATTGTCCCATTTTATCTATATTGCATCGCTCGCCGGGGAACCAGAAAAAAGAAATTGTGTTTTGTGGCTGAGCAATTTTGGCATTTTTCAAAAGAATGTTACCCCAATTTTGCCAGTTATATGACTCAATATATATGCACATCAACCCAAATTTTATCACCGCATGTGAAAGTTGATATGCGTTTCAAATAGTTGAGTTTAAACGTATTCATCACTGGTAAGAATATGGAATCTTTAAGCTTAGTTACTCTTAACACTGATAAATGCTTGCAGACAACAAACATCTTTTTCATGGAAAATCATCATGCTGATAATGCAGTATACCCTTCAAAGCCTGCCAAAAAGCACACTAAATGAGACCGACGTTAGCTTTTATTACCAGTGTACATGCACTTTGTCCTTCACCGCTATTGTATTTCGAGCTTCATATTCTTTTCTTTAACAGTCATTTCGCCGAAAAGTTGAGAAATCAGAGCGTGGATCTATCTACAGGTAACTTGTTGGAATCAAGAGAAACAACTGTCTCAAATATCATAAGGTAAGACAACATAGTTACAAGTATTATATAACTTAAATCTTTCAAACTTTAAAATACAAGGTTAAACTAAATTTAGTAACATTATTACACATACAGTAGTATTAACACCTAGTTAGGAGACGATCTAAAATGATTATTTCTTGACCTCCCAGCAGGATCACAATTGAGTCAACGTTGATTTAACGTCATAACGTTGAATCTTTCTTATCATTGCAACGTGTGTCGTGACGTTCATTAGATCCGCTTCGATGAGGCGGTTCCAGTAGGGGCCATGGTTCAAATTATGTCTGATAGACGGAAAGAATTGACTCACTCAGAACTCTCATCGGAGCCCGCCCTTGATTGCAACTATTTTACGTGACTGTATTTCTTGCAAACACCTTTCAGTATGCTCTAAAATCTTTTTTTTTCTCGATCTCTCTTAAGTTGCTTATTTATTATATCATGTTTCATTTTCATTGATATTGCTCAATTAAACATTATTTATGGTAGCTGGCATACCAAGTCACTCATTATATGCTATAACATTATTGTCAAACGGGATACAGATTTACATAAATCGTTTGACTTTCTTCTGGATCCTGTTTTGTATATTCTTCTGTATATACCTTGTCATGTGTATTGTATTTATATTGTCAGTTTATACAAATAAAATAGTGTGTATACTAACGTTGAATCAATATAGGGGCAAACATGATTTTTCATGCTTTAACATTTGCCAGCTCCGGCAAATGTTACTGCAATAAAAAAACAATGTTTTGATCACTAGCATGCAAGACTTCAACCACAATGCCACAAAAAAAAAAAAAAAAAAAAAAAAAAAAAAAAAACATTATAAATAATTAGGTTCCATAAGTTAATTTTGGCCTCATCGCCATTACCTAGCATATACCTACAGGCACTACGTTTTTCTATCAAAATTCTAAATTAAGGCCATGGAGAGAGAGTGAGTGAGTGAACTCGGGTTTAACGTCCTACCAACAACGAGGTCATATGGAGACGGGACCTCGGTTTAAAGTCTCATCCGAAAGACCGGAGAAGCGGGTGATCGAGCCTGCGACCCCTGGATTGGTAGTCTGGAGTGTTATCCACTACACAACAACCGCTCCTAAAGGAAGCAATCGTGTTTTTAAACCCTTAGGGTTAAGCATACATATTCATATGAATTAACATACATACATACATACATACATACATACATACATACATACATACAAAACAGGGCATGAAGGAATCCACTAAAAAGCCTGTTCTGACTCCCTATAAATATAAAAGTCAAGTAAACGGTGAGAACATGAGCACAAATTCTACTTATATGCGTAAACAAGTAATAATATCAAAGCAAACTAGGAGAAAAGAAAAGGAAAAATATGAAATAAGTTTAATAAATAGATATAAGTATAATAACAAGAAAAGCTTGAAGCCAAGTTGGAAACATCTAATATTTACATTATCCGTGCATTTATTGGAAAGCCTGATGGTAAACCGTAAAAACGTAATGAAGTTTATACCTCAATATTTACATTCTTGGTTTATTTACAGAAAAGCCCTATAGTTAAGAAATAGATTCTTGCTTACAATGATTTGTTGCCCAATATATCACTGGTTGGAGGTCAGTCGTAAAGTGAAATATTTTGAGCGCGAAGCTCGAGTGATGTTGTCACTTACGGCTGACCTCCAACCAGTGATATATTTGGCAACAAATCACTTGTTAGCAAGAATCTTTTTCGATTCCAATACGCCAGAAACGATGAAATCGCAATTGCTTCCTTCAGATTTTCCAGTTTTCCGCCATGATTACATGAAGAAATCCCGCCAAAAACTTTGACTGTAACAGAGGCGTTCACATGTATTTCGTAAGTTTTTAATGCGAGAAAACAACGTTAAACCGTCTATTCTCATGGAGATGAAAATTGACGTCATCAAACGAATAAAAAATGGCGTCCGAACGGCGCTAAATAACGCCACGCTAATTCGCCCAGTGATTTGTCACGCAATATATCACTGGATTTTAGCACTGGCAATATAGGCGACCAGTGTTAGAATAAACCATTTAATGTAGTTAATGTATACTGAACATCAAAAGAAACGCATACAAGTTTAGGTTCAGTTTTCTTCTGTCAGCTGATATATGGCTTTAAATCACATAAGCAGAAAATACTACTGACGTCTGCCAACAATGTAAACTTAGCCTCTTGCAAAATTAAAACTTGATTAAAGAGTTATCTCAATTTATCGTGAAACATTAAAAGTTGTTGTAAGAGTTGTCTTTCCTTTTGCAGTATAACAAAGTGTTTCCAAAACGCGGCTCTAATATGCGCTTATGAAAAAAGCGTCGGTTTTATTACCATGCTATTTTTCTTAGGAACATGACAGCAGTTTGAAGTTGAACACGAGTCAAATTATCTCCCTTGCAATTAAACAAATAGCACATTTAGAAGTCCAATAACATCAAAAGCTCTGCAGTGCTACAAAAATTTCTTTTCAAATCTTTTTATTTTACTCTTGTAAATTCATTTAACCTCTTCGTATGAATGGTTTCTGTTCTTTTCAAGTTATACAGGGTGTTAAATGGTCTATGGAAATCCAAGGGTAGGCCTGTGTTACTGTTTCTACTGCCAACTTTCACCTGATTGTTTCTATAAAACGCAAGGCTCGATTGCTTTGATGTTTTCGCTGCTTCTTATCCTTGCTGCGGACATTATGTCTGGAGAAAATAATTAGCTGAGCATTTTATGGAATGAAAAACTCAGCTTCTGAAATTATGGTGACTTTAAGTTTAACTCCCATCACAAAAGCAAGCGTTCTGGTCTCTAAAGTTTAGGGAATATCGATGCGTTAAGGTGCTCATTCTGTTGGAATATCATAAACAAAGTAACTTAAAAGGTCTAAATAAGAGCATATAACTATACCTTTAAATAAATTGGGCGTAAACATTGTATGCGTTTCTTTTGATATTCAGTATAGTTAACATTCCAATAATTACATTGAGCCACGCGGCGTCAATGACGAAGAAAATAAACAATGCCTCTCTACAATCTGATTGGACGTCGGCGACGCCATGACGTCATATACGCTGTTCCGCTGCTAGCAGAAAAACTGCGTGTACATGATTTACTCTTTCAATTTTAGCGCTTATACATGATTTTTCATCGAGCTTTTGATTGAAATGAATGTAAATATAAGCAATGAACTTAATTTTTTTAGATTTATCGAATTGTAAACTACATTGGGTCACTGGCAAAGTTTACATGAACCCTTTCGGGGTTCATTCACTTTGACGTGACAGGAGCGGCTGTTGTGTAGTGGATAACACTCCAGACTACCAACACAGGGGTCGCAAGATCGATCCCCCGCTTCTCCGGTCTTTCGGATGAGACTTTAAACCGAGGTCCCGTCTCCATATGACCTCGAAGTTGGTGGGACGTTAAACCCGAGTTCACTCACTCACTCACACTTTGCACGTGACCCAATGTAGTTTACAGTCCGATAAACCTTAGAAAAATGAAATTCATACCTTAAATATATGCAATGGTTCACGCGAACGTTTACATGACGTTAAGACTAATTCCACCTAACCACCAAAAAATCTAAATAGGGGTCCGGCACGCATAGTCACCGATTTTCTTCAAACTTTCAGAGAATGTTGACAACTACATATAAACAAATTTTTGACAGTTCTTTCTTTCGAAAACTCAACCGTTACCATGGCAACGGCAAAATAGTATTTTCTGCTTAAAACTAACAAATTTGCTTTGATTTTTTTGTTAAAATCAACAATTTTGACTATTTAGTCCATGGCAGTGTGACTATGTAGATATTCTTTACATAAAAGATGTAAAAGAACTATGTTTACATAACACACTTTGCTTGTATTTACCAGTGGCCCATTTCACATAGTTTTTTTATTCCGGTCTCAAGCAGGGTGGGGTTTGCCGTTTTCCAGTTTTAGCGAAAATCCTGTTTTTGGACATTTTTAAAAATCTATTATTTTAAAAAGCCAGCAGAGTTGAGCGTAGTCAAGTGTTTTTATAAAAAGCACATTACCAATTAAAGAGAATAAGATAATAAAATTGATGGGCACTCCATAGTCGGAAATTTAAGACGCTGGCAAATTTTACCACTGAAACAGCTTTGTAATATTTCTCCATTTCAGTTGATGTTGTCCTTCAACCATATTCCATAATTTATTACTTTACCAGACTAAATACTTGAACAAAATAATTATGTTTTAAAGAAATACATCTTCTCCACAGCTTTACACAATGGTTCTACAAAGATCTGGTTAATTGAAGTGGGGCTGTGATTACCCCACCCACGTAAAATGCATGCAAAATTGTGAATAACCATAAACTGTATTTTATTGTCATTTTTTATGTCTGTTAAACCAACCAAATAAGTAAGGAAGATAGAAACATCAGTTTATTTTATTTATTGTGGGCCAAGTTGTGCTGTCGTAACCATGGAAACAAGAAATGACAAAACAGACTTAACTCTATAAATATATTTGGCTTTCAATTGTTTAAATCATCACTCTGAAAGAAAGCAATTATTTATCACATTGTCAACTTTTCCAAATCATCCTAGTTGATCTGATCAGTGTATAAACTAGATTCTAATATGCTTGGATATGTAATAAAAGGTCTGATTGGATAACGACAAATAGTTTTAAAAGTACATACATGTATGTATATTCTGTGATACACTTAGTAGAGCAAACTTGATGGGCTTTCTTTCAAGGGGATGGTCTCCAGAGTGTAACATTAGATTTTATATATCAAAATAACCCTCTGGGTCTATAGTTATCAAATTCAGTGTTTGCCACCTTGGCAAACCTTGAATAATTCTGTAGCGGTTAGTTATTTACGTTACCTCGATAAATTTTGAATATCTAAAATATTCATTGAGGTCAATAAGAAATCTGTTTAAACTATATAAGTGTATCAAAAATAAATATTTTCTGTAAGAACAGTTGATATGCTATAAATTAGGCTGCACAGAAAACGGTTCAGAACTTTGGTGTTGTTATTTTCGTTACAATATATCATGGATATACGATATATCATGGACCCCTGGAAATATAACTTATGTTGTTGCATTTTGCATAGACCGTGAAAAATGTCCCAAAATGTTCAATTCTCTAATTGCCCCCAATTAATATTTTTCTAACAAAACAAATTTGAGACCTCTAGCTTTTAAACAGTGTCATCTATGTAATGTTGAACATCGTTATACCTATTCCCTGTTAGTGACTGCAAAGTCATTTTTTCACACAGTTGTTCGTATAAAAATTGCTAATAAGCTACGTAAAACTGACGAATTGGACTTGTTATAATAAGATCATGTAAAGAATTATAATTAACACAACAGTTCAAATATAGTTTTGACCCTTCGACACATAATTTCACCGAGGTAACGTACTTAACGGATCTAAATATTTGAGTAAAACGTCTGTCATTCACACCAGGAAAACACTCTTTTAAAATTCTGACTTTAAACCAACGCAGTTGTGATAAATATCTTTATTGTTTAGTGAAATGAAACTTTTGCATAGTACCTACTTAGACAGAAAACAGTTATATACATGACATGCAAAACTGAGATTGCCCTGATGTTCAAATGAAGCCTTCTTTGAATTAATCTGTACATGAAATATACTTTTTCTCATTCACTTATAAAACTTTAAAGTTTAAATAAAACCACAAAATATCAAATAACTTATCATAACTGACAGTTTTGTACTCAGAAAGGTAACATTTGCAACCTTTTTTAAAAAAAATCCCTGAGATTAAATATTGCTACTGCCAAATATATGTTAGTTTTATTATTTTGAGATAAAACAAACACGGCCACATTAAATTCACCCATTTAATGCTTCGTTCACATGAACAAAGTTTCATTGTCCCAAAGACTGTAACAAAGAAAGTTTGTCAAATATTTTGCGTTTACACGGAGCAAATTATTTGTTAAAGAAACATCTGGCATATAATCTTCGTCACATAAAGTTTGGCAAGGAAATATTTGCTGCCGTGTTTACACGAACAAAGAATTCTCATCAACGTTACCTGGACAAACAAACTTTGCTCGTGTAAACGGTTAACTGTGCCACATTTTCTTTGTTAAATATACTTAGTTCAAAATCAGTCTGATTTGATTATGAGCAAAGTTTTCTGTGTTCATCTTCATGGCTTATTTCTTTGTTACATATTGTATGGCAAATTTTCTGTTCACACGGACAAATTAAGTTCGTCATAGAAACTTTACCATATAAATTTGGCAATGAAAATGTCGCATAATGTTTCATTCACACGAGCAATTTTTTCTATGCCAAACCCTACTTTGTTACAGAAACTTTGCCCGTGTAATCAAAACTTAACTCACTGACAACCCCAAGGCAGAGCATCAGTGCTGATGTCATAGTTTGTGTTGTCAGCTTATCTGTCGTCTTCAAAAATCGATGTAATTTACTATCGTTCTGATGCATATTCGGCATAAATGGAAAAAAAGAAAATAGGTGAACATTTTGTATACATACCTAAAGCCTCGTTCACACGACCAAAGTTTCTTTGACACAAAATGTAACAAAGAAAGTTTGGCAAACATGTTGCGTTTACATGGAGCAAATTGTTTGTTAAAGAAAAATGTGGCATAGAATCTTTGTCACATAAACACTGGCAATGAATTATTTGCTGCCATGTGCACACAAACAAAGAATTCTCGTCAAAGTTACCTGGACAAACAAACTTTGCTCGTGTAAACGGCCAACTGTGCCACATTTTCTTTGTTAAATATACTTTGTTCATAATCAAACAGATTTGATTATGAGCAAAGTTTTCTGTGTTCATCTCAATGGTCAGTTTCTTTGTTACATATTCTACGGCAAATTTTCTGTTCACACGGACAAATTTTGTCTGTCACAGAACCTTTACCGTATGAATTTGGCAATGAAAATGTGGCATACTGTTTCATTCACACGAGCAAATTTTTCTATGCCAAACGTACTTTGTCACAGAAACTTTGCCCGTGTAAACGAAGCTTATGCTACTATCACACTATTGCTTATTAGCTGCGTATTTCACAGAAATTACATACGCTTGTCGATTGCGAAGAAATGTGACGTATTTTATGCAAATTCTAGTCCTGCGAAGTACACGGCGTATGTGTGACGATTCCGCGATGTATCCATAATTTTTATTCCGCTTATCTCTTTTCGTACCTGTTTCAAGATTCCACGCATTGAGGAGTATGCGTGGCACATGTGTGGCGTATAATGGGTTGCTGTTGCGTAACTGTTGCGTTGGCATGGCGTTTCATTTTCAAGGGCAACGTAGCTACCGCATACTAGCGGCGTAAATAGCTGCGTATAAATGTTCCTGTGCTCTGCGTGGCTGTTTATCTTTCCAAAGCAGTCAAACAAAAGGTACAGGTACAGGATTTCCTTTGCCCACAGTCAAATAAGTCACTAGCAAATCATTATGCCTCCAAAGAAGTATGCCCAGGGAGCACCAGGCGACCCGGGGAAGAAAAAATCTGCTGCACTCACCAATCCAGACCTTTGGGCACAAGCCAGCTGTCATCCCTGAGATCCAGCAGCAGCAGCTGAGTCTGAGACAGCTGTCAAACTAACAGGGGGCAAAGAGGCCAGGACATATGGGGTGCCGTTTTACTATATATTCTCTATTTATAGATACCCATAAAATTTATGGATATCCATAATTCAAGAAAGTGATATCCATCATTCGAATAAGTGAGCTTCATTATTAGTTATGAGTTTCCCTTATTCATTTATAGATATCCATGGATCGAATTATCGCTGTCCATAATTCGAATTATAGATACTCAATCATCTGAAAGATTGATGGATATCACTAATTCGAATTATGGATTTCACTTTTTCGAATTATGGATCGAACCATGGATATCCATAATTCTGCCAATTTATGGATATCACCTGTTCGAGTTATGTAAATTAACAAGTCGAGTTAGTAATATCCTTAATTCAAATTTGTGATATCCACTTTTCATTTAGATTTCTGATTATCCATAATAAGAAAAAAATGATGTTTATGATTCGGATTGTGGATGTCAATAGTTTGGCTTATTTATGGATATCACTTATTAGAAATATGGGTATCAATAATTCGTCTTTGCAAAGAATAAGTTTAAATAACAAACCTCTACGGTGATTTATGGATATATATTCGAGGTATTGATTTCATTGATTCAGCCCACTGATTCAAATTATGGATCTCCATCATTCAAATTATGGATATCCGTAATTCAGCCCATTTAAAGATATCCATGATTCAAATTATGGATATCCATTAACTGAATTGGTGATATCAATGAATGGGCTGAATAATGGATATCACTTATTCGAATAATGGACATCCATTAATCAAATTCATGATAGTTATAAATAGGGATTAGATGGTGAAACTTCACACCATAAGGACAGAGTTTAAAGTTACCTTCTGTGGTACTGCAGAAAGTAGATCTTCTAGGTCCATGGCTATGAAAAGAATGAGAACAAACAAGAAAAATGTGTCCTCTGCCTGCGACTGTCGTGTTGACGTTGTAGGTACTCATGCAACGCCGAAACGAAATTGACAACGAAACACCTACCCAGCGGCTACGCCACAACAGCGCAAGGTGCGTAGTTCGAACGCAGTTCCTATGCCACGCTACTCCATAGAAGCATATAATAGATTTGAAAAGAACGCCGTAGGTACGCAGTGAAAACGCCTATACGCCATACGTACGCCACAGTTACAGATACGTGTTTCTATAGCGTACCGAGCGATCATGTTGCGTTACCACTGTGTCACTGCTGCGTTGTTTTTGCTCTTGCGGCGTTCGTGTGACGCATGTATAGCGTATCAAAGCTGCTACCTACGTGCGGCGTTTTTTTTTCAAACCAGTTTGAAAAAAATTGCCACAGCCTGGCGTTCAAGGAGATCGTGCTGCGTATCAGCTTTCGTTGCTGTGGCGTTCCTTTCTTACTGCAACGTTATCCGGATACGCAGTACGTACGCAAGCTTATACGCCAATGTGTGATAACAGTATTAATTGTTTGATTAAAGCTAACTTTGTACTCAGAAACTTGTAAGGGGCTGCATGTTTCTCTGGCTATCCGCTGGTATCGTCTTACTACTTGTCTTATAACTTTATGCTGGTATTTCCAGTTTGGTATCACGGGTGGATTGTTGCACAGATGGAATCAATTTATGGTCGTTGCCCCTTTACACTACTTTATCTATTTAAAAACAATGTATACAACCTGAGTTTTATAAATTTTGCCTTGTAGCATGTATTTTCACAAAAGTAACATATATAACAGGTAAAAAGTATGTTTTTATTCTACTGCAGATATAGTAAATGTCATGAGGCTACCATGGAAAGCTTCCTCGTACTTCACTATATTGAAAATTATGTTTGGGATCATCTGGGCTCAAACTGAGTCAGTGCAGCTAAAGCTGTTGCTAGGGTCATTGGTGTTGTTGTGCCATTACATTTCCGGACACACACGTAGCTTAAATGTGTGTGTGTGTGAGTGTGTGTGTGTGTGTGTGTGTGTGTGTTGCATACCTCGCTTCTTTCAGAATTGTTATCACACCACCAGATATTAAGGTGAATCGATATTGTGTGATGAGATAACTATGACTATGTTGGCCTCCCTGCCTAATTAGGGGGTGGTGGGGGGTGGGGTGGGGGTAACCTTATTACTTGAAATTATTATCAAAATGACTTTTCAAACGAGTCAATGGTAAGTCACCACCTTGACATAAAGGTAACGTATATAGAGATTATTACACAGCTGTTTTGATCCCAGCCCTGATCTCAGCCCGAGTTGACTGTATCAGCCCAAGCCCGAAGGGCGAAGGCTGATACCGTCCGAGAGCTCTTACAAATGTACATTACCTCTCTCTCTCTCTCTCTCTCTCTCTCAGAAAATCGATATCATGAACAAAACAAATTGCTTTCGAGTACACAAGTACCAACTGGACACATTCAGCACTATCAAGACTTGGCTTCGGCACTAGCTCGAGTTGACCTCAGTTAAACTCGTATCAGAGCAGAGTATCTATACTACTTCTACTCCGTGAAGAGGTTTGCATAAGCGTTGCACCGATGAAAAAGCAGGTTAGGAAATATTGAAAAACTAGAAGTTATGTTACAGAACTTTTGCAGGCTAAAATAGTTAAAATCAAATATTGAGATTTAGTGCATGCAAAGTGAAACTGTCCTTACCCAGGCTTACCGCTGATCTAAATGACTCAAGGTCTGGGAAGAAAGGGGTCTGTTCTGATTAGACCGGGTTAGGCAGAAATCAAAGTGGCTACGATAACCACTCACCGACACGGGAAAGTTTTTTCAGCTGATTCAGAAACAAGCGATACTTTTTGTGCCGGAATGCAGAAAGATTGACCTTTAAAAAGGGTTCGTTAGAAATCAAGCATGTGCATTTTGCCCGATTAACAAATCATTGAATGTTGGTGACACACTGCAAATCTATACTGATGGTAATAGCCGAAGAGGGTTACTTGGGTTTCATGCCGAATGCACTCTATTAATTTTTAAATGAGGTCACAGCAGACGAAAACAAACACAAGGGTGAGCCAAAGAGTTTGCTTTCTTCACGAGGCTGCTGGAAACGATGCATCATGACTGGGTCAGGTTTGCCAGTTTAATAGTTTGTGTTTATCCTGCAATGTTGACTTACCTTCGGAATTCGTTTGCAAAGTAGAAACAATATTGGATGAACCTGACCCAATTAAGCGAGGTCAGTACGTTGCTTGAACGTGCTCACGCGACTTTGCGAATCCAAAAGAAAACAAAAAGGCATGTATTTATTCACATCTCGATATCCTGATCAGTTTTTGCACTAGTTTGATCAAACACATCTTAAACTTAGTTTTAAGGCAGTTAAAGTTGAGAGGAACTCATTTTGTTTACACCACAACTAAAGCTTCCTCCAATTGAAGAGTAGCAAAGGGAGGTAAATGCACTGGCTCTTGTTGTTAAGGAAATCCAGCCATAAAAAGGTTACTGTTTATCTCAGAAGTGAATTTAGTGCTAAAACCTAAATATTTACCTACATATCTGTTCAAAATGGACAATTTATACCACTTAACAGCAAATTTACCTGTTACAGACCATTTAAATGACTGTTTTTGAATCACTTAGTAATCAACAGAAATGAGAAAGTCAACCCCATTTATTTGCAATCGTTTTCAGTTTGCCCACAGATGTTTTTCCATGAAAGTAATTCATGAAGTGTGTCCTTCTTAGAAAAAACAGTGTCACTACCAAAGGTGCCTGCCTTTTACAATAATTGTTCATCAAAATACACACCTCCCGTCACTTTTTTGCTCCACTTTCACACCTGTATCAGCTTACAAGTTTTTTTATTTGAATTGCATACTCATGATAATTATACGTTTTGACATCTTAAACGTTCCTTCTAGAAGTATAAACTACAATACAACGAATAATATTAATTTTTAACCCAGCAAACCCATTAAAATCATAGGACCCTATATTTTCAGCTATATTAAATTCTCAATTTTCAGATAGTTCTTCGCTGTTGCCATGGAAACGAAGAACAAATTTTGAAAACAAACATCAGTTACTTACAATGTTGATGGGTCTTAACTTATATAGCACCGTTTTGTCCAAATCCCTGACTATGCGTGGCCAAGATATTTTGGTGGTTACGTGGAATTAGTCTTAAGTGACGTCAAAATAAACCATGGTTCCACAATCTGGTTGGACGTAGGCGTTATGACGTCGTTGTGACGTCGTTGACGCTGTTCCGCTTGTGGGAGAAAAACTGCGTACAAACGTTTTACTACTTCAACTGTTACCCCTGACGCAAAATTATGGTCAAACAATAAATAGAAAAGAAAGTAAATATGTGCAATGAACTTAATTGTTCTTGTATTTGTCGAAGTATAAACTACATTGGGTCGCGTGCGAAGTAAGTGAACCCCGAAGCGTCTCGGGTGATCCGTTGGTATGAGCTCATCCACCCGACGTGATACATTAAGCCAGCTACGGTATTGGATGTTGATGATGAGACGCGATTAAAATCCTTTCAGTACCACTACTACGAACAAGAAAATGAAAACTTTGAAAAAATAAACTAATAAAGCGAATGGGCAAACTTTCAGGGAAGCAACTTTTGTCATGTCCATATTTGCCTCCTGTTTTTTTTATTCTATTTTCTCTCTATCTGTCATGAAGGTGAATATGAACACTTTCCGATAAAGCAGATTTGCTATGTTATCTTTGCCCCTCCCATCTACCTGAACCCTTAGAGAATTGCTTTCCTGAGATTTTTTTGTTGTTGTTGTTTTTGTAAATTCCATTTTAGAAAATCTACCATGCCCATTGAGGTCACAGGAAGTCACAAAAATTGTCTTCCTTTGTAACAATGGCAGATAGATATGGATGTGTATTTTAAGAGACGAACCTACGAGGGGCGTTCGAAAAGTAAAATAAATGCAAATGACGTAATTTCTCGGTAACCAACATAAAAACAGAACTTCTGATTACAAAAACACATACAGCTATGCTATGCGTAGGAAAGTCTGCAAACACGGTGTATTTTTTAAAAAGGGCGCATTTTTAACTTCTTTGAAAGAGGTATACCCTAAAGACACTGCAGAATTCTAGTTTAGTAGACCGTAATTTATATATCGGCACTCTTTGATTTGTTTTTTATTTTTGCTACTTAAAGACAATGCCCAGGCAATGTTGTCCTGTATATATCGCGGAAATTATACTGGCCCGGGAATATGGATTATGTAGAACCAAATTCCCCATTTCTACTAAAATTAAATGATTTTGTAATGAAAACAAGTGCATAAGCATTCAAAATCTTGTTAGCAAGAGCATTTACATGGGTCAACGAAAACCTGTCAATAAATTTAAATTAATGTCAAAAACGAAGCCTCTTCGAGCTTCTAAAATGCCGTTAACGTATATTTCAATAACGTCATAAGAATTGCGCATTGCTTTGCAAGGAATAAATCGATAACAGTTGCCACCCTTCTAACTTTTGTTTGAATATTGTAGGCAACAATGGACATGCAACCGACAAAGATTAATTTTGTATTTGCAACAATATTTGACTTGAATGCAAAACACCGAAAAGATTTTACACATGAAATTAGCCCAGTGGTATGACTGGGGCCTAATAAAATGCGTTGTAAGTCAATATAGAAAGGTGTCTTTGTACAGCGTTTGGTACCATTGTAAAGACAAAATGTAGTGTTTTCAGCATATGCATAGCATTGGTACCCAGTATTCCCCTAAACAAAGTTATGAGGCCATTTGCATTACTTTTCAAACGCCCCTCGATTTCGGAAGGGCTACGCTGTGTGGGGAAGCAATCAGGCATTACATTATATTGTCCCTCCTTTTAACAATGGCAGAAAAAATGGCGGTGTTACCCATACCCCTTAAGTAGAGTAGATCTTATCCTTATATTTTCATCTTAGAGTTAAATGAAAAAGGAAAGGGAGTCTGAAAAAATGGTGTCCTTAATATTTACTGTCATTATTTTCAATGCAGTTTACCTCTGTTTGAATATAATTACTTCCTTTAGTCTGGGTGCCGGGACGAGAACCCGAAAAAATAGTCCGCACAAATGTTTGATGCAGATTCTTATTATTTAGGATGTCCTTAACCAGAAACAAAATGATGCCACCTTGGCATCCTTGGGGAAATTAAAATATTCAAGATGGCGTCAAAGATGGCCGCCGAGGGATAAAATTCATAATATTTTCTTAAATATAAGGGCTAGAAACATACTTTTGGTGGCTACTAATAGGTTTTTGAGGTCGAGGAATCGATTAAGCATGTTAAAAATTATTTCAGACAAATCAGCTACAAAATGGCGGACAAGATGGCCGCCAAAACATAAAAACTCTATATCTTCTTTAGTATACGAGCTAGAAACATAATTTTGGTGTCTAAATATGGGTTTTTGGGGCCAAGGAATTGGTTTAACATGTTGAAATTAAGTTAAAAGCAAACCGGTTACACAAAATGGCGGACAAAGCAACGGTCACGGCACTAATTGTCGGAGAAATGCACTTTCCGATAGCAGAATTCTGGTTTGTGTATTAGAAACCCGGATTTTGCATGTATAAGATTGTTAAATATAAAAATGAAGTTATAAAAGTCCCATTCTAAAAGTGTTTTAACAAGAGGGCCAAGATGGTTTACGAGAACCTCAGTAGTGCAGGCAAGGGCAGATAAACCGTTGACAAAGCTTTAGTCATTACAGAAAGCCGTTGTTACGAGTAACAATCTAAAGGTTACAAGAAATTTGTTATATTCTATTATCTATTTAAAATTCAGGTTAAGAAACTCTGATATATATTTGTTGATTGCTTGCGTCGTTTAAAATTACAGCTCATGGTCGGTAATCAGTGAGTGGTGTGAGTGTCGGAGGTTCGTGCCATGCCACAGCCAGATTTTTAGCATCTGGGCGGTATGGAAAATTTTCAAAATATTTGTTGGTTGCTTGCGTCGTTAAATTATAGCTCATGGTCGGCGTGAGTGGCGTGAGTGTCGCAGGTTCGTGCCAAGCCACAGCCAGAGTTTTAGCATCTGGCCGGTATGGAAAATTTACATGTCAGAAAAGATCATACTTACTTCAAAGCAGTAACAAATTTTGTAAACAGCTTTTGATTTGTTTTGTATTTTCCCAGTTTTTTTCAAATATAAAGGAGACAGAACTACCCATGATTATAGACAGTTGACTACAAATTGTATATGCATATTTAAAATGTTTTAGCTTCAAAAGTGCATAGGTAATTGTCATGCCAGTTTGTGCAAGTATTCTTACCTGACAAAATCTTCCGAGCAATGCTACGGGAAAGTTAATAGCATAAACTGACTTCATAGACCGAGCAATGCTACGGGAAAGTTAATAGCATAAACTGGCTTCATAGACCCGTCAGCTTAGATCACCATAACATTCAAACAGATTCTTCTCCAAAGCTGCTAGGCGGATCAAAATCACTTTTTGACTTTTTGAGTTACTAGAGTAGTTGGCTGAAGTACAGAAAACAGGGGGATTGAATCCTATCTCTGACAACAACTGAAAACGGCTATCTGTCGACTTAGCAAAAATATGTACTCGTACCGGACTAGAATTAAGGATGGTCAAAAGACGGCACAAGGATAGATTTAGCCCGACCGTTCATAATAACGCTATGCCAAAGACACAATGAGAATCTAACAACCCCTTGCTCCAACGGAACAAAGACTACTGGGATAAATTGATATATAGCTATACTTCCATTTGTTTGAGAGAACGAAAATTGGTATGAATGCTTGCGGCCCAAGATGTCACCGTTTCATCTAAAAAGTCATCTTCTCCTGAACCACTGAAGTACACATAAGTTGGTATTTTCATGTAATATTTCACATTCCTCAAAAGTTGTAAATATGTAAACGTTGGGTCACGTATGCCCCCAAACTCGGGACACGTACTTTATACAAACTGAATAAATTACTTTGCATTTGGAAAAGTAGAGTTAGAACCATCTCTAAAAGGGATTTTCCAAAACTGCAGTACTGTTTCCTGGCAGATTAAAATTGTGTCGCCAAAAGTTGTTTATTCCTGCTTCTAGCCCATACGCTAACTAACCATATGCTATGAGCGTAACACTGAGATAAGGTCAGCATAAAATCAAAGTCCTGAAAGAGATGTTTATTAAGCTCCTGACAAAAGATCAAAGTAAAGATATTTTTTTTTTGTTACGACTGGAATTTTTTCCTTCTGGGTTATATACCCCTGCTTAAAGGCTAATATACAGAAAAAGAAGTAAATCTTTAAAGTCAGGGG
Source organism: Ctena decussata (assembly GCA_963989385.1). Classification (NCBI taxonomy): domain Eukaryota; kingdom Metazoa; phylum Mollusca; class Bivalvia; order Lucinida; family Lucinidae; genus Ctena; species Ctena decussata. The sequence goes on along the minus strand of OZ022506.1, from coordinate 66,760,100 downwards.
AAAAAAAGGACTTTTCTTACAAAACTTAAATCCAGCTAAGCAATCAAAGTAAAAGAACCCTTTGTGCCAAGATCAAAATTTTGTCCCACTGCTTGGCCATTCGGGGTTCTACTGGTGTTTTTCTTTTGCTCCAGGATTTCATTGGTGTTGTTTTGGAGGGATCTCCAGATGTCGCAATACGTTGTTTCTGTTGAGTCCTCATATTTGATTCATCACAGGTTTTATCCGTGATTGATTTGCTGTCTGTGATGATTCATTGATGGGTTGGGTACCCTTCATGCAGACAAAATGCTAACTAAATATTTTGAACCACTGCAGAAGCAGAAAGCATGGGTTTGGACCAAGTAAAACTAGTTAACTTCCCATTTTGGTTCCTCAATGTTACGTGTTCTTGTGTCCACTTGTCAGTGGTCTTCTAGCGATATGGTTACGTTAAAGCTGCCCAGTTTGCTTTCTGTTTTGTCCTATTTGAAACACTGATAAAAATAGGTAAAATAAATGTTACTGTTATTTTCAATTGAGGTAACTGAATGTCTGAGAGGACTGTTTATTCGATTTACTATGCTTGTCTTTCGCGACTATATGTCATTTTTGTATTTTGGTTTTGAGGGCGGAATGTGGGGTCTGATTGTATTAGTTCTTGATCTCTGTCTATCATTTTACTTTACCAAAAGGTACATGCATGGAATTATGAACATAAAAAAGCCATTAAAAACGACATTCTTAAAATAATAATGAATTATCGAGCTGTCAATGACTTTCGATTACGACTGAAATTTTCTAAACGGGGCTGTCTGCCCATACCTGGACTGGGCTCTTATGGATCATCATGGTATCCTTGGTAATAACACAATCAGATGCAAAATGAGGTCTTTATGACTTCGTTTTTTTTTAACATTCATAGATCTTATAATTTCAAAATTCCGGGTTAAAAAAATTTCTGAAGCCTGAATTCTGCTATCAAAAAGTGCATTTCTTAAGACATTCAGCTCCGTAATCGATGCTTCGTCCGCCATCTTGTCCGCCATTTAGTGTAAGTTAGTGCTTTAAAGTAAATTCTAAGATGGTTTTTGGATTCCTTGACCCCGAAAACCTATATGAAGACACCAAAATCATGTTTCTAGCCCGTATACTAAAGAAGATATGGAGATTTTATGCTTTGGCGACCATCTTGTCCGCCATTTTGTAACTGATTTGTCTGAAATAATTTTTGACATTCTTAATCGATTCCTCGACCTCGAAAACCTATAAGTAGTCACCAAAAGTATGTTTCTAACCCACATACTTTAGAAGATATTGAGGATTTTATCCCTTGGCAGCCATCTTGGACGCCATCTTGAATACTTTAATTTCCCCAATGATGCCAAGGTGGCATCATTCAGTTTCAGTGTACGGACATGTTGGTGAGCACATTTGTGCAAAAACATTTTGTGCGGACTATTTTTTTGGGTTGCACCCAAAATCTCCATTTGGCAACCAGACTACTTTGCTTACTCTGGATTTCTCTTTATGGCTCTATTTATTTTACCGAAATTTTTACTTTCTTTGTGTAGCCTTTGAGGAGATTGGATAAACTCTCAGGGCAAGCAACTCTATCAGTTACATTTTGCCTTCCTTCTAAACAGAGGTAAACTCAATGTATTACGATTTAAAGATTTTACTTGCTTTCCTGTGAAGATAACGTAAAATTTCAAAAACTTGGGACACTTAAAACAAACACCCTAACTGTCTGACTCAAAAGTTTGGGGTTTTCATGCAGTATTGCGTCTAAAAGATGCATATAAAATAACAAACAGTTTAGACCATGTACAGACTGCTCCTGAGGGTCAGTCTGATCTGGGTCTGCACTGCTTGCTCAGATCTACCTGTCCAAATATTCAGATTTTTTACGGTAAACCCAATTCTGAAAACTAGGCTACTGTGTCCAGGGAATTAAAGAGAAAGTCACACAAGTTGTTTCCCTTTGTAATGATGGCGAGAAAAACATACAGATGAACCCATTTCTATATTTTTTGTTTTCGCAGAATGGAAGCCTCTTTGGACGCACGACACGGCACAAGTGATGAGTTTTATGACCCGTATTGTGATTCCTGCTATGAAGATGGGGAACAAAACGTCAAAGCGTTCGGGTTCTGCAAAGACTGTGTTCAGTTTTTGTGTACTGCCTGCCGCAGTGTCCATGGACGACTCCAAGCAACCAGACAACACAATGTGGTAAACGGTGAGGACATGCCAAAATCGCAGGCTGACAAACCGCCAAGGCTTGACTCTTGTGACGTGCATCCAAAACTACTAAAAGATCAGTTTTGTTGTGACCATAAAATCTTGCTCTGTTCCATATGTTCTTCTACTGAACATAACGATTGTTCCATCAGGAACGTAGAGGATGTCAGTAAAATTATTGATGTCTCTGATACCAGCGCTCTGTATGACAGAACTAAAAGTTTGCAGGAGACTATGAAGTCAACCCTGGCTACAGTAGACAAGGCTATGATGGAATTGAAAGATAAAGAGAAAACAATGCTGCATGACGCTCAGAAAGTATACGATCAAATAATTGCACAGGCGAACAAATTGTTTGGTAGTATCAAACATGAAATACAAGCCAGCTGTCAGTCACAAATATCAGTTTTATCTCAACGAAGAAGAAATGTAAGTGATATGCTCCTGAAGCTTGATTCGCCATTAACTGTATTAGGAGAGGTTAAAGCTAAACCTATTGATACCAAAGTCTTTTTAAGACTGCAAGAAAATGTCAATTTGACTAAGAAAGTTGCCAACGAGCTTCAAGTATTGCGTAAATCACTGAAATTTGTATCACTTTCATTCCTACCAAGCCAGCCGAGTCAAGAATTTTTGTCTCCTTCGTTTACACTCGGAAAAATACGGAAATCAGAATCAAATCCGCCTGGCGCCGACCTTACGGTCCCGGAAATCATGTTTCCTGTTTCTGCCTTGAAGGAAACTACCGCTCAGCCTAATGCAGGACAAATGGCACGTCCTCAGAACATAGAAAGAGCAGTAGCTAAGCCTCTTTTACCAAGACCGACTCAGCCTCTGCCAAAGATAAAAGCTACTAAGCAGAATACATACACCATCAAACTGAGAGATGATACATCCATTTGCTGGATTACAGGCATAGCGATAACAGAGGACAAAAGAATTATAATGACAGATTTAAATAATAATAAAGTTAAGATGTTCTCTCATGACATGAAGTTATTGTCCTCTGTTTCAGTTTCTGGCCAACCCTGGGATATAGCTGTGATCAGTGACAAAGAAGCTGTTATTACTACTGACAACAAATCACTGGTCATACTGGATATCTCTGGTAGTAAGCTCAGAATCAAGACTACAACACAATTATCATACGATGTACGTGGTATCAGCAGATATAACGACAAATTAGTTGTCACCAGTCCAGGAAGTGAACCTCCCTTAGTGAAGCTGATTGGTCAGACTGGTAGAGTTTACTGGTCAGTGTCGTTTGATCAACAGGGGCAGCAACTGTTTAGACAGCCTCGGTGCGAGAGTAGTCCTTGTGATGGTAGATCATCCACTGTGATAGTAACAGACCGGGGTAACCGCACGTTGACGTTGTTGAATGGTGACACTGGAGAGGTTATCACTAGACGACAGCTGAAGGAGAGGAAGAATCCTACAGGTGTTACCACTGACTCTGATGGTAACGTCTATGTCTGTTACTACGGGACATCTGAGGTGGCAGTACTGTCAGGAGACTTGTCTGAGGAGAACATTCTACTGTCAATACAGAGCGGTCTGAGTAGTAACCCACAAGCAATAGCATATGATCATACAACTCATCAACTTGTCATATCTTACTACATGTTTTTTTTACTTGGTTTTGAAAGTCGACAGGTTTAAATTGTCATAAAATAAACTAATTCAGGGACTAATAAGACTTCCTTTCACAAGATGACATCGACATTTTGAAAAGAAATCATAACAATTATTCAGTAATTTAAAAGAAGTGAAACTTATTTCAAAAGATAAAACAGATCTACATCTTATTCGGTTATAAGACGGGACTATTCTCTTCCAAAATTTCCAAACATATGTACATGTATGTCATGTGTGAGTCAGCCATAAAATTGTTTTATCTTCGCTTTCAAAATAATCCAACAGATCTAGATTCGTCTTACAAGACGGACCAAGATCTTTGGGATTGTTCAAAAAGTGAATACTGAATAAACACGGAATTTCGCAGCCGGATCATATGTTGTGACCCCTTAATATACAATATATGATTTGATGCAGAATTAACAGAAACTATCTTCTTACTGTCTAATTAGCCTCAAAACCCACACTTATCTGGACCTCTGATGTAAATTGCTCATTTATCAAAACTTATTGAAGTGAGCAGTAAATGAAAGTGATCCAAGTAAAGTAGACTACGAGTATTGTGTATGCCCCTGATATGAACCAAAAGTGTTTTCGAACATTTCTGGAAGTAAACAATTCTGATTCTGGAGACACATTGTATCTTCATACAAACTCGAAATTTACGAAGAAACTATGCGTACATTTACATAATATGCTGCTGGCATGAGAGTACACTGTCTTCGATCATTTCTGGGGAGCATCTTTCTCTTGATACAAAACACTAAATTTCAGAAATAACAACGCGTACTCTATGTGCTGCTGATAGGACCCTATACTGTCTTCGATCATCTCTGAGAAACAACTTTCTCTTGATACAAAACACGAAATGTGAGAAGGGAATACGCGTACTGCATATGCTGCTGATAGGAGCCTGCACTGGCTTCAATCATTTATGGGGATACCTTTTTCTTATCACAAACCACGAAATTTGAGAAAAGACAACGCGTACTACATATGCTTCTGATAGGAACCTGCACTGCTTTAGATCATTCCTGTGGGAATCTTTCTCTTGATACGATAAGTCAAATTTTTCGAAGAGATGTGCTGCTGATAGGAGCCTACGTATCCTTACCCATCTGTGTGAGCATATTTCTCATGATATAAACACATGACATATATGAAGAGTCTACGCGTGCTATATATGTGCTGCTGATTTTCAACCGTATTTTTGGGAATCCAAAACACGAAATTTGCGAAGAGTCTTCGCGTTCTGTAAGTGCTACTGATAGGAGCTTACACTTCTTCAACCATATCTAGTGAATAAAAAAAAAAAGAAAACGTAATTTGCGAAGAGACTACGCGTAGTATCACAGGGTATAATCGATTCCGCCAATTTTCGCTTCCTGCAGACACTGTCCGTCATATTGGCTTCCGCCGAGACTGTCCGCGAACTCTTGCTTCCTGCAGAGACTACTGTCCTCGTAAAATGGCTTCCTGCCGTGACTGTCCGCGTTAATCTGCTTCCTGCCGAGAGCCTCGGCAGGACGCAGAATCACGCGGACAGTCTCTGCAGGAAGCCATTTATCATGTACAGAAGTCTCGACAGGAAGCAAAGGATCGCGGACAGTCTCGGCGGAAGCCAAATATGATGTACAGTCTCTGCAGGAAGCGAAGATTAGCGGAGTTGATTATACCCTGTGAGTATACGTTCTGCTAATAGGAGCCTACTATACTGCCTTCACCCATTTATATGGAATCCAAAAACACGAAAATTGCTATAAGGAATATTTAATCAGACTGCGTATTGTACATATGTGAATGTTGTCGATATCAGCCAACATTGTATTCTTTCATGTCGTGTGACACCTTTTTGTGCGTGATGTTAGGTTTTAAGTATGAATTGATACATGTATCAAAGACGATGCTCCAACAGTTGCAGACTCGACTTCGTTCGTCCTTTAATAATGTACAACCTGATGATTGGTTCAAGTTGTTCGAGAGAAGAATTCTATCGTTTTTTTTCCGGGTCCACATACAGGTGTGTTTTATGGATAATTATGAGAGCTTTCTTTTACACTTTTGAATGAATTATAAAGATTTCTCGGTGAAATCGAAACTGATAATCTTACTATTTCAAACAGTGAAATTATCACTTTCGATTTCACTGTTTCAGAAATAGGATTTTTGTGAAATAGCCTCAAGTTTTTTTTGTTGATTAATTGGCTAAATCTTATCTGGCTTGACAAAAATTACGTCACGCATGTTTGCACGTCATTACGACGTAAATGACGTCACTTAAAGCGCCAACAGAACAGTGTTACTGCACGCATTCTTTCTTGACAATATTTTGAGATCTTTTTATCAGAATGATATTCGAAGCTAATTTTCAGTTGCAAACTACGTTTGTAATTAATATCATACCCAATAAACACGCTGAAAGCATCAACTCTGACGCAAAACGGCTAGAAAAAAGTGTGTTTCTGGCGTGATGGCTGGCGCTCTTGAATAAACAGTATTATTGCGATTTTCAAGCATAAAAGAAATAGAAAATTTGACTTTTCCAGTGTATGATGAATTTTTATTTCACTCATGAATACCAGAAGTGGTATTTTCACTCGTGGCTTCGCCACTTGTGAAAATACAGTTTTTGGTGTTCATTCGGTGAAACAAAAATCGATCTTACACTGAAAAAGTCAACTATCCTCAAATATCCTCTATGTAAACTGCATAAAACACATCTAGAGAATCTCATTATAACCGCCTCGTCGATGCAGTTCTGATAATAGGTAAAAAGTAATGGTTTGGATAGAAAAATCTAACAGAATTGTCCTTAAAAACCCCGTCTTACATGTATCTGGACGTTTGATTTTACTTAAGTGTGTTTTTTTTACGTCTGTATCATTTTGTTGGTAGACTTGTTTCATTGAGGCTTAAAACTGAGTTATCAAGAGCGTACTACTTATACGAAAACACGCAGGTGCGAACTGAAATTTTGTCGTCTTGACAAAATTTCTACCCACACCTATTTTGCATACTGACGTTTTGTCAACTGATCAGCTACTAATAGACGTGACGGTAAGAAATATCTTAGGAGCTAAAGCACCTAAACTTTGCGTCAAAATTTTGCGTTAATCTTTGTTTGATTGTTCATATTTCTGTAAATACACATCGATTCGATATTTTGCTGATATAGTTATCACTGAACTACATTCTGGCGGCTTTAATATTAGTCCGTCATTTACAAGATGTGAATTATCTCCCCTTAAATTAACAAAGTGCAAAATTTGAGCAAAATTGCAAAATAAGATGAAATTTGAATTAAACTGTAACAAGAAAATGCTAAAGAAAGAATGTTTATTTAAAACTACTTTACAGATACAGAGACAATACTGCTGAACAATTAGCAACTCTGTATGCTATCGCTTTTATTTTATAAGACTGAAGTTATTAGGATCTGCACAACAGATAGATTTTCAAATTTTTACCAAAATCTGAGAAAACGGTTAATTTTCAGCAGGGTGGTCTACTAGATGTAAGCGCCGAATAAAAAGTGATAACCACAGACAAACATAACAATACAATTACAAACATTCAGGATTTATATGTAATATGATATCAGAAAATAAGACCACCCTTGTTGAATATTCATTTCACTTTGTCTAGAATATTAGAGAGCTCAAAATTTATTTGATTTACCCTTAATGTGCGAAACCCAAATTTCATTTACTTACCAAACTTAGTTACCAACATCAAGACTTAAATATATTATGACACATAACATAGTTGTTCAACCTAATATTGTTTAAAAAATATTTAATGCCAACCAGAATATGTTAGCTGAAAGGAGTATCGTCTAGTTTAAGACTTCTACTTCTGGAAAGCCTTAGAAAATCCATCTTATTTTGAGATTTTAGACCCCTTGGTCCAAGAAATTGATAAACATGCAAATTACTGAAAATGCTAGTAAATCTATATATTATATTATTCAGATTAAATGTGATGGACAGCCTCCAAGGTTTCCACCTTTCATCCAAATGTTGTCTGGCTTCCTGTCTGCTTCCCTGGACAACAAAGCCCTTCCAAAGTAGGGTCTTTCTTTACAAATAAATTTGCTTGTAGAAAAGCAACGTCTTTTATTTAAGTGTATTTTCTAGGCAAGCAACTTCTTTTCTTTAAGAGTAGATCCGTACTGAGAAGAGGTGTGAAAGAATACAAAAGGAGAAGAAAATAGTTTCATGTCAGAACTATTTGAGCCGCGACACGAGAAAACCAACAATGTGGTTGTGCGCCCAGCGCAGACTCAGATCAGCCTGGGCATCCGCCCAGTCTGATCAGAGTCTTCGCTGTCCGCATGTAGCTAGCTTAGGACTTTAGCTACCTTTAAAGCGCAAAGCGAAGACTCTGATCAGACTGGGCGGATGCCTAGACTGATCTGAGTCTGCGCTGGGTCCAAGACCATTTTGTTGGTTTTCTCACGTCGCGGCTCATTTATTATTCCTCAGTCTTTACATATCACAACCAATAAGCAATATTTATTAGAACCTATTTTCGCCTGGTCGGCATGACATGATTCTATTTCTATTTAAGGCGTTTGCCACGAAATAATCTTTCCCAGCTGGCATATGACGTTTTAATGACGTCTAACAAACGTCGATGCGACGTCATTGTGTCGTTCCGACGTTAATACGACGTCGTTTCGACGTTGGGTACCCGCTGAAATAGAATATGCCTCATTGTATATTAACCATAAATTTTTGAAGGTGAATTGCAGGAGTTGGGTATATTCATGCGTAGTATAAAACAGAAAGAATACAGGCTTCATACATGACCTGTTCTATGGTTTATCTTATTCGACATATTTGTCCAAATGGAATGTTTTGATAGAACATGACAAAAATAAATAAATAAAGGAATAAATGTAAACGAAAATTTACATGTGTTCAGTCAGACGAACGTTTTATCTAACAGTAACATAAGAAATAAATGTTTCGGACAGACAAAAAAAATAAATGATTACAAAAATTTAATATATATAATTACTATAACAACAAACCTTGACGGAATGAAAAAAGTCACCATTCTGCAATCGTCATTACGGTTAATAAAATGCGGTAAAATATGTTCTCAAGTCGCTTGCAACATTACAAACCCGCTAACCCGTTTTGAAATGATGTAAGTTTACGGCTTTAGAACAGGCTTTGACTACGGAAATATAACTTGTTGGTTTCAGTTTTAACTGATCTTCGTCAATTTAGCGCTGAAAATCTATACATAGCTCAAGATCTGCACTATCAAACATGAAACAGTGTTGTCTATAAGAATCCTATTCAAAAGTTAGATGTGCAACTTTGTAAACTAGCTTATTGCCAATAATCGTGATTAATACGACCTATCACGACTTTAGCATAGCCCATAGAATACAAGACGGTCCAGTGAATCTTAAGCGCTAGCAGCAAATAGCAACCCTCAGCTCAAAATAGGGAGAAGACGGTCAGCTTAGGCAGACAATTTCTCCCACTTCCCCCTCTAAGCAGACCCTGGCATCTTTTATATTAGAGAGGCAGACATATATCTTTACTTTTTCTATTATGCTGCTATTTTTCTGGGCCAAAGGTTTTGTTTGATATAATACACTTTGTGTATGTGTTTGACTGCAATGAACATCATCTGAGCCACAGCGTGACAAAGCCAACAAATTGGCATGTGCACGTAGTGAAGACCCAGAATGATCACCCTGGGCAGTCTCTCAGTCTGATCAGAGTCTTCACTGTGTGCTTTAAGGGTAGCTAGGGGTCTATGCTTGCTTCTTATGGACAGCAAAGACTGATCAGACTGAACAAAAGCCCAGTTTGATCTGATTCTTTGCTGGGCACACATGCCACTTGGTTGGTTTTGTCCTGTCGTGGCCCATTTAAGCTTGCCCTTACAAATTGAAAGTAGAGCTACTGTTTTTGTGATGATGCTACCTTCTTCTGTTTGCATATTTTAGTGTTTTTGTGTCGCCTGTGATCTATCTTTAGGCACTGGCAGTGGCAATGGTGGGGTAGACTTTGCATTGCAGAGCTTTAGATAAGAGGGAGTATTTGGTAATAATTAGGGATAATTTTTGCTAATTCTGCACAAAAACATATGTTGTGACCCCTCATCTGATCCGTCTCGACGAGACGGTTCAGATGAGGGGTCACAACATATGTTTCAATGAGAAATAAAAAAAAATATTCCTCAATTATCATCAAATATCCCTCTTATCATGAGCTCTGCATTGTTTTCTTGGTTAGCTCTGTTTATTGTCAGTCAGAAGACTGGTGACTCATAGCTTGCCATGGCGTCTTGTTTACCTGTCAGGCATAGTCGGGGGATATAGTGTTTAGGTATTGTATTACATGTGTACATGCACAAATAGGAAACCACATTAGACAGAGGTTAATGTTTTGGATTGAAATTTCCTGATAGTACAGAGGGTTGGAGCAGTGTGCACTTTGGACACATTCTAGTTTGTGTTTTGTTTGTAATGCCACTTTTAGATGAGCTTTGCTGTCCTGTGACATTTCTTGTTGGTTTTGGACTTTTCTACGTAAACTTGATATCATTGCTAAATGCAGTGGATGTAAAATAGATGCTGATTGTCAGCAGTTGCTAATAAATTTGAAAGTATAATTGAGCTGCAACACAACAAAACCAACAAAGTAGCATGTGCGCCCAGCGAAGACTGATCAGCCTGGGCATCTGTCCAGTCTGATCAGAGCTTTGCTGTGGGCTTAAAAAGTAGCTAAGGGTCTAACTTCCACCATGCGGACAGAGAAGACTGATCAGACTGGGCAAAAGTCCAGGCTGATCAAGTCTTTGCTGGGTGCACGGTTTTGAAATGTTGTGGCTCATTTGTTGAAAATAAGGCTCAGTGTTCAGTTAAATTTCCTTGTCTTTTTCCTATATTGAATAGGCTATTGAATCAGTTGTAGGACTTTTAATAGTATGTCACTGTTCAAAATAAGTGATTATAAGAGTAAAAAGATTTAGGAAGTTTAAAACATTGTAAACCTTTAATAATATTTTTCTAATTTTCCAACAGAGTGCTTGAGCAAACTGTAGATTCAGAGATCCTCAGGAGCAGTCTGATCACGCTCTACACTGTTTGCCAAGAGTTTCATAAAGTGTGCTTTGACAGAACTGGTGAGCTGGTAGAACCTGGAAAATTGTTGAGAATTGTTTCTTTTAAAATGCAATGTAAAGGGAGCTAAAGCTCTCATAAAATACATAAAATCCAAACAAAAAGATAACATAGGCTGACCAGCTAGGTGAAAGTGCCATTCCTGTGTTACAGACATATAGAAGTGCTAATTATGTATACATAAGATTTCGATAAATTTTATCTTCTTTTCTATGTTTTGATGTTATTTGTTGAAGATTGTATTTATTGTTTACAGTCTGGATTTAACAAATGTTTTGATAGAAAATTTTAAGGTTTAACAGGGCTCCCGATAAGGTGGGATTTACAGGATTATTCTAAGATAATTTTTCTTATTTTTTGTTTTCAAAAAAAAAAAAAAAATATGTTGTGACCCCTCATCATAACCATCTGACTGAGACAGTACTAATAGGGGTCACAACATATCGAGGGCTTAGTGCAAGACTAGTCTAACTCCATATTTTGAAACTTTTCAGGAGAAGCAAAAAACTGATTATTACAGTACATAAACAAAATATTAATATGAAATTTGACACATTTACATAAAATATGGGAAGAAATGCTTACATTATTCAATTTTATCAATTTATTTTTGTTAAATTAGGTTTCTGTGACTTAGACTACTTTTGCGCTGAAAAGTTTAGTGCAAGACTAGTCTAACTTGAGATAGACTTTTTTTTCAAATGCAAAATATAAGTGCATTATAAAACAAATTTTAACAATTTTTACAGTTTGAAGGCAAAAACTCAATCAGCTTGAGCTATGAAATAGATATTTAACAACTTTAAACATTTAAAAAGGACAATTTATATAACTTTTTTTTTGTTAGTGCAAAACTAGTCTAACTTCAAGTCCACTTTTTCTTAGCGCAATACTAGTCTATCTCAAGATAGACTAGTCTTGCACTAAGAAAAATGAGGAAAATATTTTGAAATGAAAAGATTACATGTTTTACTACAGAAAAACTGTTTACTAAAGTGTTAAGAAAACACTGTACCTAGACCTATAAACAGTTAAAGACTATAAGAACTTGTATCTAAATTCATAAAACTGAAAACTTAGCCATTTGTCCATGGTATGCTCTTTAAAATCTAATTCGTCTTATTGTAGTTAGACCAGTCTTGCGCTAAAGATTTGGCTCATTTGGCTCCTAGACTATTTTTAAATTAGGAATAAAAGCATTTTTTGCAAAAACATGAATCTTAATATTTTCAAAGAATGTGTAATTGACCATCAAGTTTTCAAAACTGCAAAAAAGTGATTTTGTGAAAAATAGTGAGTTAGACCAGTCTTGCACTGAACCCTCGATATGTTTTTATTGACACCTCGTTAGAACCGTCTCACCAAGAGGGTTCTAATAAGGGGTCAGAACATACGTTTTTATGGAGACAGTTGGAAAGTTATCCCTAAATTATTCCTGTTACCCCTTCTTATCTGGAGCACTGGTATGATTTTCCCTGATAACAAATATAAACTTGGTATATACTGTAATTAAACTTCTTTATTTTCATCTTTCCCTTTTATCTTCATAGTGCCATAATGACCCTAGATGTTTAAGGGAATTGATACACTTTCAGTGGACACATTTATGTCATTTACACTTTTTGTCTCGCTGAGCCAAGTAGCACAGTCGGTTGTGCATCTGACTCAAGAGCCAGAAGTCCCATGTTCAATTTCCGGTCTGGCCACATACTTTTGTTTCTCCTTCAGCTGACTCAAGAAGGGCAGTTGTCAGTTACTGGTGAAAGTATGTGCACTTAGTACTGGTTAACCGCTTAGGAGGTCTAAGTCTGCCCAGGAATACTGTGGTTAGGGTAACTGACCGTCCTGACATGACCACAGCTGTTTACAGAGGACATAAAACAATAAAACTACAACAAAACAAAAACATTTTTGACTCCCTTCTTAATGTGGGTCAAGTCTTGAAGAATTTGCTCCTGAAGGAGCAAATTCTTTCTTGTAAGAGTAGACTCCTTTTTAGCGCATCTTTGCAAAGCAATGTTTTAGTGCTTATGCAAAGCAATGTTTTATTAGTGCTTGTTCTTGCACATGTGCCTTTGTGCAAAATATTCACCTGGAGTCGTATTTATAAAACCACTTAATTTGTTGCTATGCTGCTGCTAGGGCTAAATTTCTATGTTGGAGATTCCCTACAACTATGAAATTTGCTCTGGAGGAACAGTCTGAAAAAGACTGTTCCTCCAGAGCCAATTTCGTAGTTGTAGGGAATCTCCTTCATAGAAATTCAGCCTTAGCAACAGCATAGCAACCACTCAAGTTGTTTTATAAATACGCCCCCTGTTCTCAGGAAACAAAAGAGATAGTCTTCAATCTTGCTTCATAGAATCATTTGGAGAAGATCTACTAAAAGCAGTGATGCATATAGAGCCATGAACTATATTTCATGGACTATTGAAAATAGAAAATAATATTCACATGTTGCATTTAGCTCAGTTTCTAAGTAACTAAAAAGGCTAGAGTCTTCGAAATTGCTTCGTATATACATCTGGGGAAGATCTACTGAAAGCAGCCATGCATCTTGGGCCATGACCTTAATTCCACAGATCATTGAACATAGAGAAACATCTTCACCTGTTACGTTATTTCTGTTTCCAAGTAACCAAAAGGGATAGAGTCTTCAAATTTGCTCAGTATGTACATCTGGGGAAGATCTACTGAACACAGTCATGCATATTTAGCCATGACCCAAATTACACAGATCATTGAACACAGAAATAAATATTCACCTGTTGCATTTAGCTCAGTTTCTAGGTAGGCAAACAGATAAAGTATTGAAACTTGCTCCATAGAGACATATGGGGAAGATCGACTGAAGGCAGCGGTGCATATCAGGCCAGATATATATTTCATGGATGATTAAACATAGAAAAAAATATTCACCTGTCATGTTTAGTTCAGTTTCTAAGTAACCAAAAGAGATAGAGTCATCAAGCTTGCTCAGTACATACATCTGGGGATGATCTACTGAAGGCAGTGATCCATATTTGGCCATGACCTGTATTTTACTGATCAATGAACATAGAAAATAATATTCACCTGTTGCGTTTAGCTCAGTTTCTAACTAACCAAAAGAGATAGAGTCTTCAAACTTGCTACACAGGAATATCTTGGGAAGATCTGCTGAAGGAGTGATGTCTTGGGCCATAACCTATATTTCATGGTCCATATATTCTAAAAGACTATTTGATTTATGAACATGATTGCTTGGGATAATGACTCAGCTTTACCTGGTGTTTGACCTCAGAATAAAAGTAGGTCACAGTGACCCATATTTGCAATGCAGTGAAGTAATTCAAAGACTGAATCCTATTATTATTATTATGTCCCCCACAAAAGGTGATGGGGGGGACACATTGTTTTTAGTGCAGATCCCGGGCGTCGGCGTGACAGTTTCTTGCATGCGCAATATCTCTAGAACCAATGGGTGGAATTTCACCAAACTTGCATGGATACATCATTGGGACAAGTTTAAGAGCTGATTAGATTTTGGTGACCTTGACATCATTTTGAAGGTCACTGGAGGACTTAGATGACAATTTCTTGTACCAACTTCGCGTGCGCGATATCTCTTGAATCAATGGATGGAATTTCACCAAACTTGCATGGATGCATCATTGGGACAAGTTTAATAGCTGATTAGATGTTGGTGACCATGACCTTATTTTCAAGGTCACTGGAGGACTTAGATGACAATTTCATGTACCCATGTTATCTCCTGAACCGATGGATGGAATTTCACCAAACTTGCATGGATTCATCATTGGGACAAGTTTAAGAGTCTGTTAGGCTTTTGTGACCTTGACCTCATTTTCAAGGTCACTAGAGGGCTTAGATGACAATTTCTTGTACCCATTATATCTCCTGAACCAATGGATGGAATTTCATCAAACTTGCATGGATACATCATTGGGACAAGTTTAAGAGCTATTTATGTTTTGGTGACCTTGACCTTATTTTCAAGGTCACTGGAGGACTTAGATGATAATTTCTTGTACCCACTGTATCTCCTGAACCAAATGGATGGAATTTCACTTAACTTGCATGGATACATCATTGGGACACGTTTAAAAGCTGATTAGATTTTGATGACCTTGACCTCATTTTCAAGGTCACTGGAGGACTGAGATGACAAATTCCTATTACCACAATATCTCACGAACTAATTGATGGAATTTCACCAAACTTGCATGTGTACATCACTGGGACTAGCTTAAGAGCTGATTAGATTTTGGTGACCTTGACCTCATTTTCAAGGTCACTGGAGGACTTAGATAGCAATTTCTTGTACCCATGATATCATGAACCAATAGATGGAATTTCACCAAATTTGCATGGATACATCACGGAGACTAGCTTAAGAGCTGATCAAATTCTGGTGACCTTGACCTCATTTTCAAGGTCACAGAAGGGCTTAGATATGCGAAAAATTCCACTAAAGTTGATATATCTCATTAGCCTTTGGCTTGATTTCCACTTTACTTTCATAGATATACCTTTGGGACAATCTCAGTAGTTAACTGTGTTTTGATTACCTTGACCCCATTTTCAAGGTCAAAAGCTAACTTAAAAATGCTTATTTTTTTCTCTTAAAAATTAGTTATATCTTGATCCAATTGACAGATATTCATCAGACTTGCATGAATATATTCTTGTGACAGGTTTAAGACATGTTTAGTATTTGGTGACCTTGTCCCTTTTTTCAAGGACATAGTCATATAATGTAGGATATCTTTAGAACAAGTAGATGGATTTTCTCCAAACATGCCTAGATATTTTACTTGTACAGGCTTTATATTCATTATAGGGGATGGGAAATGGGCTGGTGGGGGGACATCAGTTTTTCTCTGAAAAACATTTCTAGTTTGCTTAATAATATTCTACATGTATATCTAAAATTACGTATGAACATTTCGTTTTTGTGCCCCCGCATCATATTCCGGTCATGCATACATGCGTACATTATTATGTACATCCGTCCATCTGTCCATACGTACGTACATGATCCTGTTAGACTCAGGTTAAGATTTTTGAAAGAGGTAGATTTCAGTGTAGACTCTTTAGGATTTTAATTTTCCTATCACTAAAGAAACTTGAAATTTTGTATGGGGATTTATATCTATAAGTGCAAAAGGAATATACAAGAATAAAGGTATGATGATCCATATGTCTCAGTCCACTGACTTTGGACTTAGGCTGATTTTCCAAGGTTAAGGTTTTTGTAAGAGGTAGAATTTTAGGTTCCTGTTATTGTAGCAACTTGAAATTTTGTATGAGGGTTTATATCTACAAGTACAACAGGAATACACAAGTTTCAGGGTATGGTGATCCATTTGTCATTGTCCATGCACTGACGTCAGACTTAGGCAAGTTTTGCAGTTAAGATTTTTGTAAGAGGTAAATTGGAGGGTTCCTGTTATTGTTGCAACTTGAAATTTTTGTAGGGTTTATATAAGTACAAGAGGAATTCACAAAAATCAGGGTATTAAGATCCACATGTGAAGGTCCACTGACTTCGGACTTAGGCTAATTTTGCAAGGTTAAGATTTTTGTAAGAGGAAAATTTTAGGGTTCCTATTATTCTAGCACCTTGAAATTTTGTATGAGGATTTGTATCTATAAGTACGACAGAAATATACAAGAATCAGGTCAAGATGATCCATATATCACGGTTCACTAACTTTCTACTTTGAGGATATACAGCGACTCTTGAACTGTATAAAGGGCCACAGTTTGTGACACATTTCAAACTTCGGGTGACGCTTGGCCTATGGCCTTGTATATTATACAAGTTTGTCTATATAAACCTAGTTATCCCACAAGTGCTAGTACGTTAATCAAGCTGCCATCTTACTCAAAAATAAAAACATATATAGCATATATAGTTTCTAACCATCGTGCCGTTGCAGACCTTGAAGGCTTACTATACTATCATAATTGAGCCACAACACAAGAAAACAAAGTAGCATGTACCCTTAGCAAAGACTTAGATCAGACTGGGCATCTGCTCAGTCTGTTCAGGGTCTTTGCTTGTGCTTAAAGGAAAGGTAAAGATCTAAGCTAGCTCCATGCGGACAGAAAAAACTCTGATCAGACTGGGCAGATGCCCAGGCTGATCAGAGTCTTCGCTGGGTGCACATGTCACTTTGTTTTCTTGTGTTGTGGCTCACATTTTTCCGGCGTTTTTAGCTCACCTGGGCCAGCGGCTCCGGGGGAGCTTATAGGATGGTAAGGCTCTGTCGTCAGTCTGTCCGTCCTCTGTCCGTCAATATTTTCAAACGACTTCTCCATTGAAACCGCTGGGCGGATTGTAACCATATTTCATATGTAGCCTCCTGGGGTCTTAGGAACGAAAAGTTGTTCAAACGGTCCTGGTCACATGACCAACATGGTAAAAAACTTAAAAAATCTACTTCTCCAGTACCAATGGGCCGATGGCCTTGAAACTTGGTATTTGGCATTGGATAAGCAAGTAAAGATTGTTCAAATTATGACTTTGGTGTGACCTTGAACTTTTTCAGGGTAAGGTCAAATTTTGCTTTCTGTAGCTTTTATATGGGAAAATGCTTGAACATAAGATTTCTTGGAAACTGTTGAAGATTTTGATCTGAAATTGGTATACACAGTCATCTTAATGAAAATTTATGCATAGAAGAGGTCAAGGTCATTATTTGACCTTTGACCCTGATCTCTCTTATTTTGACAATTTCTCACATCTCCTCAAAAGCCACTGGGCCAACTGTAACAAATTTCATATGTAGCCTCTAGGGGGCAGGGCAACGAAACTTTGTTCAAAGGGTCCTAGTCACATGACCAACATGGCCGCCATGCCCATATATGGTAAAATGTTTAAAACATCTTCTACTCCAGAGCCAATAGGCCGATGGCCTTGAATTTTGGTATGTAGAATTGGGTACACGAGTACTACCAAGATTGTTCAAAACTATGACCTTAGGTTGACCTTGATCTGTTATATGGTAAGGTCAAATTTGCTCTCTGTAGCTTTTATATGGGAAAATGCTAAAACGTAAGATTTCTTGGAAACTGTTGAAGATTTTGACCTGAAAATTGGTATATACAGTCATCTTAATGAGTACATGAAAATTTTTGCGTACAAGAGGTCAAGGTCTTTATTTGACCTTTGACCCTAGTCTCTCATATTTTGACAATTTCCCACATCTCCTCATAAGCCACTGGGCCAATTGTAACCGAATTTTATATAGAGCCTCTAGGGGCTGAAGGAACGAAAAATTGTTCAAACGGTCTGGTCACCTGACCAACATGGCCGCCTTGCCCATATATGGCAAAAACCTTTACAAATCTTCTCCAGAACCAAATGATCGATGGCCTTGAAACTTGGTATATAGCATCAGGTAATTGAGTACTATCAAGATTGTTCAAATGATGACCTTGGGCTGACCTTGACCTTTCTTAAGGCAAGGTCAAGTATGGGAAAATGCTAGACCATAAGATTTCATGGCAAGTTTAGAAGATTTTTGCCGAAAATGATATATACAGTTGTCTTAATAAGTACATAGAGGATTTGCAGGTACAAGAGGTCAAAATCATTCTTTGACCTCTGACCCATGTCTCTCATATTTTGACAGTTTGAGGCATCTCCTCAAAGGCCACTAGGCTAATTGTAACCACATTTTATACACAGCCTCCAGGGGCTGAGGGAACGAAAATTAAATCAACCGGTCTAGGTCACATTACCTACATCGCCACCATACTCAGGTGAGCGATTTAGGGCATCATGGCCCTTTTGTTTTACAATGGGAGATAACTTTTGTGACTGCCTGTTTATTTCCCTGGGCAAGGAAATCCTTTCAAAAGGAGTTTACTCAGAAAGGAAATTAGGCTAATAAAGGATCAAATTCTTTTCTTAAGGAGTTGACACCCATTGGGAAGGGAGGGAAAATGGCAGAGTTGCTTCCCTTGAAGTGTACTCATTCATTTTAAACTTCTGAGCTTTATTTGCATATATACGGTTCACAAAAAGTAGGGGATATTCAGGTATGAAAAATTGTAGCATCTACAACAAATGTGATATCCATATGAAACGCTAAATATTGATAAGATAAATATCTGTTAAGACACTTTTCATGAAAGTTTAGACGATATATCCTGTCACGTGATCTGCATACAATTTGTTTCATACAGGGGGTCAGGACTAAAATGTGGTAAATTCGAACAAAAATTTATTCAAACTAAGCTAACCATTTTATGCACTTTTAAGTTTTGTATGCTAAAAGATTTTTTTTCTTCTTCAAAACTGTTATGTTGGGAAGAAAACCAGGAAACAAAATTCGTACAGGTGCATCGAGTTACTGAAAAATTTAGACGTTTATGGCTTGCACTCATTATTTTGTTGAAAGAGTGTGTAAACCCAACTTTCAGTTTGTTAAATGAAGCATGACGAGTGTTTCTGTGTAAATTTTGTAATCTGAAAACAATCTGTTTCCACACCAGATTCGTGTGAAATTTGGCTGTCGACACCCTGTCTAAAACGAATGACACGCAGGTCACGTGACAGGGTATACCATCCAAATTGTAACGCAAAATGCCTTATCGAATATTTGTCTGATGGATACTTGCCGTTTCAGATGGATTTGGTATTTTTTCTAATTTATACGATTTTTAATAACTTAATATCGCCTGCTTTTGTGAACAGTATATGACTGAAATATAAACAGATTATAACAGAAGTTGGGAACTGGAGGGGCTCATTTGTCATATACAGCCTCTTATGTGCCTGTCAAACGTGGGCATTGACAGCAGAGTTAGAGAAAAGAAAACATGCCTTTGAGATGAGATGCCACCGAAAGTTATTGTACATGTCATACAAGGATCACTGAATTAAATGATGAGGATTTTTGCAGACAGGTCCATGCAAGGATCAATGAAGTGGTCACACCGCAGAGTAGATGTTAGCCCATTGGTTGAAACATTTTGTTTCAGTTTCAACTGAACATACAAACATTGTTACAAAGCAAGCGACAGGATTAGAACGAAAGCACATATACTTATAAAGTTCCTCTCCTGTCCATTAATTCCTATCTTCCCATAAATAGGACATAGGCTAATAGTGCAGACCTACATTAGACCCTGCAAAATGAGGTGTCTGTTGAGGGTCTACATTATTTGCAAAGACATGGTATTTATCCTTAAAATAAAATGATACACATAAACCAGACACCCCATAATTGACAAATGGACGCATCTATTTGATATGGATAGGATAGTCCACTGGGCATAAATGGGTTAGATAATTGTGTCTAAAAGGACTGACCATGAAGTTCTTAGTTAGATAAACAACTGACACTTAGAAGTAAAGCTTATTGTAAGTCATGGATTTTGGAAATGTTATCAACATGTCATGGTACAGATTCATTACCTTAAACTTTACCTAACAATTAAACATACTAAATTAAGACTTTGGAGAATTGAAACAACAACAACAACACTGGTCAGTTGCATCACTAGCTAATCAAACTTGAAGTACTAATAATTTTACATATAGCCACACATCAAAAGGTTGCACTGATGATTATTAATATGTTATACCCCTTACATATGAAGTATGTCATGGGTATATAGTTTTTTCCATTCTGTATGTTTGTGCATGCATGCGTGTGTTCGTCCATCCGTTATTCAACTTTACGCCAACGTTTGACGTTAAACCTTTTTGATTGCTCATATCTCTGTATCAACACACCAGATTCTTTTCATATATGGTCAGTGGTATCTCTATAGCATGACCTCAAATGTGGATTCTCTGAGTGGGACCAGGGTTCAATAATTAGGAGTTTGACAGTTTCATGATGTCAAAGTTTTTAGTTATTATTTTTTTTGACTGCTCACACCTCAGGGGTCAATAACTATGACCATCGTTTTTTTTTTTTTTTTTTTTTTTTTTTTTTTTGCTTATAGTTCTAACATACTTGAATGGAGCCTTATGATGCATGACAAGGTGTAATCCACTCATACTTGTTTACATCATAAAAAGGCTGATATTGACCGAAGCCAGGTCAAGGTCACAATTTGAAATTTGTGCATGTATAACAATTCTTGCATTAAGGTTCCGCAGTACACTTCGGCCATTTTTCTGCATAAAATCACATCTAATCACAGCCCAAATAAAGCAAATTTTTGAAATAAAAGTGGTTCTTTCCCCTAGATATAATGAAACTGTATCTCTAAATGTACAGAATGCTATTGTAAAAGGTACCTTTGAAGAGTTCTAATTCTTTTCGTTTTTCTCTCACATGGTCAAAATTTGTCTAAGTCTATTTTATACAAGAAAGTGTTGACATATACCCTGCTTAGGCTTACATTAAAAAGTTGCATGTTTCAGGCAAGTCAGTGATGTCTAGAGTTTTTCCACTGCAACACCGACATGTTTGGAAAGTTTTTTTGGGTATTCCCTTAGTCATCCATATTGGCTCCCTATTGTCTCAATATAGTTTTTTTTTTTATATAAAACGAGTCTGATATACCATCTTTATTGGAAATCAAATGTTACTGAAAACACACATGTGTCATTTTATTGGCCTTACATTTAATACCTATTTCACCGGTGGAAGTTACCTGTGAAACTGTTGCCATATTTACAATCTTATAAAGTCCTATAGCAAACAGTTTCTTCTGACCACATATGTCAGTATGCATCATGTCTCTGTCAAAACTTTGGTGTGTGGGTGGGTATGTGGATTTGGTTGTGTGTTTGTTTAGACATATGTTGTGGAATAACCCTGAAAATATCTTTGATATGCAGGTTGAATATTCCACATTTAAAAGTGGGTGATACCAATTTTCCTACCTGCGCTGTCGACTGAAACATTCATTAGCCATACATGCAAAAGCGGCTGTTGACAGAGATAATCAACAGCACTTTCAGCTCGGTCGACAGCCACTAACAATAGTATCGTTCATCGTTACTGGTAATTTTTGCTACCGTGTTCTCGGTCAGCAGCCACTTTGTATAGGTAGCTAAAATGGTATTACCATCGTTTCAATGGCTGCATAATTTTGCCTGTTGCAGCCCTTCTCTGACTGTATAAATTTATACGTTGATGTGACATTGAATGAGTGATATCACTATTTTTTTGTCAGCTTCAAGAATGGGAGAGGGAAGGGGGGTTCTCTTCAAAAACAATCCAAAAACTCTATAACTGTCTTATCAAATGGATTTAGATGCATGATACTAACATATTCTGTTTCAGCCACATGTTTGTGAAATTTATTTTTTAAACTCTGTATCTAAATTATAGCATGAGATTTTTCATGAATCAAGTTTCTGACTCAATATCACAAATGCAAGGCTTTAAATGTCTACAAGCAAATATGTGTACCACAGCATAGCTGTCAATCACTCCGGATATCCAGTTGTACACAGAACAATTGAAATAGGGGAGAATATATGAAAACATTCATTCTATTGGCAGTTTTAATTTCATGTCACAAATATAGTATGAATTCTAACACTTGGAGATAAATGGGAGGGCGAAGATGCCAAGACAGCCTTTAGCACTGGGAAATACTGCTGATACTGGCCAATGTTGGGACAAGGCTCTGCTGTTCTTGCAGTAGGTGCTTTATGGGGATTGTTTGTAGCTGACTTTTTCAGGCAATTCATTTTTTTCTATCCAATCTTTCTGGGCAGGGGTATATGGGCAGTAAAGTTGCAAATTTAAATAACTGCACATGAACAGAGTCTGCTAATTTCATTCTTTGATTCCAGAAGCTCATCCATCAGATTTTTTTTTTATTCTCACTGCATTAGGTGATAAATGTTTGGTAGGGCCATAAAAAATTCCCCTGCAGGTATGAGAGACTATACAATTTTATACGAAAAACAAACGCGCAAAGAACTTCCATAATTAGCTAATCATAATGGCACCTTACTGAGAAAGTATTGTATGTGTCTTAATAAATGCCAGGGGCAGCGCTAGTCCTAGGGTCGATATATGAAACTCTTTAGGCAAAACTATGTCAATGAATAAAAAATGGTGGTCTGGAGCCAATCTCTTTGTTATTTTGTCAATCTTTGTCAATCTTTACAGAAAAATAAGGGAAGGAGTGTTTGTTAGAGAGATTTATTGGAAGAAATACAGTAGGCTTTAAATTTGCAAAATGCTTGACAAGATTAAGCTTTTATATTGATTTAAGTAGTACATGTATGTGCCAGAGCTTTTCCAAGTATTTTGAGAATGTTGCCTTTTTCCCAAACCTTGGGTTTTTTAAACATTGTCAATTCTGCATGATTTTAATGATATTTCCATCGACAATAGGGCTCGGCATTTTCGGCCCCTGTGAACAGAAAGAAAATCCCTCCAGGGTTTTCAGTAGGATGTTGAAATAAGAGTCACTTACAGATATCTTGAGAAAACGTAGATGTCCCATAATGCAGTTTTTACGATAATGCAGTTTTTACGATATAGTTAACTCTTGTTATCTCAAACACTGATATTTCAAAGTACCCTCTCAAATCAAAGAAAATGGTTTGGACATATTTCATCTCCTGTTATTATAAAGTACTGGTATCTCAAAATAAATTTTCCGGGATCAGAAAATTGACTTTGAGCTACCAGTAGTTTGAGATGAACTTTGACTTTCAGATATCAAGAGTGGACTCTTCTCTGAAAAAAGGAGTGCCAGCCAAACAAATGGAGTAAAAGGCTCCAAGTAAGGAGAAATGAGAAGTCTAGGCTGTTTATCACTTGTTATAACATGAGTTTTAAAAGACAAGTAAATCACAGAGATGGACGTTTTAATCAATATATTGAATTGATGATACAGAACATTGTTATGAAAGACTGTTCAAAATAAGCACTTAACATTACAGAATAGAAAGAATGATTCATAACTGATATATGGCTTCACATTAGGCTCGAAGCCCCCACAGTTTCAATTACTTGCCCAGGCTTAGCTGCTGGAACTTGCTGCCTTCAACACTGATGGCAAATTCCTAGCACTTCTGTAACAATACACAGACAAATAATAGTAGCATGCACTTCAAAAAGTGCATTTTCTCATAAACTTATATGAGCATGTTTTGGTATGGGCACCAACTTGTTGCATCTGGGTGAACAGTGTGTTCAGGAGGACAAACTCAGTAATGCTTGAATAATATCATGTGACATCACGGTGATAATATCTACACTTTCTTGTATAAAATGGACTTAGACAAATTTTGACCATGTGAGAGAAAAACGAAAAAAATGAGAACTCTTCAAAGGTACCTTTTACAATAGCATTCTGTACATTTAGAGATACAGTTTCATTATATCTAGGGGAAAGAACCACTTTTATTTCAAAAAATTGCTTAATTTGGGCTGTGATTAGATGTGATTTTATGCAGAAATATGGTCCAAAATGGCCGAAGTGTACTGCAGGACCTTAAAGTTTTATGGTCATCAGACAGTGGCACTGCTCGGGGGATACATGAGTCCCTGCTCACTTGCTCTTATTATTTATGGTGAAGAAAGTATAGTTACGATTCGTTAACTAGTCCTATTTTGGCAACAATAAACTAATTAAAATAATCCGCGATTTCTACATATACCCTTTTGGGTCACTTATAAGGCTTTAATAGCCGAAAATACGAGGGTATCTAGTATGGCCCATCCTAACTAAAACGAACTACATATGGCTGATATCGTCTAGACCAAGCGCCAAGGTCGCAGACTTAGACGTTCATATAGCCTAATATTTACATGCGAATCCAAAACCTTTCGATATGTGACTAGTCATACTCGTCAAATTTGGATACTAACGAAAATGGATACTAACGATGTGAAAATGAGATATTAACTATGAAATACACAAACTGGTAGTATGAGAAATCGAGAAAATTAGAAATATTCCCATTTTAATATACTAAAACTGGCCCAAATTCTCGGTTACATCATTTTATCACCACTACAAGGACCCTTTTCTGATTTCGTTGTGGGGAACCTTTTCGAAAAAACGATGCATAAATTCTATGCGACGGAACTAATAATGTCGTTCGATAATCACCATATTCATTACACTTATTTCGTTGTGTACATGTTCTGAGTGTTATTTTAGTAACTGGGATTTTTTCATTGTTACTTTAAATAGGTACATGCCATAAATAGATACACGTCACTGAATATTAGGAGAGTGGTAATTTTTGTTATAGAACTTTGGATTCTAACCGGGATACCTTAAATTAACTGAAGTACAAAAGATTATTTAAGTTTAATGTTCGATATATTTAAGCCCGCCTTAAATATATACAAATACAAGGCGAACGATTTCTAATAGAACTGCAAAAGACAATATTTTGTGTCAAAGGCATGTCTATCCAATAAGGAAGTAGACATTCTAAGAAATAAGGCAAAAAGCTCGATAATAATTTGCTGGGGCTCATGAAGGAAGTTAAGTTCATCTGCATTTTACTGCAACGGCAGTTGCTTGATTTTGAAAACATGGAGGAGGATGAGTATTGTAAAAGGTTTGTAGAAACCGATGGTGACACAGATAATAGTTTAGACATAGAATTAGACAGAATTTCTCCTCGTAAATACCTGAGACTAGAACCTAACACACAAGAAACAGAAACGAGCATCGACCTCTTTGATGACGTTTCTTTTGCATTTCTCACAGATGATTCTGGTTCGAATGATATTGATATCAGTTTATGTTCAACATGCGACACAGAAACGGACGAGGGAAACACGGATGGCATGCAACACTTTATGAAAGATATAGAAAATTCGCTAGAGGATATGAGTATAGAAGCAGAACCTGAAAACGAAAGTACAAACCTAAGTGTGGAAGCAAAGTCGAACGGTAAAAGTGCATTTCTGTTGAACGGAGTCAACGCGAAACCCAAAGATGAAAGTGCTTACCTTTGGAATGTTATTATAGAAAAAGATTCAGATGGGGACAATTTACTATTTATTGCTATTATATTGCTGAATACTAGCATCGCCTGTATGCTGATAGATTTGGCACCGTCCTACAAAACATTAAACGATGCTAACAAGTTGTTTCAGACAGCTCTCCATCTTGCTGCTTTAACAGGAAATTATACCGTCGCAAGGCGCCTCCTAGTGGCCGGGGCCATAGTTGATAAAAGAGATTTTCGATTAAATACTGCATTGCACACAGCAGTTAAAAAAGGGTATATCAAAGTTGCAAAAGTTTTAATGACTCCTGTGACATATTTAGAAGCAAAAAAGAACACTTATGGAATTCCATATCAAAAAATCCCCCAGAATTTAGAGATATTTAACGCCGCTGGAAGAACCTGTTTACATATTGCTGCGCGTTGTAAAAACAAACCTATGATTGATTTGCTATTAAGTAATGAAGCAGATATAAATGCGAGAGATCTCAAAAGTGGGAAAAGTATTCTCCATTACTTTGCTGAAGATGATGATGTTGAGATGGTTAAATTCATTGTTTCAAAATCAAAGCTTAATCTTAATGTAAAAACCTATTATGGTGTCACAGCGGCGGAACTGGCTTACAGTAAAGGTCACTTTGCCATAGCCTACCTGCTTTTGTCATCTGGGACAGCTGATGAAATTGTCTCAGTTTCTAATGGAGATACAGATTCTGGAAGTGACAGTGACGACTCGGATGCTGCATCAGTTTAAGATTTTTAATTTTATTTATTTCATAAGTTTCCTGTCTTTATATTTCTGTAATTGCGGTTAATGTTAAAAAACTAGACCTGTGTGCGGACACACTAACACCCCCACCCTAGTGCCATCCACGTTCATAGTGCATGCAACAAAGGTGAATTCCTCTGTTCTGTAAAATGCCTGCTTTGACACATACCTATCATGTAATGACTAAGATACTTTGTAAGTTCACATGATGCTTACATCTACGTAAGATGAAATTTCCTGTGAGGTAATTAAGGTACTAAAGTTTCAACAATCCTTACTTAAAGGAAATTAAAATTTAGAATAATCGCAAATATACTTTGCATTAGAATGAGACATATTGAACTGGGCCATGTTGCACATCTTGGCATTGCCTTTGTTTCGCAAATTCGTCAAGTGATAATAATCAAGTGTTTTAAATTTCAAAACAATACTCATTGGAAGTCAATATACATTCCAATGGGGCAGTTTTGTTGTAAGTTTAAAAGAGGCCATAGGCCCATCCTCGCAAGCCAAATGTACTAAGTCCACTTTGTTCTCACGTAAAATCAAGGTGGACTGAGTACCCTTGTCTTGCCAAGATTCCATTTTTTACGCAAATGCAAAGAATGTTGTTATTTGTCCCCTCTATGGCTCATTTGAAGACAATCATGCATTTCAATTTTGTCAAACATGCATCTGAGATCCAAGCAGCAAATTTCTAGGCTCAAAAAGGACATTAATCCATGCAAACTGCGTAATAAAATGAAATTCTTGCTCTCTAAAAAGTCATGAGGCTCGAAACACTCCTAGTTGCGCCTGAATGGGACAGTTATAGAAGTTTGAAAAGGGACACACCGATGCAAAATGCGTAACAGAGCGGCCCGACTTACTCAGAATCTATAGGTTATATGCTTGTATTTCAAGTTTAAAAACAACCTACTAGATAACAAAACTTATTAATCAGAGTGTGGTAAAGGACCTGGTTTGATTTGGGCCGTTTTGGGCCCCCGTTAAAATTTACTTAAAACTACATGGTCTCTGTTTCTCATCATCTGCGTAAACAGGCTCATACAGAAATAATATGTTTCTTCTTCGTGAATCCTCAGGATTACATAATTTAAGAAATTCCTGTTTTGTTTCTGTAATTTTAAATAAAACGGCAAGAAAACTGTATTTAAAAATGGTTTACTTTAATGAAATGAAACAGTTAATACAGCTTTAGAGAGCACTCGCTAGTAGCTTTCTGGTAGTACACTAATGGTACAACACTGCTAAACGATGTGTACTGTTTAAAGAAAAACACTCACTGAAACGCATGTTGGACTCAAATTAAAGATTCTAATAAAACATGAAATTTGCCGAACATTTCATGAAAATTGGACTAAAATTAAGAAAGATATGACAGTTTAAAGATATTAAAATGTTGAACTGGGAACCAGCAAATCTGTGAGTTAATGACGTCATAAACTCACAGTCAAAATACAAATCCTAAATAACTTTAGTTTGAAACAAATTGTAGATAAATGAAATGCATAAATCTGTATTTTACTTCATAAAGAAACAATGAAAACTAAAAATGTTTTTCAGAGAAAAACTGATGTCCCCCCACCAGCCCATTTCCAATGCATCCTTATGAGTAAAAAACGTGTACAATCAGAATACTAGTCAAATTTGGAGAAAATCTATCGACTGGTTCTAAAGATATCCATCATAGATGACTATTTCCATGCAAATGAGGTCAAAATCTAATCAGCTCTTAAAGTTGACCCAATGATGTATCCATGCAAGTTTGGTGAAATTCCATCCATTGGTTCAGGAGATATAGTGAGTACAAGAAATTGTCATCTAACTCTGCCAGTGACCTTGAAAATGAGGTCAAGGTCACCAAAATCTAATGCTCCGAAGCTTTTCCCAATGATGTATCCATGCAAGTTTGGTGAAATTCCGACCATTGGTTCAAGAGATATAGTTTTCATCTAAGCCATCCAGTGACCTTCCAAATGAGGTCAAGGTCACAAAACTATAATAGGCTCTTAAACCTGTCCCAATGGTGTATCCATGCAAGTTTGGTGAAATTCTATCCATTGGTTCAAGAAATATCATTGGTACAAGAAACTGTCATCTAAGTCCTCCAGTGACCTTAAAAATGAGGTCAAGGCCATCAAAATCTAATCAGCTCTTAAACTTGTCCCAATGATATGTCCATGCAAGTTTAGTGAAATTCTATCCATTGGTTCAGGAGATATGTTGGTTACAAGAAATTGTCATCTTGGTCCTCCAGTGATTTTGCAAATGAGGTCAAGGTCACCAAAATCTTCTCAGCTCTTAAACATGCCCCAATGATGTATCCATGCAAGTTTGGTGAAATTCCATCCATTGGTTCAAGAGACATCATGGGTACAAGAAATTGTCATCTTATTCCTGCAGTGACCTTGAAAATAAGGTCAAGGTCACCAAAACCTAATCAGCTCTTGAACTTGTCAAAAAGATATATCCGTGCAAGTTTGGTGAAATTCCACCCATTGGTTCAGGAGATATTGTGCATACAAGAAATTTTCATGCCATTTTAGTCCTCCTGTGACCTTGAAAATGAGGTCAAGGTCACCAAAATCTAATCAGCTCTTAAGCTTGTCCCAATGATATATCCATGCAAGTTTAGTGAAATTCCATCAATTGGGTCAAGAGATATCGTGCATACAAGAGTGTGACGCCGACCCTGCGACCTTGAAAATGAGGTCAAGGTCACCAAAATCTAATCAGCTCTTAAGCTTGTCTCAATGATATATTCATGCAAGTTTGGTGAAATTCCATAAATTGGTTCAAGAGATATCGTGCATACAAGAGTGTGACGCCGACGCTGACGCCGACGCACCGGGAACCGCACTGAAAACAATATGTCCCCCCTCACCTTTGGTTGGGGGACATAACAATACTGTACACTGTATAAGTAAGCAATTTATGCTCTTATTCTAGATTTAAATATTTATCACGTGACAGGAACTTCCAAAATGGCGGCCTCCATGACGACCATTTTGATTTTTTAAAATCTTCTTATCTTTCTGATTTTACGTCCGATTTTTATGAAATTTTCACCAAATTTAATTGCTAATCAAGATCTATCATTTGAAGTCTGTTCATATTTAAGTGAGTGTTTTCCATTAAAGGCCTGTCCAGGTACTCCGCCCACTCAACTTAGCAAGTAGAGAGACGCTAACGAAAAATTTTCAACGGATCAAAATAAAATGTGTACCAAATGATTTCCTGTGTTCTAGCTAAGAAAATGAATACCCACAATATAATTAATGTTTATTTTGTCTACGAGCGGAGATCACTGGTAAAATGTCA
Organism: Ctena decussata; assembly: GCA_963989385.1. Taxonomy (NCBI): domain Eukaryota; kingdom Metazoa; phylum Mollusca; class Bivalvia; order Lucinida; family Lucinidae; genus Ctena; species Ctena decussata. Next base: position 66,730,082 of record OZ022506.1, on the reverse strand, counting down.
AAGAAACTGCAAAGTCTTTTATAAAACTATAAGATTAAGTGTCGGCCCTGTCAAGTGAACAGCTGAACTTTTCACATATTGTTGACATTATTAAAATGCATCATCTCACAAAGATTAGCTGTGTACTTGGCTAGGCTGACGTATTTATAGCCTAAATACAGGTAAAAAATGGTCGAAAATGCCAAAAATCAGCCGAGTAGCGTGCAACTAGATGCGCAGGAAAACATATAAACCGCAAGAATGTAAAGAATTTGAATAATTATAGATAGTTAAAGGTTTCACCATTCATATATCATTAATAGCGGTCAAAAGATACAATTCTGATATGGGGGCCAAATAAAGCCGAAATCATACCAGGCATTTTGAAAGGTCTTGTATACATGCTTCTAATATCAGTCCTAAATTACACATGTTGGGAGAACCTTAGAAGCTTTCAAATGTCGAAAACATCTTGAAAAATTAATTTCTTTTAATCATTCTGACCTTTTCTCAAACGCCCTCCTGATCTTACCAAACAAACAGGCCTAAAACAGAATATGGGATAAATAGGCCTACGAAATAAAAAGGAAACTAAGAAGAGAGAGAAAAAGAGGGTAAAATCTATAAAAAATTCGAAAAAGGAATGAATAAATAAAACAACAAGTCCATTCGCATATATTTTGGAAGTGTGGCCCCTGTGCGGTGACCTCTGATGTCACGAAAAAAAGGGTCAAAATTACAACTCATATCGATTGCACTTTCGATTTCACTTATCAAGTAGATAAGTCAAACTTTAGGGTCAATAATCAACCAGCCCCCTTTTCTAGCGATTTCTTTTCTATCGATTTGCTTGAAACCTCAGGCCGTCGTAAGGATAAATCCATTTGATTGTTTTGGTATGTAGTTATCAAAGTTAGCGTTTGCCACCTTGGCAAACCTTCTACAACTCTATAGTACCAAGTTATTTACGTAACCCCTTTCAATTTTGAACATCAAAATATGTTTGAAGCCGTCATGATTAAACATTGCAAATGTTTCGAATGCTAATATTTTCTGTAAGATTAATTAACATGCTACAAATGAAAGGTACTTAGAAAATAGTTTAGACCTTTGGCATATAATAGATTTGTTACATTATATCATGTACCCCTCAGAAAATTTTAAATCTTAATGCATAAGTTAATAGAAAGATACAGCATATTCAACAATCAAAACCCGCAGCCAACCCCATGACACCAAGAAGAAGACAAATTCTCTGTGAAAAAATAAATAAAATAAAAACACAAGAAAAAAATGGCAGTAAAATATTGAGTTGCAGCTATGTATCCTAATACAATATTATTTACATGCTAAGCCAGAAGATCATCTGGGAACACATCAGAGAAATGAACATAGCAGACTCGGTTTTATTAATGGTTGTCATCTGTTTGATCTGCTGCAATAAAGTAAAGCATGGAAGGTTCCCCACTTTTCAGGAACATGGTTTATTGGACTCCTTTTTGCAAACATGTGTTTGTTTATATTTTACACTAGAGTCAAAGGACTGGAACTGTATGAATACTGAAGTTCGGTATTGTTTTCTTATTGAAATGTAATCTGAAATGCTAAAGATTTCAAATAAAAATGTTTTGAAAATGAGTTTTTGTTGTTTTCTTCTTCAAGTAACATCATTTGCATTTTGAAATCAGTTGACTTTAATATCAAATTTAATGCAAACGAAAATTAAAATTTTGTAGAAACGCTGTGTATTTTTCTTTCTTACAGCACTAAATTCAATTTATTTTCAAAAGCTGCTAATACAGATGTCATCTGTTTTGACACTATCCATGTAAAAACCTGTGCCTAGCCATCTGATGAAGAATCAAATCTACCATGAAATCTCTTTTTGAGACATCTTAAACATAAGTAGATATATCGCCAACAAGTAAACCTTTGACAGTCTCATGTGTGTTTTCAATATTAGAGCTTTACTTGAAGACTGCTTCACTCTGCACTCGCTTACTCGGGCACTGGTGTGAAACCTAAACAATAGTACATGTAATGATGAAAAAAGGTTCCAAAAACTGCACAAGGTTTCAAATACTAACCACACATCAAATCAAACATATAAAGGGCATCTTACTTAAAACCATTTATGTTTAGGCAATAAAATCATAATCTCAAAACTCTTTACAGTTGACTAAGATATACGTTATTGTTCGGAGTTCTTAAACATTAAATCTAAGTAAGCGATTTGTTATTTTGTTGATCATTCAGAAACTAATTTAATAAAGGACCATCGGCCAAGTGTCACCCGACGTTTGAAATGTGTCACAAACTGCAGCCCTTTATTCTGTTTCAGAGTAAATGCATGGCCCAAAACAGAAAATATGTGTATTTCAGAACCTGGTAAGCAAATAATAACTGAACATAAGCAAAGACATATACCCAATTACTGGGCCTCTTTATAAAATGCTTGAGTTCAGAACGGGGCATATATGTGTAAAATCAGATTACTGAAACTTTAGACCCTTACACAATGACTAAAACATCAAGACTGGATACCCAGTAACAAAATAACAAGGGCCATAATCCTGCTAATATGAATCTGATGAAAAATGAACAATGCATTTATGAAAATTCAGCCCATTAATATGAATAGTTCTGGAGTTCTGGAGTTATCCCTTTACCTTTAAGTAAATGTCTATAATCTATGAAAGGGGAATAACTCTGTCACTTATAATTTAGCACATCCTAACAATAATCAGAATAATCAATTTACCAAATGCTAATAGAATACCAAATATCAGCTCTCTCGGTCAAACGGTTCAAAAGTTGGAAAAATGCCAAAAACGACAAAGGTCCATAACTTTGTAAAAAATAGGACAATTGAAATTCTAAAATCACATGCACATCTTCAGATCATGATGAAACATTCTGCAAAATTCCAAGTCAATCTGATACAAGATGTGGCAGGAGCTGCGGGGACAAGGTCTGAGTCAGCAAGGGCTGTAACTCCATTAAAAATGGCCGAGACAAAAATCAAAAACCACATGCACATCTTCATATCATACGAATACAATCTGTAAAATTTCAAATCAATCCGATGAAAGATGTAGGAGGAGTTGCTGGGACAAGATTTCGGAAGGTCTGAGTCAGCAAGGGCTGTAACTCCATCAAAAATGGCCGAAACAAAAATCAAAAACCACATGCTCATCTTCATATCATAAGAATACAATCTGTAAAATTTCAAATCAATCCGATGAAAGATGTAGGAGGAGTTGCGGGGACAAGATTTCGGACGGACGGACGGACGGACGGAAGGACAACCAAAAACCCATAATTTGCTTTGTTGAAAGATACTAAAAATAGATTCTTTTTATTTAATTAATCCATTGTTGCCTTTGATTTGAATGAAGTTTATCAAATGAAACGGTTTAAATTGTAATTGTTGTTTTTTTCAAGGGCACTTGCTATAAAATGCAATGAAAATGTCACCACCAAAGATCAAAAGTTTTTGCTAAGTAGCCTTATCTATACCTTTTTAACCATTCTTACAGAAAATATAATCATCTGATACCTTTAATCTAGCTAGAAACATTTTTCTAATTGATATTACCATATAGTTTTAACATGAGACTTAAATATGGCAAACGCTGAATTTGTAAAATTATAATCTTAAACGAGTCACTTCGAGAGCAAGAACACATTCTAAAGAAGTAACATGGGCCATACTTCGAAGTTTCGCCTATTCAAACCTCATCTGTGACCCTGACAACATTTGGTGATGCCGGCCAGAGATTTCTTAATTTTAATAACTGATAAGTATCGAAACAAAAATACAAATTTTAAAAAGCAATGATAAGAATGTAAGTCAATACCAATCAAAATTCATGACTTCTCAGATTATATCCTCCGATCGCAAGGACAAAAATAAAATATAATCTGCATAATGGATTATGTACGGGGTGACGTTTTACGGCCACCATATGGCACAACACCAGCTGCAGTGAAGTAAAATTAAAATGTTAAAGAGTTTCTTGGAGCCCAATGCGATAATTTGGATATATAGCAATAGATATTGTCTCCAGAAATAACGACACGGATAAAGTCTCCGTGTTTCGGTATAATTGTGGTCAAAAAGTAGACCGGACCGACCTGCTGTGTATGCGCAGTAGGTCACTGCATGTACACTACATCTATAATAGTAAGCTGTGCTTGGCTGCGGTTGTCCCATTTAGTCATGTCTCGCGTTCATCAGGCGTAGCCACGCCAATTTTCTTCATGTCATAGCAGGCAACGTGATAGAATAAGAGCTGTAGAAGGGATTGGCATACACTTGCATCATCCTAGAGATCAAGAGAAACGGACAGAGACTTGTCAAAGATAAGCGGGAATAACACGTTTATAACACTTGCTATAATTGTAGAAGACACACTGAATGTACCTATATCCAAGCGGGCAAATGACGTCGAAATGAGGTCATACCGACGTCGCTGTTACATCATCACGTCGCATCGACGTAAGTGCGTCGTCATAACGACGCCATGTACCTGCTGGGTAACATTATCGAGATTGTAAATGCGCAAATTCAAACATGGAATTTCAAATTCAAACTTCTACACAAAGTAAGACGAATTATAACAATGCTTCTCGACTGATACATTATGTAAAAGCAGATCTGTGCATAATATTTGCTTTAAAGCTGGGTTATCAGAAAACTCCTAAAAGTGGCAAAATCGAAATATCTGTGCTGTGCTTTTTGTTTCCTTTCTTTACTAGTTACTAATATACATATGAGCCGCGACGCGAGAAAACCAACAAAGTGGTGCGCCCAGCGCAGACTCAGATCAGCCTGGGCATCAGCCCAGTCTGATCAGAGTCTTCGCTGTCCGCATGGAGGTAGCTTAGACCCTCAGCTACCCTTTAAGCGCACTGCGAAGACTCTCATAGGGCTGGTAGGATGCCCAGGCTGATCTGAGTCTGCACTGTGCGCACAATCACTTTGTTGGTTTTCTTGTGTCGCAGCTCATATGAGTCGAATCGCATTAGCTATATTTGGGTTATCCGTTATTTGCAGACTATTGATATTTTTTTACTGCTATGTGGGATCGGAATTTCAGGTTTACAAGGCGCGAACATTAGTATAAAACTTAACTTTGGTTCTTTGTCAATGCTTATTGACCTATGATTAAAAAAACCGTTACAATGTAAAAAGAATGTACAGTACGTAAGGTATAAAAGTAGAAGAATAGAAAAATAGTCCAGTGACATCACTAAAACATTGCACAACAGTCATATCATATACGAGGGGATATCAAAAAAGTTTTTTGGCTCACGCCGGTAAAGCATGATATTTGGATTTATACTGCTGTATTTTTAACATACTTCCCTTCTGTTTCCACACATTTGTTTCATCTAATTAGTTTGCCAGTCATTGATACCCGATCGGTGAAACTCAACATCTTGGTCTCCTAATTAGCCCTCTACGGCGGCAATAAACCATCATCATTCTTAAATCTCCGGCTCCGAAGCTTTTTATTTTTTTTTTTCATTCTAGAAAAGAGAAGGAAGTCGCTGTGGGTGGGGGGAGGGGGTGGATGGTGGGGCTATGTCTCGAGAACAGGGTGAGTGAGGGAGGAGTCCGTTCCATACTTGCGCACAGTGTTTAATCAAAACACGGCTGGTATGAACTGACTCACTGTCCTGGTGAAGTAGAATTTCAGCTGGGGTTTTGTCTCGTCCAAAAAGTGTTGTGAATAAACTATTGAAGCCAGCACCATGGTGCTACATGGAATCAGTAGCTAAGACATTATTGAAATCAAGGCCAAGAGTTTAAAACTAGCGACGTCGTTAGTTAACGAGACGTTAAAATTTCAAACGTAAATATACACAAAAAGCGCTGCCTTTTTTTGGCCGAAAAAATGTAAAGAACTTTCGCACTGCAAGAACTTTTCTCAAAGTTTCAGCAAAAATATATCTCAATAAATTTCGTGATTGTTTTCCAATATCCCTTTTAAGGGACACTGGGCATAATTGGGTTAATTTGAATTTATGTTATCTTTTCCCAGTTATCTTCATAATGATAACTTTTGATGATGGAATGCAACAAAAAATTGATTCGTCAATATATTGGGATCTGCAATAGAAGATAACGAACAAAGAGTGTCAGTTAATTCCCCTGTTTCCAAAATATAGCAAGGGCAACTCTGTTATTATTATTGTCTTTTCTTTTATAGCTCCCCTGATTTCGAAATGCTCAAGGTGAGGTATTGTGATCGGCCTTTGTCCGCTGTCCGTCGTCCGGTCGTGCGTCCGTCGTCAACTTTTGCTTTAAACGACTTCTCCTCCACAACTGCTGGACCGATTTTAAAATAATTTTACAGAAATGTTTCTTAGAGAACTCTCTACGACAATTACTCAAACGGTTCTGCTCCACTGAATAATATGGCCGCCAGTGTTAAAAAATTGAATACCATTTAAACGACTTCTCCACCAAAACTGCTGGGCAGATTTTGAAATAACGTCACAGAAATGTTTCTTATAAAATCCTCTATCAAAATTGCTCAAACGGTTCCGCTCTGCTGAACAATATGGCCGCCAGAGCTAAAAATATAAAAACATTTAAACGACTTCTCCTCCAAAACCGCTAAGCAGATTTTAAAATAATTTCACAGAAATATTTCTTAGGAGACTCTCCACCAAAATTGTTCGAACGGTTTTGCTCCGCTGAACAACATGGCCGTCAGAGCTAAAACCCGTAAAACAACTGCTCCTCTAAAACTGCTGGGAAGATTTAGAAATAATTTCACAGAAATGCTCCTTAGGAGACCCTCTACCAAAATTTCTCAAACGGTTCCGCTCCGCTGAACATTATGGCCGTCAGAGCTAAAAATAGAAAAACCTTTAAAAGACTTCTCCTCCAAAACTGCTGGGCAGATTTTGAACCTCCAAAACTGCTGGGCATATTTTGAAATAATTTCACAGAAATGTTCCTTAGGAAACCCTCCACCAAAATTGCTCAAACAATTCTGCTCCGCTGAACCATATGGCCACCAGAGCTGAAAATAGAAAAAAAGCTTTAAACGACATCGTCTCTGAAGCCAATGGCTCGATCTAAAAAAATCACAGAAATGTTTGACTCATGGGCCTAAACAAAAAATGGATATAACGGCTCGAATCCGCTGAACAAAATGGCCCACCAGAGCTAAAAATAGAAATAAGTCTTAGAATGACACAGAGGGCACAGTTATGATCCAATTCTCATGAATCTTTGTCAGAATATTTATCTTAATGAAATCTAGACCAGCTTTGAAGCTGAGTCATGTGGGGTCAAAAACTAGGTCACTAGATCAAATCTAAGACAAACCTTGTGCACACTCTAGAGGGCACAGTTATAATCCAATCTTCATGAAACTTTGTCAGAATGTTTATCTATATGAAATCTAGGGCAGATTTTAATCGGAATCTTGTGGGGCCATAAACTAGCTCACTAGGTCAAATCTTAGAAAAACCTTGTGTACACTCTAGAGGTACAGTTATCATCCAATCTACATGAAACTCTGTAAGAATGTTTATTTTTATAAAATCTAGATAAGATTTGAAACTGGACCATGTCAGGTGAAAACCTAGGACACTAGGTCAGTTTTTTTAGGAAAACAATGTGAACGCTTTAAAGGACACAGTTTTGTTCCAATCTTCATGAGACTTTGTCAAAATGTTTATCTCCAAACAAATCAGGACCAAGGGTGCAACTTGGTCATGTTGGCTGAAAAACTAGGTTGCTATGTCAAACCTTAGAAAAACATTGTGTACACTCTAGAGGGCACAGTGTTGATTCGATATTCATGAAACTTGTCAGAATGTTCATGTCGAAGAAAGCTAGACCAGTTTTGAAACTGGGTGAAACTGTGGCGTCAAAAACTAGGTCATTAGGTTAAATCTTATAAAAACCTTAGGTAACAATAAAGTGTTAATTTTCCACTAAATCTTTGTGAAACTCTGTCTGTTGGTAGTATGGTTGTCTATGAGGTTAAGTTCACAGGATACTCAGGTGAGCGATCAAGAGTATCATGGCCCTCTTATTTCTGAATTGGATGAACTTTGATATAGAGTAGACCCATTTCGAGAGGAGCTCTTCATATAGAGATGTCAGCACTACATCCCGAAAATTTGCTGACCGTATAAAAAGCGGAAAACGGAGAAACTACGAGCCGCGACACGAGAAAACAAACAAAGTGGCCGTGCGCTCTTCGCAGACACAGATCAGCCTGGACATCCGACAAGTTTGATCAGACATTCACTAAGCGCTTAAAGGGTAACAACGGGTCTAAGCTTCCTCCATGCGGACAGCGAAGACTCTGACCAGACAGGGCGGATGCCCAGGCTGATCTGATTCTTCGCTGGGCGCACAACCACTTTGTTGTTTTTTTCGTGTCGCGGCTCATATCCTTATACATGTACTGTTTACTCCCTTTCCTAAAGAATGGTGAAAGTAAGAGTGATGATGCAGGTTAAAAGTCAAGATAAATATATGTTTATCATAATATGTAAGTTGAAAGTCCGCTTATTGTAATTTATCTTGCACAAACAGTGAGATATATGTACATGTAAAAACTGTAGGTCAAGGAAGTAAACAATATTAAGTCACCCTTCCTCACTGCAGTCAACCGAATTTGTTACCGTTACGCAAGATCTGGAGCCGCATTTATAAAACGACTTTAGTGGTTGCTATGCTGTTGCTAAGGCTGATTTTGTATGTAAGAGATTCCCTACAACTATGAAAATTGCTCTGGAGAAACTGTCTTTTTCAGACTGTTTCTGCAGAGCAAATTTCAGTTGTAGGGAATCTTCTTCATAGAAAGTCCGCTTTAGCAACAGCATAGCAACTACTTGTCGTTTTTAAAAACGGATCCTGTATGCTCATGCTGTAAGAACATTTGAGAACAAACTACTTTTTTCATCAGTTCAAACAAATAATCTCAGAAAGAGACTGGCTAATAATTAATAGGACATTACTCCCAATGCACTTAAGTACCCTCTGACTTCATGCCTTTTTAAAAGTGAGGCTAATTTTTAGACTTTTTCGCCGCAAATTATCCTTTGATCTGTTTCTATGTAAACCTTTTTTCATCAGCATATCACTTATTTTGAATAACAGCAAAAGGAAGATATCGGCTTACTTTCGGGGAGTTATGTTATTGTTACTAATATAAATTCATATTTTATTTACATTTTTATGCTTTCTACAAACAACTACCCTGACCCATTTATGCCCGGTGGAATCTTCAAGCTTTTATATATTGGAAGATTCAATTTAATTTAAAGGAATACATGTATCTGATTTAGTTTAGTTTATTATTTTTATTATTATTATTATCATTTTCTTACAGAAAGAAGTACCCATTTACCCATTTTCTCATGCAAACAGTGTAGACTCTGATCTGCGGCGTCTGATCTGGGTCTGTACTATTTGCCAAAGTCTCTTTCATGGGATGCTTAACATAAATGGGTTAAATAAACTGGGAGAAAAGACATATAATGTACTTAATCCAGTTTATTAATGAGATAATTGAGTTGCGACACGACAAAACCAACAAAGTGGTTGTGCGCCCAGCGCAGACTCAGATCATCCTGGGCATCCGCCCAGTCTGATAAGAGTCTTTGCTGTCAGCATTTAGGTAGCTTAGACCCTTAGCTGCCCTTTAAGCGCACTGTGGCGACTCCGATCAGACTGAGCAAATGCCCAGGCTGATCTGAGTCTGCGCTGGGCGCACAACCACTTTGTTGGTTTTCTCGTGTCGCGGCTCATTTTATGATAAACAAATGATAATTATCAGCATGTCCAACGTTCAAACAAGGTTGTATCTGATGTAATCATGCACTAATGGATATATAGGCAAAGCGATTTGCCACGTCGTGTCCACTTTCTCATCCAACTGATATGGATTAAACAAGATGTTCAAACTTTAGCTAACTGTCTTTATATCACCCTTGACCGAAAACGCCAATTTCAGCACAAAATATTTCAAAATGAGGAAGGTCGGCACTGATTAGGGTGGTATGAAATAGTTATGCAAGTGTCATAGTTTGTCCGCTTGTCAGGGAGATAATCCGGTCGTTAAAGCTCGTGGATTTTCTCCTCGCACAGGCGGACAAACCATGATACAACTCACTTAATACACATAATGTTCAACCAATATTGATATGTACACATACAAGATGGCGGCAGAGGGTGTCGCGTCGCGTCGCGCCGGTCAATATTGGTATATTCTGGTTATCATCACATCATGTCCAATGCCCGAATAGTCGATAATTTTTTATTATACAATCCAACAAACTATCGTATCGCTTACGTGGGCAGTTAGATATTAAGAAACACCAAACTGCAAGTAAATTAGAACATGATGTGATGTCAACCAGAGAATAACAATATTAACCTCTGCTGTCGCGTCGGTCAATATTGATATTCGCTAGTTGACATCACATCATATCCATGCCTCAATAGTCAATCATTGTATTATTACTATAATATTGAGCCGCGGCACGAGAAAATCAACAAAGTGGTTGTGCGGCCAGCGCAGACACAGAGTCTTCGCTGTCTGCATGGAGGTAGCTTACACCCTTTCCTACCCTTTGAGCACTTAACAAAGAGTCTGATCAAACTGAGCGGCTACCCAGGCTTATATGAGTCTTCGCTGGGCGCACAACCATATTGTTGGTTTTGTCGTGTCACGGCTCAATTATGATATATAAATAAAATCATTCCAATGGTCCAGAGGCTGAACACGAGAGATAGACATTACTTCATATCGCGTGGCCTATGACATAACGTCTTTTAAACTGTTGCATGACTGTTGACGAAACATTATAATGTTGCATGCTTTGTAAAGTGTAACATCAACCGATCTTTTACGTCAAGTTGAATAAAATGACGTACGTTTCAGATGTTATTAGTGGTTTCAATATAACTTGCGAAAAGTAGGAGAAACAGGATATTTGGAAATGGCAATTCCACCCATAAAATACTATTTAGATTTGTGGTTCCCTTTGAGCAATACAATATTATCAAAAACAAGACAATGTTAAATTGGATCATTCATCTGTACGTTGTATTTTACCATAGAGAAATATTATGATATTTTGGTTGCCAGTCAGTTGTTTATATGAGAAACGCAAACTAAGATGCTATGATTGTTTAAAGCTGGCCAATCACGGTCACTTCCAATTTCGAAATTATACTGAGAATCTTGCAGGGAAGAATATACAATGTACCTTACAATAAAATTATTACATGCGTCTATACCTCTTCGAGAGAAATGTAGCCCCTAAAGATCCCATTCCATTCTCAGTGGTATAAATTCATGTATTATAGAATACAACGTTATCATCACTGCTGTTTTATCATTGTAATTGACCGTGACTGGCCAGCGTTAAAGAAATAAAACAGCCTTAAGATGCTCATTAATAATAATAATAATAAATATATCAATTAGAAAATGTGTTTTTTGAAGCACTATGCCCTAAACCGTATGCTTGCCTTAAAAAAATCTGTTCTTATGTAAAATTTATTTAATGCCTATGTCCGAAAAAGGACAATGAGTCATCGGAAAACTTAGTGTAGATGTTCAAAAGATAATCAGTTCCGATGTCAAATGTCTATGTCCGAAAAGGACAATGAGTCAACGGAAAATTTAGTGCATATGCTCAAAGGTGATCAGTTCATCTACACTTTAGTCTGTAACTTAGTCTGGAAGTGTATGCCAAATATAAAGATAATAACCTGGGGGGTTCTTTAGATATTTTGTTGACAAGCTTGTTCCTGCACAAAAACGGCTTTGCAAAAAGGGTAATAACTAAATAAGAAAATTACGAAATAATCACAAAGTTTATCAGTTAATCTACACCTTGGTCCAAACCTGCATGCCAAATATTTTCTTCACAAGGTAAATTTTTATATAAAATGCCTATGTCCCCCCCCCCCCCCCCTCAAAAAACAAAAAGAAATAACGGAACCAACAATTTACGACATATGCTCAAAAGTCAATCCGTTCATCTACACATTAGTCCAGGCCTGCATGCCAAATAAAGATTTTAGCTTATGCGGTTCTTCAGAAATTTGGGTCACAGTCTTGTTCCTATATAAAATGTCAATGTACCCAAAAGAGAAATAACCAAAAATTACGATATATGCTCAAAAGTTAATCCGTTCATCTACACCTTGGTCCAGCCCTGCATGCCAAATATAAGGTTCCTAGCTTAAGCAGTTCTTCAGATATTTTGTTAAAAAGGGTACTCCTTTTTAAAGTGCCTATGTCCAAAAAAAGGGAATAACTCAAGCAAACATTTACGATAGATGCTCAAAATTTAATCCGTTTACCTACACCTTGGTCAAACCCTACAATCCAAATATCAGAATTCTAGACTAAGTGGTTCTTCAGATTTTGTTAACAAGGTTACTCCTTTATAAAATGTCTATGTCCGAAAAAGGGGAATAAATCAAGCAAAACTTTACGATATATGTTCAAAACTAATCCATTTACCAACTCCTTGCTCAGAACAAGCACGCAAAATATCAAGATCCTAGTCTAAGCGATTCTTCAGATCACAAGGTTGATTCTATATATAATGACACAGTCAAAAATGGGGCATAACAGTTGAATTTACAGGATCGGCGGAGGAAAACATACGGTTCCGCTTTTTTCATCTACATGCAACATATATGTCATAGATCTACTACAATAGCAACTAAAATTTCATACTGATATCAAAGTGACGTCATCAAGACGTCATTCTGTTAAAGTACTAAGCAAAACAATTGGTAATTCCTTCAGGCGGCATCTCTCTAAAAATTCGAGAGCAGCATGAAATACAGTGTATGCCATGCTCCTCTCAAATTATAAGTGAGATGCCACCTGAAAGTCATACAATGAAAAATTGTACTTTCTTAAACTTATAATTTAAAAACAAATTATTTAATATTCTGTTGTTAACGTTTATCACCAATATACCTGTACTTTGTCCTACACCGTTATCATATTTTTTTTATCTAACAGTCATTAGGCTTACGAGTTGTGAATTAAAGTGAGGTGTGGATCTATCTACAAGAAACTTGTTTGAATCAGGACAAACAATCTGAGGTAAGAAAACATAGTTATTCAGTTGGACCATAGAATGTATTATAACTGAATTTTTTCCGGGAATTTTTACATAGTGTTGGGTTAAACTTGTTGTATATAGTAACATAACTACAAACCTTGTTTTGGATACGACTTGTATATATTTATGTCAGTACTTTGTAAAAATTCTTAATGTTGCTGCATCGTTGTCCGTTAAGACCGTTCATTGTATGAAACAAATCTCTCATTGAATTTGCTTATGTGTAACTGATTTTTGTCGGTTGGTTTGTTGGTTATCTACTCACAGGGTTAAGCCCTTCTGAGGAAACTGCATAAGTTTATAAATTTGTCCTCCCTTTCCACTCACTCCGCCTCGCAGACATTGCCCCTCCAGCACAGTTTCTCTCTGACAGAAAGTATCGATACATCTAGAATAACACTATGTAGTGGTGGAAGCACCACATGCTCCCTTTCCCTATCTTTTATAAACATACACAAACTGACAGAATAAAACGTGGGTTCAAGATATGAAAATAAGGAACCATTTGGCTCCAAAAGATATATCTAATTCAAAATGATATATTTTACAAATTATACACGAAAAGATATGGCAGAAAACTGCCATATCTTTTCTTGTATCATTTAATCTGTAATGTATCATATACAAACATACATAAACAGTATTAGTGCAAGTTTTGGGATTAGAATAAAAGCTAAATGCCAATAGAGTTCCTCTCCCTGTAAATTGATAGAGCGGGCATTTATTTTCCAAATAAAACAAGAACACCAAACTTCCAACGAAAATGAAAATGGAGCTACAGTTTTCATTGCTTGATGATTTATAGCCATATAGAGTTTCCAAAATATGAGCTGCGACACGAGAAGAACAACAAAGTGGTTGTGTGCCCAGTGCAGACTCAGATCAGTCTGGGCATCCGCCCAGTCTGATCAGGGTATTGGCTGTCCGCATGGATGTAGCTTAGTCCCTTTGCTACCGTTTAAGCGTTTAGCGGAGGCGCTGATCAGACTGGATGGATGCCCAGGCTGATCTGAGGCTGCGCTGAGCGCACAACCACATTGTTGGTTTTCTCGTGTCGCGGCTCATATCATCCAACAGTTCAAAATTAATGGTGCTAGGCTCTATATTAAACAATGATTAAGGGGAACAGTTGTGTCTAAATTATATTTCTCAACAACAACTGATGAAGTTTCAAACCAAGTACCAAGTTCGATGAAAATGCCTTCAGTCAGTTTAAGTTATAGAGCAGACATGATATTCATACTAGAACCCTCAAATGGGAAGAATATTATTGCGCAAAAAATTAGAATTTGAGTTCCGGTTTTTGATCTCTCATATGAAAATGATGACAGTTTTTTGTGTGTAACAAGTTCATAAAAATAAATTTAGTGGTTTTACAGTCACATGTATCGAGAAGACAAAATTTCCATTTTAAAAATTCAAAAGAGCACAACAAGTGGAGCTATAGGTCCTGATCTATGCCCAGGACATATATGCCTTGGGCATATATATAGCCCCGACAACCAGTCGTACACAGATACTATGTGCGACAACAATAATCTGCAAAAAATAATCAAATGAATGTAGCTCCAAAATTAAATAGAGGCAGCAACCGTTTTGACACTCAACCCATCATAATGGACATTTCTATAGAGTTTCAAGTTAACCAAACGGTGGCGCGAACCCAATTAATCTTAAAAGCTAATTGAAGGGACGTAACTTTTAAAATGAGCATGTATTGCTATAAATTTTCAAGAGTATAACAAACGATAACCAATTTATGGTGCGCACAAGCATATTGGAAAAAACTAATCCAAGGGATATAACTCCCAAGATAAGTAAATGTAACAAGGAGCAATAATTCTTAAATGTAGCACATTTTCTCAACCTAAAACACATTTCCGTCAAGTTCCATCAAGATATTCTGACAATTACCGAGTTATTGCGCGCACAAAAACAGCCTTAAAACTTATCTATGCGACTTAATTTCAAAAACAAATAAAAGGAAACAATCAGTCTTAGACGTGACAGACTGCCTGAGGCACAGATACGTTACTAAAAAGTTTCATCAAGATATTCCAAATGGGTAACTAATTATTGGGCGCACAATAAGCCTTAAAAACTTAATAAAGAGCGTAGCTTTGAAAACCGGTAGCGAGTAGTCATTCTTGTTTTCCATATGCCGTCTTGTCCTAACACACATTTTGATAAAGATTCTTCAAGATCTCTTCACATGCTTACTTAGTTATCGCGCGCAAGAAAAGAACAAAAACAAAAAAAAAAAAAAAAAAAAACACTCTACAAACTAATCAAAGGGACGTTACTACGAAAACGAACCTGGTATGTGCAGGCAAATGAAGAAAAGGGATGAGCGGATAGATGACTTGCGATTATAAATACGTCCTTTTCAATAGTATTTTATCATTTCAGACCATGGAAGGATGAGAATGAAAGGCTGTGTGCAAGGGAACCCCGTTTACTTTTGAAAACAAATTCCGCAGCCAAGGGGAATCGAACCCGGGGCCACTAGAAAGACACGCTAGCACTTACCCCACTGACCTTCCGGGCCTCTAGAAGGAAAGGGAAGGAAAGTTCTGCAAAGCAAAAGCATTATTGAGCTGCGACACGAGAAAACCAACAAAGTGGTTGTGCGCCCAGCGCAGACTCAGATCAGCCTGGGCATCCGCCCAGTCCGACCAGAGTCTTCGCTGTCCGCATGGAGGTAGCTTATACCCTTAGCTACCCTTTATGCGCATAGCGAAGACTCTGATGTCCTAGCTGATCTGAGTCTGCGCTTGGCGCCCAATCACTTTATTGGTTTTCTCGTGTCGCGGCTTAAATGTGTTTCCGCTTGTAAAGATGGCAGAAAAAACATAGAGATGTACCAACCCATATCTATATCTGTTGATTTTCACAGAATGGGAGATTCCTTGGACGCAGGACACGGCACAAGTGATGAGTTTTATGACCCGTATTGTGATTCCTGCTA
>OZ022506.1:66474639-66713975 GCA_963989385.1 Ctena decussata | reverse complement strand
AATAAGGTAGGTCAGCATTGTTTGATAACAGTTTGATTGAACAACCACTGGTAAGACAAATGGAAGGAAGATACAGTATTAGGCAAGCTGATAGATGTTTATGATAACAGTGCACTTCCTTTTAAACAGGTCAAATACTGGGTTGCAGAGTTCCAGCTAGGTGAAGTAAGCTTGGAAGAAAAGTCATGCCCTGGCCTTCCTGTGGAGGTGACTAGTGACACAACCAGTGAATTGCTTATTGAAAGGTGCCTTGCGGCCAAACTATTACTGGAGAGTACTATGATTTCTTGGACCATTTACAGGCTGTTTTTATTACAAAAAAGTGCAGAAAGGTCACTAAAGATGTGCTACTCTAGCATGACAATGCCAGAGTGCATACTTGTGGACTTCCAGTTGAAGCAGAGAGACAGTCTGATGATGCCCTCCAGACAATAGTCCGGGGGGGAGGGGGGGTGCTGTGATGGTATGAACAGCCCTAGTTTCTGTCAGAGTGGATTTTGGAACTGAAAAAAATGTTGGACAAAATGCATTTTTAATACCTCAGTGGTCATAATATAAAGAAAGAAGAAGTGAGGGTGATGGCAAATAGATTAGGCCAGTTTGAAAGTGAATGGCCCTTCTATTGTTACTTAACTTGTGCTTGATTTTTCAGAGAGATAGTGTGCATAGAATTCTAGAAAAAAATATAGTATAAACAAATGAATTTTATATTCTAGAATAAAAGAAGAGCCATCAGAGATTCATTTTCCAGAGTTGGATGAAATTGACGAGGTGAATGAAGCTGAACAGCTGCTGAATTTAGAAAGTAAGAAAAGCTCTGTTCATTTAAGGTGTATGGTTAGACCTCCAGGTGTTTTTTTCCACCATTTTTACAAAGTGTGACAACTTCAGGAAAATAGTATTGGCTTCCATCTGCAGTAAAAGCTCCAAATATTGTAACACCTAAAATTAGTATTGTGATGGTAACTATACAAAAAAATAGAACAGTTTGGATTGTCAATGCAGCTATGGGCCTGAAAAATACAGATGGAAAAGCAATCAGTGTAGACAAAGCAATCAGATGGAAAAGCAACCAGTCCTTAGGAGCAGTCTGATCAGGATCTCCACTGTTTGCAAAGCCCTGTCTGTCCCAATGTTTAGAATTTTTATGGCAAAAAGAACCTTTTTTTTAAAATGGGTCCACTTTTAAAAAATTTGCTCCCCCAGCAGCAACTTCTTTCATTTAAAGAGTTGACCAAAGTTAGAATGGAAGCAGAAGTGAAAATGATAGAGTTTCTTCCTGAGAAAATGTATTCATTTACCTTGTTATATTTACCGAGACACATTACTATTATTGCTCAGATGATGGGGTGTTTGCTCGGAGAGCAGGTGGTTGTTAGTTCAAATTCCAGCAGTGTCATAAAAAGACCAAAATAATATGCTAGCTGCAGTATTGCTTGGCACTCAGATTTTCAGATTTATGGAGAGACAGGTATGATTGGTTGGTTGGCATCTTTGTCAGTGTAGCATGGCTGTATCAGTTATTTTTCTTTCTTTTTTGGCGAGGTCTCCTGCCAGCCGGCTGGCAGGAGACCAAAAAGTCTCCTGCCAGCTGGCTGTCACTAGACCTAAAAGTCTCCTGCCAGCTAGCTATTGGAATGCTAATAAATAAATAGTGACATCACTTTCCATGGAATTCTTGACTTAAACGTATCTTTTAAAAGTTTATATGACATATTATAATTACCATAACAAAATATCTGCAAGCAAACAAGAAAAAACACAAATAAGAGGTACATTCTATAAATAGATTTCCAAGGGAACTAACTCAAATTATACTTTGCAAGGGAACTAACTCAAATTATACTTTGCAAGGGAACTAACTCAAAATACTACTTGGCAATTTTCACTGAAATTTTATCTGCAAATTCTGTTAGCACAACTGCCTGTAGGATAAATGGTAGTTTCATCTTATTAATCTATAGTATATTTTTCCAAGTGGGAAGAATTAGCAAGTAAACAATTTTGCCTGACTGAACAGTAAAAATACAACAAAAGTGAATAGCTTGTGATGGTAACCAGTATTAAACTTTGTGTAAATTTTTTTTTATTCTTTGAGCTATTTGTGTTAATGATTAAAGGACTTTCAGACAATAAAATTAGGGATAAAGAACAGAAAAAAAAGCAAAAAATTACATATGATTTGCTTGATGGTTTTCTAATAGTTTCATACTATTACTACAATTAACTTTAAACTTGATCAAAGTGAAAGCAAATATCTATCTGTTTAATGTTCAATACAATAAAATATAGCTGTCTTGTCTTAATGCCATGCAAAATATCATTTCTTTATCAGTATTCCAGTAGCCAGCTGGCAGGAGACTTTTAGGTCTAGTGACAGCCGGCTGGCAGGAGACCAAAAAGTCTCCTGACAGCCGGCTGGCAGGAGACACTTCCTTGTTGTTTTTTTATATATTTTGTCTATACAGATCGTTAAACCTATGATCAGCTAAAGTGTCATTACAGCTTGACTGTGTGTGTGTGTGTGTGTGTGTGCGTGTGTGTGTGCGTGCGTGAAGTTTGCTTGTATGTCTCACTGGCAGATCAGAGTCTTAGATGTTGGCATAAATGATCACGTTTTCACTTTGTGAGGCCCAGATGTCATCTTTAAAGCCAAAAAAGTCTCCCAGTATAAAGTTGTTAGAGTATTTAAATTGAATATACTGATCTTATTTTGATAGGTCTTGGAGGATTTGAGATTACAGTTGAACACGAGTCTGCAACAGGGTTAACTACAGAGGTGGAGTCAAAGTGGTCACAGGTGAAGAATGAACCCTCGGAACAAAAGTAAGTTTCATGAGATGAGTAGCTTCACAAGAAAGTATGTTCTAAGGTGGAGGTATATCCAAATTGTGCAAAGCTTAGCCAGACTGCACTTATGTTCCAGGACATGCACAGTTTGCTTTCCAAACTTCCTCCAGGTCTGTTTATTTACAGAGAAAACGACGTTTCAATCCAGCTGCAGGTGGGGGTTTGCCCCTGCATTGTTCACATATGCTTGGAGACCTTACGGCTGAAAGACTAGTTAGTCACCTGTACACAGGGTATAATCGATTCCACCAATTTTCGCTTCCTGCAGAGACTGTACATCATATTTGGCTTCTGCCGAAACTGTCCGCGAACTCTTGCTTCCTGCGGAGACTTCTGTACATGATAAATGGCTTCCTGCAGAGACTGTCCGCATGATTCTGCTTCCTGCCGAGGCTCTCGAGGACAGTAATCCCTGCAGGAAACAAGAGTTTGTGGACAGTCTCGGTGGAAGCCAAATATGATGTACAGTCTATGCAGGAAGCGAAAATTGGCAGAATCGATCATACCCTGTGCTGTATAAAAGTCTTCTGGTCCTTCAGTTATGAAATCGAACAGATGGAAAATTTCCAAAGTATTTCACATGATTATGACACATTTCGCTGTAGTTACTGTAACTTCTCATCCAGTTATTTGCCATTCTGCTCAGAGTATGTGACAAGTCCTCAGAGAATAAAGCTGACTTGTTCAAATTTTAGGATAATAACAATAAATGGTAAAGCTCTCAGAGTATCTACAATCTCATTGATAATATTTATTAAGTTGTATGGGTGGGTTTCTCTGTTTTACTGTCATGTTACAAAGACATTTTTTTTTACTTCTTGTTTGCTTTCCAGGACAAAGAAGCCCTTCCAAAATGGGGTTGGCTTTTAAAGGGAAGAGACTGCTCTTAAGGGAGCAAATTTGCTCCTCTAAGAGTTGGACTCCTATTGAGGAGCTGCTTCCTATCAGAGCTCTAGATAAGAGGGAGTATTTGGTGATAATTAGGGATATTTTTTGTTAATTCTGCATAAAAACATATGTTGTGACCACTCATCTGAACCGTCTCGACGAGACGGTTCAGATGAGGGGTCACAACTTATGGTTCTGATGAGAAATTAAAAAAAATATCCTTAATTATCATCAATTACGCCCTCTTACTACCACGCAAACAGCAATTTCCTTTATTCGATTGTTCAATCATCCCATACTGACATGAGCCGAACACATTTTGAGACCGTTATGCCTTCAAGAAAATGACAGCTCGATCGAGACACAAAGACACCGGCGGTCAAAAATAGCATCAAAGCGATCACCATCTAACAGCTATTATTACATCGCTCCGCCTTACAGTAGCTTGACAGTCTGTCTGGCCCGCCCATTGACCTTTCGATTGGATACGGTTTTAAAGACTGACATACAACACTGCAGCAGTATGTGGTGTTAGATTCAAAAAATACCGAATTAAGTATCCAGTCCCTCTTTGACTTGGCTAAGTTTTTTTCAAGGAGTAAACTAAACACACACACACACACACACACACACACAGAATGGAAAACAACAAATAGAAAGCCATCGGTACGGATTGGAAAAATTAGGAAATCAAATAAGCTAGTTAGTTTGATGACAGAAGTGATAATAATTGGGCTCTTCTTTCTTTACATAATAACTTTTCCCATTGAAATGTTTATTGTTGATATACATGAGAATACTGTATGAATAATACGCGCAAACACTGACGCACACAAGATCACTGCGTACATGCCGCAATGTGACAAGCAAATATCTTCTTCTTTTTTCTAGCAAATCATTATACTAATCTTGATCTGTTTGTCAGTGTGACGGTCGCATCGGATTATCAATGCTGGCGAATGCCGTTTAATAGTTTTTCTTATTGACAAGCGTTGAGTGGTTCATATTGTATTTCATTTGTTTTGCGACGGAGATCACCATTTCAAATAAAAACTGTTCAAATACATTTCGGAAAATATTACCCTCTTATTTTTGATAAAATCTAACCTATCAATTTTATCGATCTTGTACATGTTAATTCTCTAATGCAAAACAACATTTTGTGGTGCAAGGGAATTTATTTCAATTATACGACTGAAATTTAGTGAAATATTTCCAAACAGGATTTCGGATACATGTATCACCTTGGCTGTTCAAAATATATTGATTGATTGGAGATTATTGTTTATTCGCCCGTTATCGGGACTGCAGAGCTCCATATAAGATTGGGTTTTGAGGATAATTCATATGTTGTGACCCCTAATTAGAACCGTCGCGACGAGACGATTCCAATGATGTGTTGTTGTGGAGAAATATGAACCAATTACCCCTTCATATGTGCAGCACTGGACCTTATCATGGTCTGCACTGCTCATTTGTGTAGCCCTACGGGAATTGATCAATCCCAGCTCAGAGTGATAATCCCCCTTCTTAGTGTAAACGATCTTTTAAAGGGTTGCGGTGGTTCACAGAGTATTTCCCGGAACAATTCAGCTGAGAACGTCTACCACAGGTAATGATCAGATATGATCGAATGAGAGTATTAAGAGAGAAATAGATCAGTAACTATTCCGATCAAACTGCAAGGATATGAAGCTGTTTTGAGCATCAGGATAACAATAATTCTTTTAAGAAATAGTTCTGTCACTCTCACACTGAACTTCTTGCAAAAGAATTCCAGTTCTAAACAAAGCTGTTCCAACTCTATATGCCAGTTGTTTAAAAGCTGTTACCTGGCCTACCAAAACCAATTTTGTGTAGAAAAAAATGTATAGGCCTATATTTTTTCTCTTTTTCTGCCTTGTATGTGGCTTGACAAGTATGGAAGAATAGCAGACCGCTTTCAAAATCTTGTATTAAATTGTCTAAACATGCTAAATGAGCTGCGACACGAGAAAACCAACAAAGTGGTTGTGCGCCCAGCGCACTCAGACCAGCCTGGGCATCCGTCCAGTCTGATCAGAGTCTTTGCTGCCCGCGTGGCGGTAGCTTAGACCCTCAGCTAACCTTTAAGCGCTTAATAAAGAGTCTGCTCGGACTTGACCAGGCTGATCTGAGTCTGAGATGGGCGCACAACCACTTTGTTGGTTTTGTCGTGTCGCGGCTCAAATAAAATTGACTGACGTAAACATCACGTGCGGAAATGAGAACATTATACCGGGTATCATCTCGTGATCGCAAAACCTAATAATGATTTTCTTACTAGCTCACGATTTGGCTAATTTGCATGTACGATTTGAACTTATCTTTTTAATCTATATTCTTAAAGCATAACAAATTATGAACTTTCACCCAGGATTTAGATATGACAATACAATGTATAACGAAAATGCGGTAGAAACATTTGCAAATGGTGAAATAGCGAGAAGTTTAATATCTTCAAAGGGAATAATTTGCTCCCAGGAGAAGCAAACAGAGTTGCAAGAATTCTTCCTTTTGGCAAATATGGCAGAATGCATGGTATTTTACAGCAAATCAATACCTTTGACAAAATGTTTACTATCGGTTTGAACATTTTACTATGAATTCAAGTCTGCAAGGGATCCTAGGCTCTTGCAGCATAGAATCGACAGTGTTCCGATAATACACAAGTAAAAGGGGAGAAGGAAAACGCCAGAATTGTATAATGCACATGCTGGTCGGTGTTTATATGAACGGGTACACATTCAGGGGTAACAATTCTTGCCATTTTCATTTTTGCCTCCCTTCTTAATAGGGGTCAACTCTTAAAGGAAAGCTTTTTGCTCCTCTCGGAACATTTTTTCCTTAGAGTAGACGCCATTTCAGAAGCGCTATGTCATCCAGGGAAGCAAACAGGAAGTCATGAAAGCTGTTCCCCTTTAATGCCCCGTGAAAACCTTAAGGTTTACCCATGCACCTTCAATTTCAAGCATATTTCTGTTTCTAAGTTCTTGTAAGTTTTCTGGAACATTCTGTATATATTGCTTCAATTGTATTCATTTTATTATTTTCCGATATAAAGAACACGGAACAATCAGTTTTGGATGGATGGATGACTTGAGATTTTATGTCCTTTTCAACAGCATTCGGTCTTATTCGGACGATTTTTTTTTTTGGGGGGGGGGGGGGGGGGGGTGGGGGGGGGGTTGCTAATGGAAGACTGTGCGCAACTGAACCCCGTTTACGATTTAAAAGATTTTCGCCTCCAGCGGGAATTAAACCCGGTACCACTAGATCAGCAGCCTTAACCTTTTGAGCTTTCAGGGCTCAATAAGTTTTGGACCCTCCGCTGAGCTGACCATAAGAAGCACCGTGACTATGTTTTTCGTTTTCTTAGAATAAAACGTTTTCACTAAGCAGCAGCCCCTGGTTAAGTCTTACTTATGGCTTATAAGATGAGGTTGTGTCAAAACTGATTTAAAATCATGACATTGAAAGCCTATGCCAGCTGGAAAATACACGACGTTCCAAAGAAATGATGGAATACAGCATATGAGCCGCGACACGAAAAAAACAACAAAGTGGTTGTGCGCCCAGCGCAGACTCGGACCAGCCTGGGCATCCGCCTGGTCCGCTCAGACTTTTCGCTAAGCGCTTAAAGGGTAGCGAAGAGTATATACTACCTCCATACGGACAGCGAAGACTGATCAGTCTGGGCGGATGCCCAGGCTGATCTGAGTCTGCGCTGGGCGCACAGCCACATTGTTGGTTTTGTCGTGTCGCGGCTCATATAATATTCGGATACTGCGGTGCAAAAAAAGACCCAGATTAGACTGCTCCTGGATGTTTGTATGAAAATATATATCAAACTTGTTAAAGTTGAAAACGTCTGTATTGTTCTGATATTTTCGGTAAATAATGTACTGTTTATTATTTCAGCCACGTTTTACAATAAAATATTTTATACTTACACATTGCATTTCAAACTCGTAGCTACCCAACATGTTGAAAGTCGCCTTTTCAAGCCATTGGTGGCGCATATTTTCCGTTTCTATCGCCAGAATGTGGCAATGGTCTGTACGATCTAGTCACACAGAATCGAATCCAAATATTTTTACCCAATGTTGATCAATTCCAAATTGCTTTGAAGCACATTTGTAAGATTAAGATTAAGTAATTTTGTAGCTCAGTAATTTTGTAGACAATTAAATTTCTAAAGTCATCGGAGAGGACCTTACTTCATGTTTGTCTACGGTTAGGGTACAGCTATAATTAGCGACTGTCCATTTCAAGCTCCGCCCTTCTCTCGCTACCTGACAGCTTAGCGGTTAAACCTTGATGCTGTTTTTGACAACCGGCGCCTTTATGATTTGATCAATTTGCCGCTTTTGTGAAGGCATAACGGTTTAAAATGTTGTTCAGTTTGAGACGGTATGTGACGAGAGAAAAATCGGAAAAGGGAAATTGCCGTTTTCGTAGTAGTATCTAGAGCTCTGTTCCTATGAAAGAATGGTACTTTAAATCATGGGCTTGAAGTTTCAATTAATGCAGTATCAACAAATGCCAGGAACCAGGGATTCTAATAGCAATTACTGGTATATCAAATATTGTTAAATTTGATTTTTTGACTCTGGACAGCTGTTGAAGAGTTTGATGTGCTAAACTTCAATGAATGATCTGCATCAAGTGAAAGGGACTTTAAGCTTTGTGGGTACAGTAAAGTGCTCAAATAAGCCAGCACATGTATGAAAGCTTTAGATTTCAATTTTCAGAGGCTCTAGGATTAATATGAAAAATAGGAAACTGATCCGAGTCTTTATTGTCCACCATGCTGTAAAGTGTGTTTTAATTTGAAATAATCAAATGCCAAACACTTTTCAGAGTCGTTAGTATTGAAAATTTTGATGAGCCCAACAGTGTGAAAGATGAAGGACCACAGACTCCTGCCCAGTCTAGTGAGGCCGGAGACAGTATAGTGGACCCTGGGTCAGTCACTGTGTCAGATATTGTCTCCCCACCTTCCATCTCTAGACCCAGCATGGCAAAGAAAAAGTAAGATTTTAGAGATTGTTACTGTAAAAAACTAAATATCAAGATGGATGGATCTGAGTAAACATTGCAAACCCAAATCAGACTGCTCTTGAAAGAGCAGTCTGATCAGGGTCTGCAATGATTACCTTTCCAACTGCATTTCTTAGATGCACTACAGTACTACATTAAAAAGAATAAACTGTTCATTTTTTAGAACAATTACTATTATTATTTTAGTTTTTCTATTTTTAGAATTTTTACAGTATTCCACAGTTGACAGTCTGTGTCATGATCATATGGTTCTAAAGTTAGACAGATATACTGTAGAATGGGAAATTTTCGCGTCACTTAATTTTTGCGGAATTTCACGGTTGGTAGTGATCCGCGAAAATTAAACTCTGCGAAATATTTTCGATGTTTGTACAAAATAGTAATAGGAAAATTTGAATCGTCCAAACATATGGTTTGTGGTATTCAAAGCACCCCACAAAACCTTGAAAGTAAGTAGCTATAGAGCTATTATTATTGGCGCAATTATGTAAGAGGTAATTAGCAGGTAATTACAATTTGAACAGGCTGTCACTTTTTTTGCTTGATTAACGAACGGTCTCGTGTACCTGATTATGCAAGTACAATTGAATTACTTTTACTGTTTACTTTTATCCTGAACAATAGCCATTCTATCAATTGCTCGCATATTTCAGTTGACTGCTTCTGTGTACTAAACATTGATATGTATAAATGCCTATCTTCCTTTTTTGTGAAAAATGGATGGGTAACCTCCCACACCCAAAAGAAGCCGATTCCATCTAAACAAGTGTGTTCATAGTAAAGTGAAAGTGATTACAGTATCCATACGTTTCTCTCTCCTTGTAAGTCTTGATTTTTCAGTCAAGCCAATATCTTACAGGAAAAACACAATTTTTATTTTCGTGGCTATTCACATCGGCGAAAACTAAAAACCACAAAAATCAATCAAATCCATGAAAAGTTTGCGACACGAAAATTTTCCATTATACGGTACTGTAAATTATGCAAATTTGGAACACCTAAAATAATTAACATAATTGTCATAAAAATGGAATAGTTTGGTTTTGCAATGTGGTAATGCATCCAAAAGATAAAGATCTAACGGCAAACAAAGTCAATGTAGATCCTTATCACACTGGCCAACCCTGTTGGGGCCTGCGATATAGATGGCACTGTGTCCATTCGTGTACGCCTATAAATGCGAGTTGGAGCAGTGTACGCCGAGTTAGAACACCTTCAAAGAATGCTCGCGGACGAGAACAAGTGTTTGCCATTTGTTTTAACAGCTAACTAAGGTTTACGTCCCTCTCTTCTTGACAGTTTTCGTCTTAGACATCATCTACAACCGCAGGTAAATTTTCAAAGCACCACCTCTTGAAATAACACATGAAACATCACAAATCCTTGCAAAACATGTAAAAAAATTACTACTGGTCTTTATTTGTACTAAATATACGCAAACACTGTCTTCATTTACCAAAATTATAAAATGTAATAAGAAATGACCCAACTGTGACCATCAGAGCGAAGTCACGAAATGCTGATCGTAAAACTGAGAGAGCTGTTTGTATTTGTTTGCACCAGGGGTGTTGCCAAAGGACACGCCGAGTTGCAGGACCTGTGCACGCCGAGTTTAATCTTTGTTGACATAAGGGTGTACCGCGAGTTGGAGTACATAAATGTCAAGCTCAAAGACTAATGACCAAACATATACCATGCTCTGTATTTATGGGCCTTATTTGATACACACCTGACATAAATAACAAATTGTGAATTTGTTGAAAAGAAATCGTTTATCTCTTCCACTGATAGTCAAGGTCAGTTATAAAACTACATTTTGCCTTTAAGTACAGAGATACTACGAATATACGAAAGGAAAAAAAACAAACTTTTCCTGAAGAAAATTTCGAAGCATCCTAGCTAAAATTAGCAAGCACCAACCATTAAAGCTGAATGAGATGCAAGTAAAAAGGTTGCGTATCACATAGTGCAAAAGCAGTCTTCCCATGGTTTAAAGCTTTATGCCTTTAACCGCACGCACAGGCTGATAAGTATGTTATAAGCTGCAGTCCCGTTTGACACAACTCAATGAAAATATCGGTATGTAACACATTAGCACCCCAACCCCTGCCGCCCCACCCTGTAGAGCGCCTTTTTCTAGTGGATAATCTTCGCCTTTCATACAAATTGTCGCAGGTTCAACTCCAACGGACGGCACATGTCCGAATCACTTTTCCAGTAGACTAGAAAATACACAGCCAGAGCCAGTGTGTTCTGAGTTGAAATAAGTAAGTGGCATCACAGTCACAGTTGGTGATTACAGCTCGTCAATGAACGTCGGTGGTAGCGCCCGCCTGATAAAACCTGCAAAACTGTACATGTGCACGCAAAAACACACAAACACACACTGAGTCAATGTTCCTGATATGGATTTGTAACCAGGAGCCGTGGTCTCCTTAAAACAAGAACGAATGGGCATAGTATTACAACAAACAACGCGATCACCCTTTCAAGCCCAGTAAGAAGCACAAAGTTTAAGCGGATGTAGTCGCTACTTTAAGGGCTTTGCCTTTCTGCGCATGTATATTCGCACACAATGTTTACACCCCTCCACATGCCTGCAACCTAATTCTATCTGCGAGACCATCTCCCCGTTAACATACATGTATTAATCATGTGTGCAGACGTACGGACAATTACTTTCTGCGAAAATATGCGGAGATACGAAAGTTTGGACGGACACGAAAATAACAGAAAAAAGACAACTATATTTTTTCTAGCGTTGCTTTTGAAGAATTGAGGGACCAGAATGGCCCGACCTGGAGTAAAGCAAAGTAAATATGTAACTATTCGCGTACATGTATCCTCCCATCTGATTTAGAGAAGCGTACAGAGTAATGTGTCTGCCTATAAAGAGCGACGGAGAGCGATTTCAAAGCTATTTCAACCAGAAAAGAGTCTTACAAAAGAGTCAACAAATCATAGTACTTTTCCTTAGCATAACAGTAACTTTCATGTTCTTTAGGAAAAGATACTTTGCTTTGGTGAATGAATACACTTTCAGGGGAAGCAAACCTGTCATTTTCATTTTTCCGTCCTTCTAAATTCTTGAAGAATTGCTGCCCAAGCAGCAAAGTCCTTCCTTTAAGAGAAGAGCCCCATTTTGGAAGTTTATTTATCAGGAAGTCAAAACAGTTGTTTCCCTTTGTACAATGATAAATACAATCACCTTATGGTACACTTTCAGGGGAGGCAACTCTGCCTCCATTATCAACATGGGTCAACTTTTAAAAGAAAGAATTTGGTCCGCTCGTAGCATTTGTTTTCCTTCCTTTAAGAGTAGAGCACATTTTAGAAATGCTTCCTGATCTGGGATTACAAACAGGAAATCGGGAAAGTAACTTCTCTATACATGGTTTAAAATGACGGAAAAACAGTGTAACTAGACGCCTTAAAGTCCAGTTGCATTAAGCTATTGACATACGCGTAGCAGCAAGAAAATCAAAACCATTACTTTGCAATTCAAATACAGTTTGCATATACAGCTGTAAAGGGAGCAGACTCTGAACGTACTACATAAATGCACAAGTTGCGCTAAGTCTGCGCTTTTGTTCATACTGTAATATGGCACATCTTGATTTCCATGCCTCTTTATACGGACACAGATGGAGTGATGGTAGGGTGACTTACGACCTTAAGTCAATTTTAACAGTATTAATCGTATCAGGACCATGAGATGATGATGAAAAGCTGTGCAAAATTGAACCCTGCATCGAACCAGGGAGGTCTAGCTCAGCAGGCCAGCATATAGCCTTCTAAGCTACCTGGGTTTGGACGGATACACCGTTCTGTGTAAAACGGGCGGAGGAGTAAAATATAAGGGAGAGTGTTATGTACAAACTGTTAGATAACTGTGTTGAAAATGTAAAGATTGGAATTTACTTTTCCCACTGTCAACAGATAAAGTGAATCTTCGAACTGAAAGTTCATCCGTCAAATGGTATAAGCAACAGTGATCTAATAGCTCTTGGAAAACATTTGTTCTGAATGAACAGTATTAACATTGGCTGGCAAACTCATCATAACTGAAAGACAAACAAAATGTGGATCCTTAATTATTTACAATATTCTCAATCATTCTGTTGAATTTACTAATAGAATGATTTTTCATACAAGCAATCGGACAGCCAACAACAACTAACTGACTTTGGTATTTTAGACATTATCAGTACAAAGCAATGTCAATATGCTCAGCTAGACAGTTGCAACAAAATTGTCATTTTTTTTTCTCTCAAAAAACCACACAGAGCAGTACGTTACTCCAATTAGGCGTACACCTTAATTGACAAAAAAACTTAAACTCGGCGTACATGGGTTCTCCAACTCGCCGTATTTTCGTTAAATTATGTATTTGCAACTCGGCGTGCACTTCAAACCATTACAGCCTGCCTACAAATGATTTCTATATTCAAAACGGACAGGTTTCGACCCATTTATCTATTACAATAGCTTCAATATATACTTGCCTAACTAATAAGGGACCTTTCAATCAAAAGATACATGTATTTGTAAAGAAATACTGAATTCTTTTTCCGTAAAGGCACTCTCACTTGAAAGGATGTACTGGTTTGGTTAAATATTCTGTAAAGTGAACATTGCATTCACGTGAAAATATATCAGTCTGAAAGCTTATTCAGTTACAGATACACTCATACTAGTTTATTACATTTAGATTATGAAAAGTCCTGATAAATTAACTTACTTTAAAGCCATGATGACATGGCCAAGACTTGTTTTCTTCTAACTCGGCGTACACTGCTCCAACTCGCATTTATAGGCATACACGAATGGACACAGTGGATGGGCTTCCTGGTGACACTGCAGTAGAGCTGCCAGTAGCTGTAGCAGGACCTGAGTGTCATTATCTCAGGTTGGGTAAAAGTCCTACTAAATTCAGAGGCAATGTCTTGATATGACTGAACTATTGATTACTGGGGTGTTAAACCACAATTCATTCACTTTTCAGACTGCTCCGTAGAAACTGAATCCGCACTTTTTATACGCCCGTCTATTCAATGATCATCGGCGCCAATGGCAATGCCGCAAGCGCCAGTACCCAAATTTCAAAAGTCACAAAATCAGTATCTCATGTCTTCTTCATGTTTTAACAATCACAGCACATCCCAGCATCACTAGGCAGACACATAGCTGAGATATTATGAGTGCTAGATGCATTTCTAATTTCACGATCACTGGCATAAATCTGCCTCGTTAAGTGACGTCACGAAACGTCGATCAAGACCTTGTGCAAATACACGCAGGCATTACGTTGTTGGTCCATCAGTTTAGAAGTCATTGGTACAGGAATACTTCAGAATTCATTTCTAGCCATCAATAACATTGATATCAGCATCATTCAGCATCGTAAAAAGTGGGTTACACAATTACTTGATCCCTTTTTCTGTAAGGGGTGGGGTAATAAAACAGTGCTTAGATGAACCGGGATTTCAGATTTCAGCCTGATTTTTAGCTCACCAGAGCCGAAGGCTCTGGTGAGCTTATAGGATAGGCAGTTGTCCGTTGTTGTCGTCGTATGTCGTCTGTCGTCCGTCAACACTTTCAAACAACATCTCCTCTGAAGCCACTGGGCCGATTGGGCCCAAATTTCATCTGTAGCATCCTTGGGCTTGGGGATTGAAAGTTTGTGTTTTTTATGAAAATCAGCTGTTCAGTTTGGTTGCTATGGCAACTTAGACTTCCCATAGACTTATAATGGGGAAAATTGAAAAATGGCATTTACTGCCAGGCCATTGCAGATATTTTGACAAAACTTTTATAGAAATGTGTTTTTGGCCCATTGCTCTTTTTATTGATTGCCATAGAAACTAAAATGTAAAAAATTAACCAAAAAAAACTTAAAAATAAACTCCTCTGAAGCTACTAGGCCGACTGGGCCCATATTTCATCTGTAGCATCCTTGGGCTGGGGGATTGAAAGTTTGTGTTTTTATGAAAATAGGCTATTTAGTCTGGTTGCTATGGCAACTTAGAGTTCCCATAGACCTATAATGGGGAAAATTGAAAAATGGCATTTACTGCCAAGCCATTGCAGATATTTTGACAAAACTTTTATAGAAATGTTCCTTGAAAAGTCTCCTATCAGCTATATTTTTATCCCCCGACCGAAAGGTTCGGGGGATATAGCGATGAGCCTGGCGTCCGTCCGTCCGTCCGTCCGTCCGTCTGTCCGTCCGTCCGTCCGTCCGTAAACACTTTCTTGTCCGCTCTATATCTTGAATACCCTTTGGAATATTTTCATGATACTTCACAGTTATGTAGAACAGGTCGTGACGATGTGTCGCGTACAAGAGTGGTAACTCTTGCTATTGTACTTTTTGAATTATCTCCCCTTTGGTGATTTTTTGGCAAATTCGTGTCCGCTCTGTAACTTGAATACCCTTTGGAATATTTTCATGATACTTTACAGATATGTAGAACAGGTCATGACGATGTGTCGCGAACAAGAATGACAACTCTTGCTTTCTTACTTTTTGAGTTATTTCCCCTTGATCATTTTAGGTATGATTTCGTGTCCGCTCTATAACTTGAATACCTTTTGGAATATTTTCATGATACTTCACAGATATGTAGAACAGGTCATGACGATGTGTCGCGAACAAGAAAGACAACTCCTGCTTTCTTACTTTTTGAGTTATTACCCCTTGATAGTTTTTTAGGTGTGATTTTGTGTCCGCTCTATAACTTGAATACCTTTTGGAATATTTTCATGATACTTCACAGATATGCAGAACAGGTCATGATGATGTGTCGCGAACAAGAATGACAACTCTTGCTTTCTTACTTTTGGAGTTATTTCCCTTTGATGATTTTAAGTGTCCGCTCCATAGCTTGAATACCTTTTGAAATATTTTCATGATACTTCACAGATATGCAGAACAGGTCATGACAATTTGTCTCATACATGAATGATAACTTGCTTTTAGACCTAGTGAATTATTTCCCTTTGGTAGTTTGAGCTGCTGCTTGAGTCTCTGCTCCATAACTGTATACCCTGGCCAGCTCCAGAATTTGAATAACCGTGAACCTTTTAGAATATTGATGATCATGCTGTGATATCTTATTAGTGTTCCTAACTCTCTCTTACCCCTCCACATCTCCACATTCCCGTGCCCCCTCCCGCACCCCCCCCCCCCCCCCCAAAAAAAAAAAAATTGTTTTTCCAGATTTGGATTCTTTGTCCAAATTCACTTACTAGAGAGCTCAAAATTAGGTTTGTAGGGCTTGTACTTTAGAAGTTATTCACACATTTTGAAAGTTGAATGTATCGCATGCTATACATTTGTGTATATGGTGGCTGTTTGAGATATTACCTCTTTTTAGCAGTCAAGCATACTGTTTTAGTCTGAGTGTAAGATAATCATGCATCTGTTAACAGTTAATGTCAATCGGAAGCATAAAAGAACGACAATATATTACTAATATGTGTTTTGAAGTGCACCCTTTTTACCAAGGCCCATGGGGGTCTTCGGTCGGGGGATTTGCCATCTCCTCTGATGGCTATTTTTTATTTTTGGCCCACTGCTCTTTTTATTTGTTGCCATGGAAACCAACATGAAAAAAAAAAAAAAAAAAAGAAAAAACATTAAATCATATTCTCAGAAACCATATGTTCTATGAGGCATAGACTTCATAGACATACTAATCATATTAGCCTTTACAGATTTTATGTTCTCCATTGTCATTGATCAAAGGACATGTTTGGTATGGAATTTTTATAATGGAAAAAAATGAGTTTCATTGCTAAGCCATTGCAGATATTCTGAGCTTACATTTTCAGAAATATTCCTTGAGTGGTCTTCTATCAGCTCTATATTTTTTTTCTTTACACGGCTCATTTTGATCAGTTGCCATGGCAACCAAAAGGAAAAAAATAACCAAAATACTTTGAAAATTATCCTTTTTGGTTTCCACGGCAATCAAATGTGGAAACTAGCTATGTATTTTGTTGTCAACTCAACAGACTGTCAGACTGAGACTTTGTAGTTGTATACTTTGTATTTTCCTGTACAATTTCAAGCCTATACAAACGTGATAGCAATTTTGGGCTAGAGATCTGGTAAGCTTTGTGGCCCGTGGGCCTCTTGTTTATGTTGATGCATGTTGTCATTATTGTACTCAAAAATAGTCAACTGAAACATAAAATGGTGTCA
Organism: Ctena decussata; assembly: GCA_963989385.1. Classification (NCBI taxonomy): domain Eukaryota; kingdom Metazoa; phylum Mollusca; class Bivalvia; order Lucinida; family Lucinidae; genus Ctena; species Ctena decussata. The sequence continues at coordinate 66,696,946 of OZ022506.1, read as the reverse complement.
AAATGATGAATGACTGTGGAGATATGGAAGTTCTAAAATCGTTATCAATTTAATTAAAAGGGAGATAATTTCATAAATTGAAGACTTTGGGCTGCTTTGTCGCTCATTTAATAAGCGTTATTGATTTATAAAGTTGATTTTTCATTTTTCGAATGACCCTCGTTTAATGCAAAACATTTCAGGTTTGAATGAATAAAATGCTGCCGAGGAAGAAAATGGTGTTTTGTTATGAGGTTCGACAAATCTTAAGGCTTTGGAGAAAAATGAAAACGGTTGCAACTTTATGTGTGCGAGACGCTTAGGACACATTTAATTGTATTTTTTATGGCTACAACTTTACTGGTTCAAAAGATACAGAACCTTGGAAAACGGACGTTTCTTTTTTGTGTCAGTATATATATCATTTCAAGGGAAAATAGTAGAACCAAAAAAGGTATATCTAGCATATTTAGGTTATCTCCCTTATTCCACTTTGGCAAAGCTACTTACCTTGGCAGCTGATTTTTGGTACACTAACAGTATTTGATGTGTTAAATATTTAAATAATGTTGCAGCCATTAATTATAGAGTGGTTGCCCCTGTTTGTCTGCCTGTCTATCCTTGTTCATTCTGTTACTGCTTTATGACATTTAAACGGGCATACTATGCGCCACTTGCGAAGCCCTTGTTGCTCAAACCTGTCTGTCTCTATACATAGAATTTTGTAAGACATGTAGAAAGAAATGTGTTGATACAGAGGAGAAAATTTTTTATCTCATGACTGATTTTCTATGCCCCTGCCACGGAATGGGGAGGGGCATATAGTTTTGCCCTTGTCCGTCCGTACGTCCCTCCATCCGTACGTCCGTCCGTCACACTTTGTAGTACTGTTCTTGACTCCACAACTCCTCCTACAATATTTAATGCAGCGAGTTGAAACTTGCAGCACAGTTCAGACATGCATTGAACATGTGCATAAAGGAAACAGAACTTTAATTCTGGTCTTTATTGCAGAATTATGTCCCCTTGAATAACATACATATTTTGACCATATTTCACACTTGTAGTACTGTTCTTGTCTCCGCAATTCCTCCTACAATATTTGATGCAGGGAGTTGAAACTTGCAACACAGTTCAGACATGCATTGAACATGTGCATAAAGGAAACAGAACTTTGATTGAGGTCTTTATTGCAGAATTATGTCCCCTTGAATAACATACAAATTTTGACCATATTTTACACTTTTAGTACTGCTTTTGTCTCCGCAACTCCTCCAACAGTATTAGATGCAGGGAGTTAAAACTTGCAGCACAGTTCAGACATGCATTGAACATGTGCATAAAGGAAACAGAACTTTGATTCAGGTCTTTATTGCAGAATTATGTCCCGTTGTTCTTGTCTCTGCAACTCCTCCTACAATATTTGATGCAGGGAGTTGAAACTTGCAACACAGTTCAGACATGCATTGAACATGTGCATAAAGGTCTTTATTGCAGAATTATGTCCCGTTGAATGACATACATATTTTGACCATATTTCAGTGGCTTATATACAAGCTCACCTTTTGTTGTGGCTCTAGCAGCCTCATTTATGAACTAATTTTGAAATAAGGTCACAGCTATATTGAGTATGACAATACCTCGAACAAGTTTGCGTTTCAGGTTGGAAGAATGAAGGTCAAGGTCACAGTTGCTATTTTCCGAAAAACTTGGGCATCGCTCTAGCGCTTTTATTTATTGATCGATTTTGATATAACTTCACACAAATGTTAAGTATGACAATATCTTGGACACGTTTGCAATCCAGATTTTTAGGGTCAAGGTCAAGGTCACAGTTGCTATTTTTAGAAAAATCTTTATCATCCCTCTAGCCACTTTATTCATTGACAGATTTTGATGTAACATCACCCAAATGTTTAGTGTGACAATATCTTGGAAAATTTCGCGATCCAGAATTTTAGGGTCAAGGTCAAGTCACGGTTGCTATTTTTAGCTCACCAGAGCCGAAGGCTCTGGGGGAGCTTATAGGATAGGCAGTGGTCCGTTGTCGTCGTCGTCGTATGTCGTCGTCATATGTCGTCTGTCGTCCGTCAACACTTTTAAACGACATCTTCTCTGAAGCCACTTTCACGAAAGGGCCCAAATTTCATCTGTGGCATCCTTGGGATGGGGGATTGAAAGTTTGTGTTTTTTTATGAAAATTGGCCTCTTAGTTTGATTGCTATGGCATCTTAGAGTTCCCATTGACTTATAATGGGGAAAATTGAAAAATGGCATTTTCTGCCAAGCCATAGCAGATATGTTGATAAAAATTTTATAGAAATGTTCCTTGAGATGTCTTCTATCAGCTATATGTTTTTTGGCCCACTGCTCCTTTTATTGGTTGCCATGGAAACCGAAATGCAAAAAATGGAAAAAAATATTTAAAAAATTATCTCCTCTGGAGCCACTGGGCCAAAAGGCCCAGATTTCATCTGTGGCATCCTCGGGCTTGGGGATTGAAAGTTTGTGTTTTTTATGATCATGGGCCCTTTAGTTTGGTTGCTATGGCAACTTAGAGTTCCCATTGACTTATAATGGGGAAAATTAAAAAATGGCATTTTCTGCCAAGCCATTGCAGATATGTTTTTAAAACTTTTATAGAAATGTTCCTTGAGATGTCTTCTATCAGCTATATGCATTTTGGCCCACTGCTCCTTTTACTGGTTGCCATGGAAACCGAAATGTAAAAAAAGGAAAAAAAAATATTTAAAAAATTATCTTCTCTTAAGCCACTGGGCCTATAATTCCCGGATTTCATCTGTGGCATCTTTGGGCTGGGGGATTGAAAGTTTATGTTTTTTATGAAAATCGGCCCTTTAGTTTGGTTGCTATAGCAACTTAGAGTTGAATTGACTTATAATGGGGAAAATTGAAAAATGGCATTTACTGCCAAGCCATTGCAGACATGTTGGCAAAACTTTTATAGATTGTTCCTTGAGAAATCTCTTATTAGATATGTGTTTTTTTTTTGCCCACTGCTCCTTTTATTGGTTGCCATGGAAACCAAAATGCAAAAAAAAAGGAAAAAAAAAATACTTAAAAAAATTATCTCTTCAGAAGCCACTGGGCCAATAAGGCCCAGATTTCATATGTAGTATCCTTAGGCAGGATGATTGAAAATTTATTTATTTATTTATTTATTTTTTTAAATCCACTCTTTAGTTTGGTTGCTATAGCAGCTTAGGGTTGCATTGACTTGCAATGGGGAAAATTAAAAAATGGCATTTACTGCAATCAATATATGGAAAATAGTTATATATTTTGTTATCAACTCAACAGACTGTCAGACTGAGACTTTGTAGTTGTATATTTTGTATAAGCCAGTACGAATTGACAACAATTTTGAGCATATACAAATTTGATAGCAATTTTGAGCTAGATATCTGGTGAGCTTTGTGGCCCGTGGGCCTCTTGTTAGAAAATGCATTGTCATCCCTCTGGAATGATTTTGTTTTCATCCCTCTGAAATGATTTTGTCATAACTTTACACAAATATTTAGCATGGCAATATCTTGGACAAATTTACGTTTCAGCATTGTCAGTCCAAGGTCAAGGTCACAGATGCTATTATAGGTACATGTAAAACTTTGTCAAGGTTCTAGTACCTTTATTTGTTAATTGATTTTGATATAACTTCACACAAATATTAAGTATGACAATATCTTAGACAAGTTCACCTTTCAGGGTTGTAGAGCCAAGGTCAAGGTCACAGATGCTTTGTTTTATGAAAAAAAATTGTCATCCCTAGAGCACCTAAATTATTTACAGATTTTGATATAATTTCACACTAATACCTCTCAATACATTACTCATCTAGTGAGGCATATGGCGGGGGCATTCATCACCTTTAGTGATTGTCTAGTTTTACTATGCATGTATCCTATAGTAAAATTAAAATCTTAAAATGTTCCTTCAAGAGCAGAGAATACATACAGAAGTAGGAACATGGACCAGACTACTTAGTAATGTCATTTGTTTGTAGCAGTTGTCATCCTTTTATGAAAATTAGCCCCATTTCTTCTTCTGAACTTCTCTGACTATAAAATACTTTTCGGAATACCAACAAATCTCTTTGTAACTTTTCAAGAACAGATCACATGCACCAAATGTTTTCAGAAAGAAAATGTGTCCTCACAAAACTGACCTCCTGAAAGTTTGCAGAATTTACAAACACTTTGACTAAATACGAAATGGTGTAATTTCGAGAATAGGTCACTTTTGACGATGTAGGTTGTGAGGGGTGGTATAATATCCAAGATAGCATTATATCTAAAATAGCATTATGTATGTGGCATTTCTGCTGTATCTTTTTCAGGAGACTGTCAGACAGATGACAATTAGACTCAGCATTCCTAGACGTAGGAGATGACAAATCATACTGACTTAGATGTCATAACCTCCAGTGGAGTCTTTGAGACTTGATGAGCTTTAGGGGAGACTTGAATGAAATTGAGACAGGGGAAAATTTCCTCCAAGCTAATCTAATGAGGCTGAAAACATTATTTGGTGCTGTTGTGCAAGAAACACACTGTCAGTCAACTCTCAATATCTCGAAGTCAAATTTCATAACAAAGTACAGGTATCTCAAAGTAAATTTTCTAGGACCAGAAAATTCACTTTGAGATACCAGTAGTTTAAGATAACTGGAGTTGAAATTCGAATAGGAACCAAAATATATTCTCCAATATAAGAGGGTACTTCGAACTATCAGTGTTTGAGATATTGAGAGTTGACTGTAATAGTATGCTGCTTGTTTTTAGTTCTTTTGCATTAAAATTCGATTGGAGTACATGTATTTCATCCATTTTCACATTTTAGGAAAAAATTTAAAAGAACTGCATTCTGGAAAATTGGTGAGATTTGAAAATCTTACGAAAAATCACATCTTAGAAGAACAAAATTAAGCAAAATTATCTCTAACGCTTTGTGAGATTCAGTATGTGTAATTCAATGAGCCGTGGCATGACAAAACTAACAAAGTGGCATGTGCACCCAGCAAAGACTCGGATAGGCTTTGATAGCTGCCCAGTCTGATCAGAGTCTTTGTTATCCACATGAAGCTAGCTTAGACCCTTAGCTACCCATGAAGTGCACAGCAAAGACTCTGATCAGCCTGGGTGGATGCCCAGGCTGATCTGAGTTTTTGCATGGTGCACAGGCCATTTTGTTGATTTTGCTGTGTTGCAGCTGAAATGAGATATATCTCTTTGGTTTAAAAGATATTTTATTAACTATAAATTACAAACATATACTACAGTACAATGTCAGAAGTAACAGGATTTGAGGGTCAGCAACATGCTTATATATAAAGTCATTTTCTGGATTAATCTCTTTTTATGAGGCTTGGCATTTGTGTTTTGACAGTAAATATTTACTCATCAATCAGGTCTGCATTGGAACAGTTTCAATTGCAGAAGTCCAAGTTTTGTCTTACTTTGTCATCTCGGGTAATATTGATATGACTAGTGGGACAAACAGTGCAGACCCTGATCAGACTGCTCCTAAAGGGAAGACTGATCAGGGTCTACACTGTTTATTCAGGTCTTTCTGTCTCAATGTGTTTGGTAAATGTGCTAGGGTACCTATTGAATTTTGTCGGGAGAAAATGATGTGTCCAATTAACATGAACCATTCAGTGCACCTCATGTATACTTGGTAAAGAATAAACCTGTGCTCATACTGGAGGGCAGTACCAAATATTTACATTCTCAGTGCATTTATTGAAAAGCCCTATAGTAAATCATTAGAACGTAATGTAGCTTATCCATCAGTAACTACATGATGTTAAGTGATGTCAAAATAAACCATGGTTCTCCAATCTAATTGGACGTAGGCAACGATATGACGTCTTTGTTACGTTGTTGATGCTATGATTTTTTCTGCTTCGATGGTAGCCAGTAACGCAAATTTATGGTCAGATAATAGATAGAAAAGAATGTACATATAAACAATGAACTTAATTTTTCTGGTGTTTATTGAAGTACAAACTACATTGGATGGGGTTCACTTACTATACACAATAGCAGAAAAATGAAACTCATTTCTTAATATCTAAATTAAGTATGTCTTTGAAAAATTTTCACCGTAAAAATTCTAAGTATTGGGACAGGAACGGGTGAGAAAACAGTGCAGACCAAGATCAGACTGCTCTCAGAGTTCATAACATTGAGCCACAACACGAGAAAAGCAACAAAGTGGCATGTGCGCCCAGCACAGACTCAGTTCAGCCTGGGCATTTGCCCAGTCTGATCAGTCTTCACTTTGTGCTTAAACGGTAGCTAAGGGTCTAAGCTACTACCTCCTTGCAGACAGCGAAGACTCTGATCAGCCTGGGCGGATACCCAGGCTGATGCAAGTCTTTGCTGGCCACACATGCTACGTAGTTTGTTTTGTAGTGCTGCGGCTCATATACATTTTTTCGCAATTCCGTTTGCATCTTTTGGTCTCATTACTGCACAGTAAAACAAATTGTTCCATTTTGGAACACTTAGTCAAGTGAATCCAAAATAAAAAGGACATCTTCACGAGATGTCCTTTTATGCACTGAAAATGCAGGTTTTTAGACTGTAAAAAGTGCTAAATAGCAAGTGCAAAATTGAGCATCATTGAAAATAGTTACCTAGAAGCCTTGTTTTGGGGTGGCCGAAATCACACTTTACCAGCCCTGGTTTTGCTATGGCTCAACTGATATCATGAAATTGTAGGAATATTCCTACAATTTCATTCATTCATGAACCATCAACTTCTTTGAAAATGAACAGCTATTACTATATTGATTCATTATCATTTTTTTTCTAACTGCAGAAAAAATGCAAATAGGACATAACTGCTTTAACTCTATATTACAAATCATAGGAATATTCCTACAATTTGGAAATTGCTCATTTGTAAATAAAAAATAAGACACAACTGAGCTCAATTCAAATTCTTCCCACATTTTCCGGATTGTAGGAATATTCCTACATTTTTGAGATTACGACCAATTTTGTTCATTCATATTTCAACATAGACCTTTCAGATTGTAGGAATATTCCTACATTTTTTGGAGATGGTATTTTTTCAATAAATGAAAGATCTGACCAAATGCATATTTTTAATAAATGAGAGATCCAAACAAATTGTAGGAATATTCCTACATTTTTTGGAGATGGTATATTTTCAATAAATGAAATATCTGACCAAATGCATATTTTCAATAAATGAAAGATCCAAACAAATCGTAGGAATATTCCTACATTTTGAAGAATATCTTTTTTCATGGAATAATGTTAAGTTTAATAATAATTCAACTCACATCTGTCAGATTGTAGGAATATTCCTACAATTTATTCTTCGTTCCATCATTGATTTTTTTTTCAAACTGCAGAAAATGCAATGAGGGAATAATGTTTCTACTTATATTTTACAAAACGTAGGAATATTCCTACATTTTGGTAATTGCTCATTTTCCAAGATTAAAAACATACGACCAAATTTGAGTTCAATCCACATACATTCCACATCATTTAGATTGTAGGAGGAGCGGCAGTAGTGTAGTGGATAACACTCCGGACTACCAATCCAGGGATCGCAAGATCGATCCCCCGCTTCTCCGGTCTTTCGGATGAGACTTTAAACCGAGGTCCCGTCTCCATATGAACTCGTTGTTGGTAGGACGTTAAATCCGAGTTCACTCACTTGGATTGTAGGAATATTCCTACATTCTTGAGATTACGCCCAATTTAGTTCAATCCAATTTCAACACAGATCTTTCAGATTGTAGAAATATTATACATTTGATCGAAGATGACATCTTTTGAATAAGTGAAAGATCAGGCCAAATCGTAGGAATATTCCTACAATTTAATTCGTGTTCCATCATTGGTCTCAAGGGAGGAAATGACAGTACAAAGTTACACTACAGGCAACATTAAAGCTTCCCAGTCGAGTGCACCGTTACCGCCACGTAAATGGAATGGTACCGCCCCAGTAATGCCCTTTGAATGACGCGGGAACGCCGTGGAACGCACCGATATTTCAGACCATTCCATTCCAATTACCATCGTTAAATGGAATGGTAACTTGTAAAAGCGGAGCGACAATTATTGGACGAATTTATTTATTTATTTTTCTGTCGTATTTTATATCCTATTCATCTATGTGTCATTAGATTCAAGAGTTTGTCTTTTATCTATATTTTATTTTATCTTTTTTCAGCTTAATCGATTTTCTTCTATTTTTCTTATGCTACTTTCTTGAAAACTTATATTTGTTGTTTGATATCTTTTCCATATAATTATTCATCAAGATATTTTATCTATGTCGGTTCAATTTGCAGGATGTGGCTGTTAAATCAGTTTTAGGGTATTACAGAATCCAGTCGATAATCGGATTTAATCACCTGACCCCTCGCGACAACATGCACCTTTTTGTTTTTCTATAAAGATCTTATTATGAAATTATTATTATTATTATTATTGTTATTGTTGTTGTTGGTGGTGTTGTCGCTGATACATCTTTTTCTCGTTTTTCAATTTACCAAACAGGCAAAATTATCATAAAAAATAAGTATTTTTCTATCTTTATCAAACAGAGACAGTGCTCCGTTATCATTATTATGATTATTATTTTTATTATTATTTACATTAGCTTTTTCTTTTGTAAATTTACCAAAATGGGCATAATTATCATAGAAACTAATCAAGTTTTTTTCTGTCTTTATGACAAGATACAATGCTTCACGATCCAGAGATCCAGAATAGTCCAGTCAGGCATTGCCCTACTCTCTCTCTCTCTCTCTCTCTCTCTCTCTCTCTCTCTCTCTCTCTCTCATTGCATCATAATCTGTCAGAAAGTTGTCCTCGCCCCTTTTCCAGGGAAATGGCTATTCGAAAAAAGAGACGACGATGCAGTGGAATATTCCGATCTCAGAGAGCCACTACGCACCCCAACCCGCCCCATCGCTCCCAGTCATGAATTGCGATTTACGACATTTCAGTCATGTAAGACCATAGGGGGATGAAAATGACAGACCGTGTGCAGTTGGTCTCCGTTTACGGTTGGAAAATTTCCATCTCCAGCGGGTCTCGAACCCAGGATCGCTAGATCAGCAGGCTAACGCCCAACCTACTCCCCGGAATTCAGTAATCTGAGTACTTAATTATATGGTGCAATATATAGCTTTAAAATACACATACGCACATACGCACGCTCGAAATTTGGGAAGTATATAACAACGTTCTATCGCACTTGTGTGTATGAAATAAATGACATATTTCTTTTAGGCTTACGAGTGGCAAGAATTTCAAATGAAGATAAAGTTTGGCACTTTTTTGTCGATCGTTACCCTTGCAGTCTCTTTCTGCCATATCAACGCCAATACAGATGCTGGTCGTATGGATGGATGGATGACTTGAGATTTTACGTCCTTTTCGACTGTATTTCAGTCATATCAGGACGATGGGAGAATGTTAATATAAGGCTGTGTGCGATGGAGCCCCGTTTACGAAGAGATTCTCACCTCAAGCGGGTATCGAAACCGCGACTGCTAGGTCAGCAGGCCAGCGCTTAACCTACTGAGCTACCGGAGCTCCTGAGACTGGTTGTAGAATGCGGAGTCCTCATATGCCTCAGGCGGTTTTAACATTGTGCAGAACCTCTGATCTGCCGTGAGAAGAACGCATGTTAGGCAACACGCCCTGACCAGCCTATACAAATGTACAGATCGGCTCAGATGTGAGATCCAGATCAGACTGTGCCTGAATGACCAGCCTGGGTGAGTAGGCGAGTTTTTTTTTTCTTAAAAAAAAAAAAAATACACACGCACATAAAACATGTGATATAATTTTTAGAGAAAATGACCTAATATTTAGAGGAAGTGTTGGTCACCGGTAACCGTCTATTGAGTTGCATTTTTTGAAATTGAGGCCCCAGTTGGGGAAACTGCATTCCATTAGATACTGTGTACGCAATCCATTTGCCATAAAAGTGTGTGCGTTTGGTGGGGGGGGGGGGGGGGGGGGGTTGGAAGGAGGGGTCTTCAAGCCAGCTACGCCCACATGGGGGGGGGGGGTGGAAGGAGAGGTCTTCAGGGGTTGGAGGCCTGGGCGTAGCTGGCTTGATAATCATAGTTTATGGCATTTTCAGGGTCGTTGTGGCCCAGCATATTGGCAATTAGTTCTTTAACCAACAATAAACAAAAATACAACACTATACTACGCATCCCGTCGCATTTGGTCTAGTTTTACTCTGCAGAACCATTTAAGTGATCCAATTTTATAGAAATGTTTCGAAGGAGGCTCAAGGGACAAATCCATACCTCATAACATACACCCATGGTACACAGTCTTTCCATGTAGAGGTTTCCCGTAGCTTTTTATTCTTAAATCGTTTTTTTTTTTTTTTGCAACAAAGATTACGCTAATTGGGTACATTTTTACGGGAAGATAACTACCATTTCTAACTCTAAGGAAAGAATTTGCTCCCTAAGGAAAAGGGAGCCTTCCTTCGGGAAAAAAAAAGTGAAAACAGGAAAACATGAAGCTGTACCCAAAAAGACCTTAATCAATGTTTATACCTCACTTTGTCTACCACAAGCTATGAGGCTGCGTTTTTTTCAAAATTGTTAGTTTGTTATTAAGTCTTAGCATTGTTGACTGGGGTTCAAATCTTTGCATTCCTTCAGACGGTCTTCTTGGATGCTACAAAACTATTTAAATGGCCCGTGAAGGCTAAGATCACTTGAACAGGATGCCCGGGCAAGTTGCAAATTGCACATGACCTGATCAGACAGTGCGCACTAAGCTTGGAATAAACAGTTTACCCTAACTGATTGACATTTTCTACAGCCGATTTCAGTCATGGCCAAAACGTATGCGTTGACCAGACTGCATGTGCAGATCAAATTTTACATGCGCTGAATGGACTGCGCATGGCTGGCTAGGCTGCATGCTATTTGTCGACAACCGAAGACTGCGCATGCGTTGACCGTACAGCGCATGCGCAGATTGGAAGGGGCATGCACTGACTAAGTTCTCCAGAAGAGACTACTCTTACGCTGGCCAGGACGCGTCAATCTCCAAGAAAAGTGTTATTGAACATTTTCTACTGCCAATTTGTCATGGCCTGAATAGACTGCGCATGCGCTGATCAGACTGCATGTGCGCACCGAAATGCGCATGCGCTGAATGGACTGCGCATGCACCGGCCTGATTCAAGTCGTTTATCGACTAAAGACAGCGCATGCGTTGACCGTCCTACGCATGTGCGGACAGCATGGTGCAAATTCATTTGTTTCTTCATTTTGTTCATTCAGACTTACTACAGTATTTCTTAGAGATCTGCAACCCAGCAGGCACACAGCGTTTAAGCGTGTAAACGTTGTATCCACGTTAGTTTAACCACATGAAGGTAAATCTGATACAAAAATAACAACGTTGGATAAAAGTTGTTTCAACATTAGATCTCACACATCACCTACCGACTCACGCACACCCCAAGCCTCTCAAAGTTGTTTCAACATTGGATCTCCCACTACACCTCCCCACTCACGCCCCCTTCCACCCCCGCCCCCCCCCCCCCCTCCCCCTCCTCCCCGCTTAGCCTATATCTCCATACACCTTAGGGACCTTGAGACCTTTTGGCTGTCCTAAGAAACCAACACAATAGGCAAGCCCATGGATACTCTTCTAATGCCAATAAAACTTAAATGTTCATAACTCCTCTTGTTGCCATGGCAGCATAGAATTTCATGTATCTGTGTATATGGGAACTTTTTGACACAGTATATTAACACTGATAGGGGTGACTACATGTAGCTTAAAAATGTTGGGACACCAATTATCGATTTACGTAATTATTTCAAAATTCGGACATTCGCCGATTTATCAAAACAGTGTGTAAACCCTTATCAGACTGCTCCTACAAAATTGGGTATGCGCTTTTGATTTATCACTTCTGTCAAGAAATTTAGGGTATTACGGTGCATTAATAATAAGCTGATCAGTTGGCGCAACTGCGCAGTGTGATCAGAATTTTCTCGTGAAACTCAAATGCAGTTCTGACCCGAAGTAATTCTGCCGTTGTTGCAAGGACCGTCAATGCATTAAATACCAAAACAAATTGGCTTCATTGTATGTAGCCCCTTTTTCCACCCCCTTCCCGACCCCAACACACACACACACACACACACACACACACACACACACACACACACAAGCGGCCCCTTAACCCCGCCCCTCCCCTTCAGCAATACTGTTATGAATAGCTCTATTTCAACGCTGTCGTGTTGACTGTTGGCCGAGGGGGATAAAAGCTGTCCTCATGATTTACAGGTAACGGGTTCGATTCCCATGGACCTGGGTTTTTCTTACATAATCTCCATCTTACTTATTCTCTCCCACCGGCCCGAAAGTGAGCATGGCCGAGCTATTCATGCCTTCGAATTCGGATAACCGGGGGTCACACGTTCAAGTCCCGCTGGAGGCGAGATTCTGTTAGAATCTAAAGGACGCTTCTTCATAAGCACTCTGCCATCGTCTGGAAATGACTGAAAAACTTATTAAAAGGACGTTAAAACCGCCTGCGTAACACTAGAAAATCGTTATGAAATGCAGGGAATTGTGAGTTGTACAAGCCCAGACCGACCAGTGCATATGTGCTATCAGGTTTGAGCTTTAGGATACACAGGAGAACTTCAAAATTGAGCAGCCCAGTTGTCAGTTTTTCCATTATGAATGGATGAGTGGATGGCTTGCCATTTTACGTTCTTTCAACCGTATTTTAGTCATACCAGGACGATGAGAGAGTGATTATGAAAGGCTGTGTGCAGTGGAACCCGATTTACGGCTGGAAAGATTTCCGCCACCAGCGGGGCTCGAACCCGGGACTGCTAGAGACTGCTAGAATATAAAAGAATAAAATAAATATTATAAATCTTTAGTTATACATGTATTTGTATTGTCATATTTGACAATACAAAAAAAAAAAAAAAAACATGACTGGAACCTAGGCCATATGTATGCACAAAACACAGCGAAAAAACAAGTTAGACTGGTCAAAAAGGAAGGGCCGGATCAGGGTCTACAATGCTTGTCAGTCACCTAGCATATATTTCTGGAACATCTTTAATTTTGCACGATTTTTTAGGCGAGGCACGGTATCGGACAGGGTAAGCGTCGACCTGGTGATCTACCGGTCCCGGGCTCGAATCTAGCTGGATGCGGGATTCTGACCGACCGTACATGGAATCCATTGCATACATTTTTTATAATAAGCCTCACGTAGTTCCGATATGACTGGAATACTGTTACAAAAAAATGTCAGATTTAGGGTAAATATGTCCTAGTGTTTACAGTATGTTTTGACAGAAATGAGCCGCGCCACGCGAAAGCCAACACAGTGGCATGTGCGCTCAGCGAAGACTCCGATTAGCCTGGGCATCCGTCCAGTCTGATCATAGCCTTCGGTGTCGGCATTGAGGTAGCTTTGACCCATAGCTGCCCTTGAATAAGCACACGCGAAGTCTCTGAGCAGACTGAGCGGACATCCAGGCTGATCTGGGTCCTCCTTGGGTGAACATGCCACTTTGTTTGTTTTCTCGTGTCAAGCTCACTGGCCGCTTTGTATATTATTGCCTTTTATTCAATGGAGCTCCATTTGGGGAACAGTCTGGTATTCAGTGGGGCTCTATTTGGGGAACTGTGTGGTTAAGCGCAGGATACAGTGGGGGCCTTGATTGTATGGTTGGTTGGTTCGGGTTGGTTGATTGGTTTGGGTGTAATGGCCCTTTGAGACAAGATTTCGGTCTATATCGGACCGTCTCCCAGAGAGAGGGAGAAAGAAAAGAGAAATGATAGACGAGAAAAAAAATGTCTAAACAACCCCCTGCCCGCACCTACTGAAAGGACAGTGGCCCTTGCCCTACTTTTATCCAAATAAGTAGGACGCTCCGGTATTAGAAGTTATAACCAGCGCCATCGCCCCATCTACCACCCCCGGAAAAATGGATAGGAAGGACGTCGATATAGTGGAGTGTCCGGACCTCATAGAGCCACTTTTCCCCCGTAGTCCACCCCCCCCCCCCCCCCCCCCCCCCCCCCCCCCCCCCCCCCCCCCCCCCCACTGCACAGCTGTATAACCTAGCTAGAATCTCGGCATTGTTTATATAGAAACTAGGGGAAGAAACTCTGTCACTCTTCCATCTTTAAAATGGAGCAAACTGCTGAAGAAGTCCCCATAGGAGAGTTGGGAGAGAGGGGAGGCGGAGAGGGCGAAGTTTGAAAATGTTTTACCTCTTTTCTCTGACCCAGTCTATAAAAATAAAATCTGCTCCTCCTATTATAGAACCTGGATTTTTTGCCTTGGGTCTGAGCTAATGTGTAGAACAGTGATACACGGGCTCAATTAACAGTCCTCTTGGCAAAAACTATTTGTATAAGCACGGCTCTTTTCGAATAGCATGCGAATGTATCCTGCTACCTGAGCAAAGAGCATAGATTTAGATCAACATCAATTATCGGTCCGTCCAGTCGGTCTGCGTTTTTTTTTTTTTTTTTTGGAAGATTCCGATCAGGAAGGGCATGTGCCAACGTTGTTGTTCATTTATTTATTATATTTTTGTTCACACGCATAAAGCACTATTTACGTGAATTATAAAATCTTGATTTGAGCCGCGACACGAGAAAACCAACAATGTGGTTGTTCGCCCAGCGCAGGCTCAGATCAGCCTGGGCATCCGCCCAGGCTGATCAGACTCTTCGCTAAGCGCTTAAAGGGTAGCTAAGGTACTAGGCTACCTTCATGTGGACAGCGAAGACTCTGATCAGACTGGACCGATGCCCAGGCTGATCTGAGTCTGCACTAGGTGCACAACCACATTGTTGGTTTTCTCGTGTCGCTGCTCATTTCCTGATCACCTTGTGGACTCAGTGCTCGCCTTTCACGCGTTGTGGATTCGACTCCTTATGGGCGCACATGTCCGATCAGGTTCTTCAGTCCAGCAGATCCCTCGCTGAACAAGCACGACTGAACAAACATTATCAGTTGAAAAAGATCAGTTAGTCAAGAGGAAATGTTCAATTTGCCTCCCTTTCTTTGCACAAAAGAACAGTGAAGACTGATTAGCATTCGAATTTTAGCAGTCCTCTTTACGCACGTCGGTAACAGTCGCTATTATAAAATATCATCTCGCAACGGCATTACATTTTAAAAGCCAACCGCTTCTGAATAGGAAAAGTTGTGTTTTGGATTTTTCTATAGATTAAAAAAATGTGACTTCATTTGTCAGAAATGGTGTAAAACATTTCGATTATCACAGAAATGTTTACTAAATAACAAAATGAGGGTTTGACAATTTAATGAGCGCCAATATTTTTCGAACACATAAAGTTCTGAGATTTTTTTTTTATTCAGTAAGAATAATAATAATAATAATAATAAAATATAATAATAATAATAATAATAGTAGTAATAATAATAATAATAATAGATGTAAATTATAATAATAACTATAATAATAATTATGATAATAATAGAAGAAAAGAAAACAAGAAGAAGAAGAAGAAAAAATGATCGAGATATAATACTACTACTGATAATAATAATAATAATAATAACAATGGTTCGAAAATGTCAACAAATTTATGTTTGAATAATTGTATAAATATCGTAAAAATTATATTTATCCACTCACAGTTATTCCGTACACACATAATTGATAACACTGTCATGTTTGCGAGATCCCGCAAATCCGTTGTTTATTGGATAAAACAGATTGCCGAAAACAGATGGCCACCTGTTACGTAATCTCGGAAGTCTGGTGCGATTGATTACGACGCGGAAGCAGTAGTCATAGCTACCAGAATATTCATAATGGCGAAGTGATATTTGTCGATTGTTTTCAACGGATTTTAATGGGGGTAAGGAAGAAAAAAATAATAATAAAAAACAACAAATAATTGAATAAATAAATTTAAATAAAAACGAAAAGGCGATAAGCCTAATATTAACGCAGATCATGTTAACTCCAGATTCAGATTTTCCGTTCTATGAAAGAAATATTTAATATTATGATGAGAATATGGGCTGAAAACGAAAGTATTCAGTTTTACGAGCCTATGGCGTTGATTCAGGCGATAAAGTATGCCCGAAATGTTGAGGCGCTTGAAACAATTTCATTCTGATAAACTCGAAAAGTCAAGCGTTGTGTAATAAAACGCCGAGCAGAGCAGATTAAGAGTAGCAGGACCAAAAGAGTACGGAAGTTGGGACATCTTTTATCTATTAGTATGAGCAGTGTGGTGTAAAATTTTCTATCCGGGTTGCCAATAAAATAAAATTATAAATAAAATGAAATACTGAAATGAAAACGATGGGATACTAAGCGAATTGTGCAGACCCCGCTGAAATAAAAGTTCTATGGGTTCTTTGTGTGATAGTTTATGGCTGTTGCAGGTTCTATTTCTATTTTATTTATTTATTTATTTATTTATTTAACTTTAACCTTAACTTTCAGGTCGGAAGTGTCACTCTAGCAAAATCCGATCATATTAAGAATTACAAATTTGGCGTAATCCTACGAACAATGCGAAAGAAAAAAAAAAGTTTTTGTAAGCGTTTATTTTCACATGAAATTTACGACCCTTAAATGAAGGTGGTGTGATTTTGAAACTGGGCCCAGAAAAGTGACTTGTATGTCTGTTTATTCGCGCGGTGTGAACGATGTATTTTAAGCTCGCTTGTGTTTAAATCACTCGATTGTTCGCATCGTCAAAATATTATGCATGCAAAATGCGCATGCTATACCAATCTGCGCATGCTGTTTAGTGTTATAAAATGTGCCGTTTTCATAATGCCCCAAAGACATTAATCTGCTTGTCTTTTTTTTTTCGAGTTTTCATACTTCCAATGACCGTAAATAATTCCAAGCCGGTCAGGAATGGCTTGAAGACTTACGATTCGACGTCCTTTTCACTTAGGATTTTATGTCCTTTTGAACAGTATTTTAGTCATTTAAAGGCAATGTAAAGCTATGTGCAGTGGAATTCCGTTTACGGTTGGAAATATTTCCGCCGTATGGAATCGAACCAAGAACCACTAGATCAGCAGGCCAGCGCTTAACCTACTAATATAATATGCGACGTTAAATAAAGCTTCTCTTTTTATTGTAAATGTCCTAAATATTGGGTCGCCTACAATTATAGCTGTAACTTTCCTAAATATTAACAGTTTAATTTTTCCATTGCAGTTATGCGGCTAAAACTACAGATGAAATGAAAACATAGTATGCCATGATCAAACTGCTCATTCAGGCTGAAGGAGCAGTCTTATCTTGGCCTACACTATTTGCTCAGACATAGCTGTCCAAATATTTAGGATTTTATGGTACTTAACATACTGTGTACTTTTTATTCATAAATGCGTCGGTGTTGGTTGTATCATGCCTGGTGATGACTGGATTTGTACACAAATCATTTTACGGCACCCTTTGTGTAATGTTACAATAAATATTAATTTGTTTTAAAGATTGTCTCCCTCGTTTATTTCATGTTTTCAGAAACAAATATTTTAACAACGTTTCGTTAGACAATATGTAATAGTCTCAGAATTAACCGTACAAGTTTTGAGAAAATGCATGCTTATTCGATAAATGTTGAATGAAAAATAATCTTCAAATTAAAATGCAAATTACCTATTTCCACACGGCCTGTAAGAATATCGATTTTAACCACGTGTGTCATGTGATCAGGTAGAGGTATTTTTTCTTATTCGTGCACGTGATTGTGACGTATGAATAAATTATTTTTGTCCAATAATGCGATTTCAACCGCGGTCCGCGATTGTATAAAAATTAGGTTACTTTTTGTTTAAAGTCACTTTTATCAAATATTATTATCTAAACTCTAATTCAAATGTGTAGTTAGACCATGTCGGAGGTATTGCATGAATTATTTCATCAAATCATTTTTGTTATTATTATCAAAGGGAGTAAATCTTTAAAGATATTTGGGCCGTGCATCGGAAAATGTGCTTTACACTAAATGCGAACAGCGTAACCCGGATCAGCCTACACATCTGCACAGTCACATTAACGTGGTTTCTGTCCGCATCAACAATCTATCATGGGAATCTAGAAATCAAACCGAGAACGAGGTTGCGGGGTGCGCAGGCTGAAGTGGGTCTTTGCTTTAAGGTAAGATAAGGTGCCATTTCTCACAGCAATTCAATTTTTTGGCGGGAAATGTGCACACGCGCCAAACTACGTCTACAGGCATTTTTTTCTTTTAATTTTTGGTAAAGATGCATGAACGTAAGATGAGAAACCAGGGTTGCAAAAGAATATAAAGTGCCAGAACGAAAAATTCTTCTTTGTCGTATCTTGTCTGTGTGAACGCATGCGCAAATGCTCTGAGAGCACCGACCAGCTGTATGCACGGTCTCTGCATTCAAGGTTCGCACTTCCACTGGCACATTTGGCCCGAGTCCTTGATTTGACCATACACAGTTTCAGCTTCGAGTTTCTGCGACAACAATCGTATAAATAAACAGACATCGGTCCGTGTTAAAATGCGGCGTCTCAAAGACATTAGAACATGTCGGATTAGCAAATGATATACACATTTGCGAACACTGAACAATCTTGCAAATCTCCAGAATTCACAGATAGTTTTCAACGCATAGACTTCCCAGATCGTTTATGTCAAAAGAGAATCACTGATCAGCCTGTGCCGACATACAAGCTTTTCTTGTCATGCCGTAAGATACCTTTGATGTATTTGGGCAAATTATTTAAAATTACACTTGCGTATATATTTGTATTAATTTAGATTTACAACTGCGCATGCACAGGATAGCCTGGGCACATGCGCAGTGTGTATGGGACATTTTTGCACTGACCAGCCTGTGCCGACACACAGGCTTTTCATGTCATGCCGTAAGATACCCCGATCTATTAGGGCAAATTACGTTAAGGAAATTTCATCGAGAATTTTCTAGTAACTTTTCTTTTTTCTTATTAAATTACCTTGTGTGAATAATTTTATTTGTATTAACCAAGATATCGGTTTTAAATATTTTCTAACAACTGCGCATGCCCCGGATTGCTTGCGCACATGCGCATTGTGGTTGGGGCATTCACAGCCCGGCCAGCGCATGCGTAGGTTGCATCCGAACGGGCTGGTGAAGGACAAACATACGCCTGAGAATGATGGCGAAATACATGGAGACAATAAAAAGGGGCATGATGACTGTGGTCATGTTCCCAAAGAGATATCGTTGCTTGTAAATACTTTATCAGAAGTTGAGAGGCGGCTAAGAGGTGCCATGCCCGTGGCCATGCCATTATATACTTTCAAGTTAAATGGAAAAGACGTAAAAGCAGACTGGAAAAAAAAACGTTTCTAAATGCGGCAATCGGTTCTGCTACATACCAAACAGCCATTTTTTCAGGGCAACCTCACACTTTTGAAAGAAAATCTTTATGTTATGCATGTTGGGTGCAAGACATTTTTCCCCTGATCTGTCGTGAGTGGCACACGGCTGCATCTGTCGGTCTATTGAACATGTAACGGTCTGTTGATTATTAAATAAACGGTCAGATTTAATTAGGCCACATTAGACTGACATGATTTTCTTTCATTTTGGGATTACACCTGCTGTGAAGATAGGTACTTGTTAACAAGGTTCCTACTGTGACCTGCCGGTAGATATGCATATGATTTATTCTCGTATAGTGCATTGTGACATAACCTGTTCCTGCTGAGTCCTAAATACCACGGTAGTGCACAAACTCTAAAATTTCGAGCACTGCCAAAAATGCGAAATCGTAATTTCTAAAATTTCGGACAGCAAATAAAATAATTATTTTTTTTTCTGTGCGAAATTTTAGAAGAACTACCGTACCAAGCTTCTGCCCTTTTACCTTGATCTCCCTCTGGATGCCATCTGCGCTGTTCGTCATCAGTTTGGTCTTCTCAGCACTGATCTCCATCTTATACCTTGTGCAGGTTTGGTCGAGACTTTCAACTAGAGCTTCTAGTTCCTGCTCTTCCTCAGCTAGAGCGTCTATGTCATCAGCAAACCGCAGATTGGTAATGTTTCTGCCGCCTATGCTAACATTTCCTTCATGTTCTTCCAGAGCATCAGAAATGATCCGTTCGAGAAAAATGTTGAAGAGGGTGGGTGACAGAAGACATCCTTGTCTTACTCCAAATATTGTTCTGAACCATTCTCCTGTGCTGCCATTTATCAGGACTGCGCTTGTAGCCTTGTCGTATAGCTGCTCAATGGTGCGAACTAGATTTGCACTGATATTGTACTTCTGCATGGTGGCCCATAAGGCTGCATGCCATGCCCTGTCATTTTTTAAATAAATGAAGACATGGTACAGATTCTGCTGATGTTGGAGATACTTTTCACACATGATTCTAAGGTTGAAGATTTGTTCTGTGGTGCTCCTTCCTGCTCGGAACCTTGCCTGTTCCTCAACGATTATCTCCTCGGCTTGTGGTTTAAGCCTGTTCAAGATGACTTTCAGCATGACTTTGCTTGAATGACTGATGAGGCTGATGGTTCTGTAGTTCTGGCAGAGCTGTAGGTTGCCTTTTTAGGGAGCTTAATAATCAGCGACTGAGTCAATGGGGTAGGCCATTCTCCTGTTCTCCAGATGCTGTTACAAATATCTGTTAGAACATCAATCATGGTCTCCCCGCCAGCTTGAACAAGTTCTGCTGGTATATTATCAGCTCCAGCAGATTTCCCCTTCTTTAGTGCTGCTACTGCAATCTCAACTTCCTCACGAAGGATCGGTTTTTGATCTTCTTCTGGGGGCGTGCTGCAGTCGAGAACCGCATTGTCACCGTAAGTCTCATGGTTGTATAGTTCTGAGCAATATTCTGTCCATCTGCTGAGAATCTCTTGTTCCTCTGTAAGGCATTTCCCAGATTTGTCCTGGATAGTTGTGGATGTCCTGGATAGTTGTGGATTTGCACATTGTAAGTAAAATTTGCATATAAGCAACCTTACTCAGAGACGCAAATGTGTCCATGTGTACGGGGCTTATGTTAATTTGAAACTTATCTTTCCTTTTATAAATTTTATTTCCCTAGTTTCCCATTAGACCTCAAATCCAGCGATACTGAACCTGGGTATACTGTTTTCTCGTGTCCGTCAGTTCGCTTTCTCAATTAAAACACAACGCAAAGCAAAAAAAAACAAAAAAAAAAAAACTTTAAATCTGGTCGGAACGCACCCCTGGTTCGACCCAGCCTGGTCTACTACAAAATATACCCTACCATTTAATTTTTCCACAATCAAGAAGATGTGGCTTGAATTTGTATTTTATCCAACTGGGTTGTTACTTTCATTCCTTGCAAAAGAGGAATTTTTCCTAATGTAAAAATATTCCTACAATTTGTTTTATATGGATGGAAACAACTCGCAAAATAAAATGATGATATAATGAGAGATAAATTGTAGGAATATTCCTACAATCTGAGAGATGCGGCTTGAGGTGCAATTAAGCTAAATCTGGTTGTTACTTTCTTGTAAATGAGCAATTTCCAAAATGTAGGAATATTCCTACAATCCAGAAGATGTGGCTTGAGTTTTGATTTAATCAAACCAAAATCTTACTTTCATTCCTCACAAATGAGAAATTTCCAAGATGGTTTGAATTGCGATTTAACTTACCTTCATTCCTTGAAAATGGGTCATCTTCAAATAGGAATATTCTTACGATTCGTAAAATAAAGATAAAGCAATCATTTTCCCTTTGTATTTTTCTGCAGTTTTAAAAATGATGGTGGAACAAAAAGTAAATTGTAGGAATATTCCTACAATCTGAGAGATGTGGTTTGAACTATGATTAAACTAACCTTCCTGTCTTGAAAATGGATATTCTTCAGAATGTAGGAATATTTCTACAAATTGTAAAATATAGATTATAATTCCCTCCCATTTTAGATTATAGAGTGTGAATAAAAAATGTTGGACTATTCCTATAATTTCAGATTTTTTTATTTATCAAAAATTTGC
This sequence comes from Ctena decussata, assembly GCA_963989385.1. Lineage (NCBI taxonomy): Eukaryota > Metazoa > Mollusca > Bivalvia > Lucinida > Lucinidae > Ctena > Ctena decussata. The sequence goes on along the minus strand of OZ022506.1, from coordinate 66,674,914 downwards.
CATCATCCAAATTGTAGGAATATTCCTACAATCTGAAAGTTCTGCGTTGAAATAGGGTTGAACAAAATTGGTTGTAATCTCTAGAATATAGCAATATCCCTACAATCTGCAACATGTTGGATGAATTCGGATTGAACCCAGTTTTGTTTTATATGTCAAAAAGAAGCCATTTCCAAATTGTAGGAATATTCCTACGATTTGTAACATATAGATAAGGTAATCATTTCCTCTTTGCATTTTTCTGCAGTTACAAAAATGATGATGGAACAAAGGGGAAATTGTAGGAATATTCCTACAATCTGAAAGATCTGTGTTGAAATTGGACTGAATTAAGTTCTTCAACATATAGGAATTGCTGTTCATTTTAAAAGAAGTTGATGGTTCATGAATGAATCAAATCGTAGGAATATTCCTACAATTTGATGATATCAGTTGAGCCATAGCAAAACCATGGCTGGTGAAGTGTGATTTTGACCACCCCAAAACAAGGCTTCTAGGTAACCATTTTCAATGATACTCAATTTTGCACTTGCTATTTCACACTTTTTACAGTCTAAAAACCTACATTTTCAGTGCATAAAAGGACATCTCGTGGAGATGTCCTTTTTATTTTGGATTCACTTTTACGTTTTCTTGCGTATTCAAATTCTTAGAGTTTTGCAGAACTTCATAAGCTAATGTCAAGGGAGTCAAATGCCACACTGGTCCAGCATTCAACACAGGCAACAAAGACAACATACAGGACACTTTCTTGGTTCACTGTAAAAATAATCCGTAGATTTTACGGTACATGTAGAATGACTGGCAACCAGCTGCCCTGAGTCCATTTTCCCGTTATTTCTACAGGTGCCCATAAACAGTTGCAGGACTCATCACGCAGTGTAGGGTAGAATTCAATAGGTATTGTTTTGGTCATATAGCCCTTCAACACTATAAAAATATTCCAAGTGCGGTCAGTTCACATAGTCCTACCATATCATGATTTCCACAAATGTTCTACTGGTAGATGGCCGTAAAAACAATGGGAAATGGACAGGTATTCTACTGTAAAATCTATGGAAAGGCCTAGGGTCGATAAGGCGTGTTTTTGGCCCCACGTCCAAAACTAGTTTTACGCTGTGAAATTATTGTATAGTCATTTGGGATTACTATTACGGGCATTGTTTTGTTATTAGCTCACCTGAGCCGAAGGCTCACAGGTGAGCTTATAGTATAGGCAGGCATCCGACGTCCGTCCGTCCGTCGTCAGTCGTCTGTCAATATTTTCAAAAGACATCTCCTCTGAAACTACAAGGCCCATTGTTACCAAATTTCATATATAGCATCTATAGGCAGGGGGAACCAATAATACTGTTTTTTATCCAAATCGCTTCAGAACTTTGGTTGCTATGGCAACTTAAAGTTTCCATTGACTTGTATAGGAAAAATTGAAAATTTGCATTTATTGCTATGTCACTGCAGATATTTTGACAAAACTTTTACAGAAATGTTGCTTGAGTAGTCCTCTATCAACCACATGAAATTTATGTAAATTGCACTATTAGGCTGGTTGCCATGGCAACCAAAAGGTTAAAAATAGAAAAGATATTCAAAAATCATCTCCTCAGAAACTATACAACCAATAACGCTCAAACTTCACAGAAAGGATCTAGGTACTACCATCTATAAAATACTGTTTTTCTTGGCAATTGCTCCAGCAGTTTGGTTGCTATGGCAACTTAAAGTTACCATTGACTTATAATGGGAAAATTGAAAATTTGCATTTATTGCTATGTGACTGCAGACCATCTATAAAAATACTGTTTTTCTTGGCAATTGCTCCAGCAGTTTGGTTGCTATGGCAACTTAAAGTTCTCTTGACTTATAATGGGAAAATTGAAAATTTGCATTTATTGCTATGTGACTGCAGATATTTTGACAAAACTTTTACAGAAATGTTCCTTGAGTAGTCCTCTATTAACCCCATGAAATTTATGTAAATTGCACAATTAGGCTGGTTGCCATGGCAACCAAAAGGTTAAAAATAGAAAAGATATTCAAAAATCATCTCAGAAACTATACAACCAATAACGCTCAAACTTCACAGAAAGGATCTAGGTACTACTGTTTATGAAAAGACTGTTTTTCTTGGCAATTGCTCCGGCAGTTTGGTTGCTATGGCAACATAAAGTTGCCATTGACTTATAATGGGAAAATTGAAAAATTGCATTTATTGCTATGTAACTGCAGATATTTTGACAAAACTTTTACAGAAATGTTGCTTGAGTAGTCCTCTATCAACCACATGAAATTTATGTAAATTGCACAATTTGGCTGATTGCCAATGCAACCAAATGGTTAAAAATAGAAAAAATATTAAAATATCATTTTTGCAGAAACTATGTGGCCGATAAAGCTCAAACTTTACAGAACGGATCTTTGTACAAGCTTCTATATAATTACAGTTTTTTTTATGGCAATTGCTTCAGCGGTTAGGTTGGTATGGCAACTTATAGTTTCCATTGAAATATAATGGGAAAAATGGAAAGCTGCAGTTTTTGCTATCTCCCTGCAGTTATTTTTGGACTTTTTATCTACAGAAATGTTGCTTGAGTAGTCCTCTATGATTCCTATTAATTTTGTCCAAATTGCAGAATTCGATTTGTTGCCATGGCAATATTAAGGAAATATTTTTGAAAAAAATATTTAAAAATCTTTTCCTCAAAAACCATATAGGGGGATGAAGCTGATTCTTTGCATACATGTTCATGACATTAGCCACTACGTAAATATTGTTTTTTATTATTGTTGCCCACATGGTTTCATTACTATGGCATTTTAAAGTTTCCATAGACTTGTATTGGGAAAAGTGCAAATTGGCATTCATTTCTGTGTTACTGCAATATTTAGGCAAAAAGTTTTACAAATATGTTTTTTTTTTATTGTAACTTAATCAAACTTGCTAATATTTACTAGGACAAGCATAATAACTCAGTCAAAGTTGAAATTAGGCCAAATTGTACAACTTACTTCAGTGTTTCTTATTCTTGAGTGCTAAGGATGAATGGACTCAGGTGAGCTACAGGACCAATGGTCCTCTGGTCTAAGGCATGTTGCCATGGCAACGTGTTTTACAAGAGCATAGGCTATTTCCTTCGTTTTTATACGGTTGTCTACCGTTGTGATTACACGAAACCCTCTTTTGATTTGCTTGCAGTGATTTCAGTTTCATATCACTGGATTATGGTTAATCGACATTATAAAGTGGCGAACGGCAATTATCGCTCCTTAGTGACACGTGGAAATCCTTAGCAACGATCTGAAAAGTTGGTTAAGTTTTTTTTTTCCCTTTTCTATTCTTTTATCCTTATGTTTCTTTAAATTTGGACAAAATAAAAATAATTGCAATACCGTCACGGTTCAGCTGACACCAACAAATCCTTTTTAATATTTCAAAATTTTGTCCTTTTTATACGTTGTTTGTGAATGAAAGTCTCTGTGACGTCATGTACGTAAACAAGGTTGATTTCTGACGTCATCGACGTCAAAGGAGAAAGACAATGCATAAGGGTGTTCTCGTAGAGCTTAGCTTTGAACGAATCTCGGATCGAACTTGTCTGACCAAATCTGTCTCACAACCGCCCATCATGACAATCTATAAATCTATTATCCAAATGACTCTTTTGAATCACTTTTATGTGCTTTTACTTTTACGTTTTAAATGAAACACCAACTATTCATTCTGTATTTTGCATCCTTAAAGAAAACGAATACGACATTCATCAGTTGCCCTTAGTATATAAGGCTAGCGTAAGTTAAAGTCAAATATAAACTGCAAAACTAGTCAAAAAACGATCCACCACGAATGGTGTAAAGCCCGTGAAAATATCTCATCATAAACGGCGAAAAGCATTGTTCTTTTCTTTGCAATGCCTGTATACTGGCTAATATACATACAATAAAGCACACACACATGCGCGCGCGCGTGCGTGTGTGTGTGTGTGTGTGTGTGTGTGTGTGTGTGTGTGTGAATGGGGCGGTAGGAGGGGAAGTGGTCAGAATGTTTAAAACCTGGCAAATATGTTCTCAAAAAAGCGATTTTGTTCTGGTTCTCCATCGAATTCTAAAATATAAATACCAGAGGGCCAATGGCCCTATATCGCTCACCTGAGCACTGAAGCACTGCGGTTACAGCAACAAAACACCATGCACAACAGCAATAAAAAACACCATTTATGTAGAGGATAATATCACAAACATTAATGCAAAAAAATAAGCTTTATCCCCCTCTTAATGGCTTCTCAGAAGATCTTTGGCAAAAAAAAAATAAATGAAAATTTGGCCTTTCAGCTGCAATGGCAACCAATCAAAATCAGGTATTTGGGAAAAATTCATATGGCTGGTGGAGGACTACTCCAGGAACATTTCTGTAAAGTTTTGTCAAAATATCTGCAGTAACACAGAAATAAATAGCAAATATCCACTTTCCCCATTATAAGTCTATAGAAACTTTAAGTTGCCATAGCAACGAATTCACATGGGCAATGATAATATAAAACATACTTTAGGTAGAGGCTAATGTTATTAATATATATGCTAAAGTATCAGCTTCATCCCCCTCATGGCTTCACTTTTCCCATTATCTATAAATTGCCATAGCAACCAAAGTTCTTATGGGATTGGAAGAAAAAAAATAAAATTTATGTAGAGGCTACTGTCATCAACACGTTTGCACAGTATCAGCTTCATCCCCTATATGACTTCTGAGCAGAAGATTTTTTTTTTTCCCGAAAATTTACCCAATATTTTGCCATGGCAACCAATCAAATCCAGCGATTTGGAGAAAATTCATATGAATCGCAGAGGACTACTCAAGAAACATTTCTGTAGAAAAAAAATCTAAATAATTGCAGTAAGAGAGCAAAAATTGCCAATTTCCATTTTCCCCATTATAAGTCAATGGAAACTCTTAGTTGCCATAGCAACCAAACTGCTGGAGCAATTGCCATGAAAAACAGTAATTCTATAGAAGCTAGTACTAAGCTTCTTTCTGTAAAGTTTGAGCTTTATTGGCCACACAATTTCTGCGAAGATGAGTTTTTAATATTTTTTTATTTTTAACCATTCGGTTGCAATGGCAACCAGCCAAATTGCGCAATTTGCATAAATTTAACATGGCTGGTTAAAGACTACTCAAGGTACATTTCTATGAAAGTTTTGTCAAAATATCTGCAGTGGCACAGCAATAAATGCAAATTTTCCATTTTGCCATTATAAGTAAATGGCAACTTTAAGTTCCCATAGCAACCAAATGCTAGAGCAATTGCCAAGAAAAACAGTATTTTTATAGAAGGTAGTACTAAGATCCTTTCTGTGAAGTTTGAGCTTTATTGGTCGCATAGTTTCTGAGGAGATGATTTTTGAATATTTTTTCTTTTTTTAACCATTTGGTTGCCATGGCAACCAGCAAAATTGTGCAATTTACACAAAGTTCATGTGGTTGATAGAGGAATACTGAAGGAACATTTCTGTAAAAGTTTTGTCAAAATATCTGCAGTGACATAGCAATAAATGCAAATTTTCAATTTTCCCCATACAAGTCAATGGAAACTTTAAGTTGCCATAGCAACCAAAGTTCTAAAGCGATTTGGATAAAAAACAGTATTATTGGTTCCCCCTGCCTATAGATGCTACATATGAAATTTGGTAACAATGGGCCTTGTAGTTTCAGAGGAGATGTCGTTTGAAAATGTTGACGGACGACGGACGACCGACGGACGACGGATGCCTGCCTATACTATAAGCTCACCTGTGAGCCTTCGGCTCAGGTGAGCTAAAAAGCGAAACAAAAGCGATTTTGTTCTGGTTCTCCATCGAATTCTAAAATATAAATAAAAGCGAAACAAGGAGCGGGATCCTCGTCCTGTACATTGTATTAAAGTTTATTACAATTGGTCATGAGTTTTCCAATAGAGCATATTCAGGTAATTTTTAACACTTTTTATCAGGCAATAGTTTCCATTTTGTGTTAAAGCTTCATCCATAATGACGAAGGGGATGGTTGGGTGGTGCGATGGTGCTGGGTAAAACTTCCAGTGCCGGGGCGTCCTACTCAAATGGATAATAGTAGGGCAAGAGCCTACGGTGCTTGTAGTAGGTGCGGGTGGGGGTTGTTTGGACATTTTTCTCTCGTCTATCATTTCTCTCTTCTTTCTCCCTCTCCCCTTGGGAGACGGCATAGACTTAAATATTGTTTCAAAGGGCCGTTTAACCCAAAACAACCAACGAACCATAATGACGAAAGGGTAATGAAAGCTGGAAGTAATAGAAAAGAGTACTAGCGAACTTACACTTTAACGTCAGGCGAGGGTGGGGTTAACAAAATCATTTAAAAAACATGATTAAAGATGAGAATAATATTGATAGTGCAATCAAAACCTTATCAGTTATATACAGTGTTAGAAAATAACTTTTTTGCAGGTAGTAAAGTACTTGCTACCTGGTATAAAAGTTAGTAGCAAAACTCACATACCTAGTAGCAAAACTGGAGGCTGAAAACAGTCCTCTTGCTACTCAACAGTTGTCAGATTTATGACAGTTAGATACGCTAGGATGCCACGAAACGTCCGGTTTTGGGGCATTCTATGTAGGTATTGGCTTAAAGTCCCATTGCTGTATCAGTTGTATAAAACATGAAATATTTTATCGCGCTGTATCGGTGGAAGATTCTCACAACGGATCAGTGATTATCACCGCCTTAATAATACTTGGCTATAGAAAAAGAGGTTTTCTTTCGATACTAGCGGAAGAATTAAGCTTGGGTACAGAATAATCATTTGAAACAATTAGCATTGAAGTTGCTGCAGTATAAGCGAAAATGTGTTCATCTCTCTCTCTCTCTCTCTCTATCTATCTATCTATCTCTCTCTCTCTGGTCGATAGCTCATTGGGTTAAGCACTGGCTTGCTGATCTACCTGTTCCAGGTTCGACTCCCGATGGAGGCTGGAAAAAGCAATCTTTAACAGCAAACAGGAATCCATTGCACACCACTGCCTTTCATTGTCACGCTCCCATGGTCCTGGTATGACTGTGGCTAAAATACTGTTTAAAAGGATGTAAATTTGCAAACAAGTCATTCATCAATCCTCTCTTTTTCTCTCTCAACGTGTACAAAATACATGCACGGTTAAGACAGAAAGACAAAATGTTTACATCATACACGAGAGGTAAGGAAATCGCTCATGTTGACAATTAAGCATCAAAAACCCCTCTCTGTTCATTCTTTTAAGTGAAATATGTATACCTTTATGTAAATAGTCGATTCATTAAATTTTGGCGGAGCCCCGACGGAATAATACTTTTACCAGTAAGAAAATGTATGCAAAAGAAGACAGATGATATTAACCCTCAGGTCTCGAGCAAGAAGAAAGAACATGAAAGCTAAATATATACATTGAAAGGTTTACCTGACAATAAATTTCTCTTGGTTACCATGGCAACAGCATAAAGAAATAGAAGTGGGTCCATTTTATTTGTTTCTGTCAGAGAGTAGCTTTTCCGCCCTAGTAGTTTTTCCCCCCGGAAAAATGACTGATTTTTCCATAGTAGAATTTCCCACCGGAAAAATGGCTATATAGCAGAATTTCCCCCCGGAAATATTACTATATAGCCAATTTTCCCCGGGGAAAATCTACTATACCTGTTTTGCATAGCCGTTTTTATACGCCCGTTTTGAAAACAACGGACGTATTATGGCATGGCGCTGTCCGTCCGTCTGTCTGTCCGTCCGTCCGTCAACATTCTTGTGCGCACCATATCTCAGAAACCGTTTGAGATACCTTCATGAAATTTTGTAGGCATATATATTAGGATGGGGCAAAGTGTCGCGTATAGTAATGGTTGCTCCCCCTTTCTTAGTTTCAAAGTTATGCCCCTTTGATTATTTTTTACCCTACTAGTCTTGTGCGCGCCATAACTCGATAACCGTTTGGGATATCTTGATGAAACTTCATAGCAATATGTATGAGGGTGTGATGATGTGTCAGGTATAACAATGGTTGCTCTCCTCTTCTTCATTTTGGAGTTGCATCCCTTAGATTAGATTTTTAGGGTATTTTTGTGTATTCTAATCTTGTGCATTCAATAACTAAGTAACCAATTGGTATATCTTAATGAAACTTTATAGCAATGTGCATGATCACAAGATGGTGTGTCACATATAAGAATGGTTGTTTCCCCTTACTTAATTTTGAAGTAACCTCCCTTTGATTAGTTTTTTAGGCTAACACATTCCCCCATAACTCCTTAACCCTTTGAAATATTTCAATGAAACTTTGTAGGAATGTGTATAATAATGGGGTATTGTATCATGCGCATGAACCACAACTCTGGCTTACTTCCTGAATTATCTGCCCTTGCATCAATTTCCGTTTTACTCTGTATCTCCTTAACCATTGGAAATATTTTAGCAAAACTTTATGGTGATGTGTATATTGTCAAGGGAAAGTATTGCGACTAAGAATTTATGAATTATCTCCCTTGTTTGACTTTGGCGTTTCACAACTTATGGGCTGCTTCACCCTGGAACCTGATTTTTGGTTTACTAGAGTTGTTTCCCCTGTTTTGTCTGCCTGTCCATCCTTCTATAAACAATCTTGTTCATTCCATAACTCCTTCATGACACTGAAACGGGCGTATTATGCGCCGCTTGCGAAGCCCTTGTTCCCCTCTATAGTGGATTTTCCCCCTTGTAAAATGATTGCAGGAAAACACGCTATATAGAGGAATTTGCTCCTTCTCCAATTATAATAGTGAGGTTCATAACTGAAACAGAAATATGAGTATCTGTCCGTTAAACATCGATGGATAACAGATGCTAGAACCGCACGCATGTGTCCATCAGTCTGTCTTATTTTTGTTTTTGGGAAAACAGGTACTAGGCATTTTGCTTTTCCGTGTCAACCAAAACCGAGAGTACATGGTTGTGTATAATTTGTATAATTTTGTGTTTGTACAAGCGTTCATTTGTGCTTGCGTATAGCGGAATGCCTGGACTAGTGTTCGCCCATCATGCAGAGGTCATGGGTCCCATTGGGACACACGTCCGATTATGATTTTCAGTGTAATTAACTCCCTTCTAAATCAAACATGACTAGACAAAGCACCAGTTCGTACAGCTTCCTGTAAGCTTGCATGCATATATGTACGTATGTAAATATCTGCGATGAAAAGTTACTTTTTGCTCGATCCTTAAATTAGTAATTATTGAATATTATAAAAACATGGTTGCTAAATTTGCATATCGATTTTTTTAATCAATCACGTTTATTACCTCCCTTGAAGTACCGATACATTTCTTATGCAATTAATTCCGTAAAATGTCTCTATTCCATTCCGTTTCGTTCCGTTCCGCAAAATACACCAAATTCACTTATAGCCAATTTCCCGGTGGGGGAAAAAGGACTATGGGGGAAAAGTGGCTCTATGAGGTCCGGACAATCCACTATATAGCCGTCCTTCCTATAGGCATTTTTCCGGGGGGAAAGGGGGAAAAACCACTCTCTGACAGTTTCAATTCAGGAGCAAGAACAAACAACATAAAACCTTGTAAAGTAGCCATACTCAAAGGTGTTTCAAGGATTTTTGCTGACCAAGAAACGAGGATTTCTCCTTGGTTTCCATGACAACGACATTAGTGCAAGAGGAATACCCTTTGCTATTTGATATTTCAATTCTCAGTTCTGGAACAACAAGAAAAAAATTCAAACAGTCAAAAAAGGCCATTTTTGAATCTTTTAAAATTAAACTGATTGCCATAACACATGTGGAATGATCATGGTTACCATGACAACGGCACAGTTACTGTTGCAATGGAAACGAACTTTATTACAGGAGTGAGTCACATAAATATAATTACATATTGTCTTACTTCATCGAACTCTCTGAGGTATGTCAAGCTCAAAACAGCTTTGCCAGCCTTAGACATATTATCCAGGTTGCAAGGCGCACGTGGCTGGAGGACATATTTTATTTTTAAAAACACCTCCACATGCGACAAACAACAAGAAATTTTTTGTCAAGGTTCATTTTTGGTAACATAATCGTTTGCTAAAGTATGAAGTTGTTTGTTGAATGTGGAGGCATTAGAATTTTTGCCTGAATACATTAAAATTGGGTAAAAAGTGCAAAAAAGCGAAAATGTAGCATTCTTGGAGCGTTACCATGGCAACGTCATGAATAGAACTTAAAAATAGACATTTGATTTGAAAATAACGTACCGTAACATTTTCATATAAAAGAATTTTAAGGACAATATTCTAATTTTATTTTTTTATGAAATTTTGAGGCCAAAATTGATGCTTATCGTCCCTAGGCCCTTGTACAGTGTAGATTTTTCTCAGATTCAGAAGTACATGCATAGTCTCACAAACCATCCGACACCCGATTCTTGAAACATGAACCAAAAGTTTTACTGAATTAATATGGATATTCAAGAACTGTTTTAAAACAATTTTTGGGCAACAACGGCCATTACAATGGATTGGTGAACAACATTATTTAATAGCACACTATTTATAACAGAATTGATTAAATATTCAGATGTGACTAAGAGGTGTAATAAATTTGGGTCCGTAAGAATGATAACGTGAAAAATAAGTATTCGAAAAAAATGGAGTTTTATGATACTTTGCTTTCGTTGACTGTGTCGAATGCCAGACCAGTGGGAACAATATACACACGATGGTCGGTGGTAATAGGCAATTTTTGGTCGTCAGTCGATTCTGAAATTAAAGAAATGTTACAGTCAGTTACGTCTGTTAATAATCACATGGGTTGGAGTGGTCTTTTGAGTAAACTGTTAATAATCACATAGTTTCAGCGTGGTCAGGGGAGTAAACTGTTAATAGTCATGTTGGTTTGGGGTGGTCTGGGGAGTAAATTTTTAATAATCACATGGGTTTGGGGTGGTCTGGGGAGTAAACTGTTAATAGTCACATGGGTTGGAATGGTCTGAGGAGTAAACTATAATGTCACCAAAACAGTACAGTTTAAACATTGCACATTGCTTTCCTGTGTTATATACTTTAAGACTAGGATAACATCATTTAGGCGTGGTCGAGTGGTTCGAGCGACTTGATTATGGTGTATTATGTGGCCGGCAGATCCTAAGTTCTAACCCGGGTTTTGGCCAGTCGGCGATTGGAAAACTCACTGTCATCCCAGCAGTAAATGGGTACCAGTTTCAAATCAGGGAAGGACAAGGCAGTGAAATTTAGAAGGATTTACTTCGTCTTTCATCTTCTGTGCCCAAGATACAGTGGGCCTCTAATCCCTACTACCTGGCCCTATGGCCACTAGGCAATGAAAAACTCAACTCACGCTTATTAATTTCTCATAAGAGTAAATCCCATATTTTGGAACCAGGAAAGTGAATAGAATGTCACAACAAAACTTGTCCTTTGTTAAAATGGGGAACAAATACCTACGGAGGTGTACCAACATATCTTAGCTGAGACAATAAATGTCAGACATAGCTTTAGGTGTACCAACATATCTTAGCTGAGACAATAAATGTCAGACATAGCTTTAGGTGTACCAACATATCTTAGCTGAGACAATAAATGTCAGACATAGCTTTAGGTGTACCAACATATCTTAGCTGAGACAATAAATGTCAGACATAGCTTTAGGTGTACCAACATATCTTAGCTGAGACAATAAATGTCAGACATAGCTTTGACAGCCGGGCCGGGTAGCGCAATCGGTAGGGCACCTGACTCGTAAGTCAGAGGTCCTGGGTTCGAATCCCGGTCTGGCCACATACTTTCGTTTCTCCTTCCGCCGATTCAAGAAGGGCAGTTGTCAGTTACTGGCGAAAGTATGTGCACTTAGTACTGGTTAACCGCTTAGGAGGTCTAAGCCTGCCCAGGAATAGTGTGGTTAGGTTAACTGACCGTCCCGACATGACCTTAGTTGTTTACCGTGGACGTTAAGCATCAAATCAACCAACCAACCAACCATAGCTTTGACATCAGTCGTCTATTTGTCATTTGAGCCACGACATGACAAAACCAACATAGTAATTGTGCTCCCAGCACAAACTCAGATCAGCCTGGGCATCCCCCCAGTCTGATCAGAGTCTTTGCTGTGGGCATGAAGGTAGCTTAGAATCTTAGCTACCCTAAGTGCTTAGCAAAGAGTCTGATCAGACTTGGTGGATGGGCAGGCTAAACTGAGTCTGCACTAGGCGCACAAGCACTTTGTTGGTTTTCTCGTGTCACGGCCTAATTTTGTATTTACCGCAAAAATTCTGAAAATTGGGAAACCTAAAATAACAAGAAATCCACGGAATTATTTGTAAACAGTATGCATATCTTCAGACCATGACCAAAACATCTGTGAAGTTGCAAAGGGATTGTCCATCAAATGTAGGAGGAGTTGCGCTCACAAGACCCCACTATGGAAGGTTTTCTGTACAAAATTGACAAAGTTGAACATGTGAAAAGAAAGTGGCAAAAATGAATGTGAGAATTATGTGCAAACAATATGCACTTCTACAGACCGTAGCCAAAACATCTGCGAAGTTTCAAATTGATTGGCCAAAAAGTGAAGGAGGAGCAGCACTCACAAGACTCACTATGGAAGCTATTGTATAAAAAAATACAAAGTTAACCATATGAAAATCAGAAAATGTGTTTATGAAACACTATGCCCTCAACCGTATGCTTCCCTCTAAAGAAGGTTCATCCCAAAATGTATGGGTCTGAAAGGGGTGTAACTCAACCTAGTATTTATAGAATTGGCTAGAAAGCTAATCAGATCATCTACCCCTTGGCCTATAACTGTATGCCAAATATCAGGATCCTAGCTTAAGCGGCTCTTCAGATATTTTGGTCAAATGGATATTCCTATATAGAATGCCTATGTCCGAAAAAGGGAAATAACTCAACCAAAAACTTACAAAATATGCTCGAAATGTAATCAGATCATCTACATCTTGGCTTGTAACTATATGCCAAATATGAATATGCTTGCTTATGTGGTTCTTTAGATATTTTGGTCACAAGGTTATTCCTATATAAAAGGCCTATGTCCGAAAAAGGGAAATAACTCAATAAAAATTTTACAAAATATGCCCAAAAGTTAATCAGTTCATTTACACCTTGGTTTGTAATTGTATGCAAAATAACAACATGCTAGCTTAACTGGTTCTTTAGGTATGATATTTTGGTCACAAGGTTATTCTTATATAAAATGCCTATGTCCTAAAAAGGGGAATAACTCAACAAACAAATTTAAAAAATATGCTCAAAAGTTAATCAGATCATCTATAACTTGGTTTGTAACTGTATGCTAAATATGAACATGCTAGCTTAAGCGGTTCTTTAGATATTTTGGTCGCATGGTTATTCCTATATGAAATGCCTATGTCCGAAAAAGGGGAATAACTCATCCAAAAATTTATGAAATATGCTCCAAAGTTAATCAGTTCATCTACACAGTGGTTTGTAACTGTATGCCAAATATGAACCTGCTACCTTGAGCGGTTCTTCAGATATTTTGGTCACAAGGTTTTTCCTATATAAAATGCCTATATATGTCCTAAAAAGGGGAATAACTCAATCAAAAATTTACGAAATATGCTCAAAAGTTGATCAGTTCATCTACACCTTAGTCTGTAACTGTAAGTTAAATATCAGGATCTTAGCTTAAGTGTTAAGGTTTTTCCTGTATGTTAAAAAAGGGGCATAACTCCTGAATGACAAGACCGGTGGAGGAAAAAAGTACGGGTGCGCTTATTTTTCATGTACATGCCATGTATAAAATTTCAAAATCCTAGCATAAGCGGTTCTTGAGTTTCCCAGCTGCCAAAAAGCATTACGGACAGACAGACGGACCAAACCAATATGCCCCCTCAACATCTCTGAAGTTGGGGGCATAAAAAGTGGCAAAAATTAATCTTGGAATATTGCGCAAACAATATGCACATCTACAGACCATGACCAAAACATCTGTGAAGTTTCAAAACTTTGGCCAAAAAGTGTAGGAGTTGCATTCAAAAGACACCCACTGTGAAGTGTGGACGACGGGCGAACGGATGGAAATTTGCAGGCATATATTCCACCCACCCCCGCTAACGCAGGTGCGACAATAATTACCGTATTTGTCCTTAAAAGGGACAGTTTGTTTTTTCAGGTATGGGTCCAAAAGATGCAAATGGATGCATGCTATGTATGGCACTTTTCCTGTTTAACAGGAAAAGTGCTGTACATAACATGCATTCATTTACGGGTAATAATGGTAATTTATAATTCAGCATAATTAAGTATGGGCTGATTCATTCAACCGACAGGTGTCACTGGAACATACTGGGACTGTGATAAGTCAACAGGTATATTTCAGTGGAGAAAAGGACAGACGTGAGTATTGAGTTAAGATACCTTGTGCATAAGGTGCCTTTGGGCAGCAGACTGATTTCAGTCCGCGTGGAAGCAGCTCCTTTCAATATCACCATAATACAGGTTTATGCCCCATGCATGATGACAATGAGGTCCACCACTTGTACCAGCAACTCCAGAAAATCTTAGACCAAACACTAGCCTGGCTCCAGTCGAATCTGTATATTACAGATCCTATGTTCCTTTGCAGAGGATATATTGAACATAGGGTCTGTAGCCAGACTAGCCAAACACCTGAGAAGGATATTCTGAATCACGGTACAAGGGCATTGGGATGCTAAAGTTGAGAAGGTTGTACAGGTATACTGGGGAGACGTTTGTGGATCCTCCGATGATGCCAGCCGGGCCGCGTAGCGCAATCGGTAGGGCACCTGACTCATAAGTCAGAGGTCCTGGGTTCGAAACCCGGTCTGGCCACATACTTTCGTTTCTCCTTCCGCTGATTCAAGAAGGGCAGTTGTCAGTTACTGGCGAAAGTATGTGCACTTAGTACTGGTTAACCGCTTAGGAGGTCTAAGCCTGCCCAGGAATAGTGTGGTTAGGATAACTGACCGTCCCGACATGACCATAGATGTTTACCGTGGACGTTAAGCAATAAATCAATCAAAACCGATGATGCCAAGACAAATGAGAGAGAGCTCAGATTGCTAGAGTTTGCAACCTTTAACATCCTAGTACTGACAAACACCCTTGGCCCTCACACACAAACCATCCATTAGACAAATACACTGGAGCATTTATCTCAGATGATTGCTGAAAACCGGAGGTCATCTCAAAGATTGCATAAACCACTGCAGCTCATACAAAGCTGAAGCCCACTTGAAGAGTTAACAACATATTTCTCCGATCAAAGGTGAAACGTGGACCTTGACAGCAGAATAAGAAAAAAGTACACAGGCCTTTGAGATGAGATGCTACCAAAGGTTATTGAGCATTTTGTCTCGCCTGCGAAGCAGAAGCGAGACATAGGTATTACTTTTCCGGTGTCATCGTCGTTGGCGGCGTCGGCGGCGTAAACTTTCATCGGGTTTTTGCGTTTAGGTCAGTTTCTCAGAAACTATAAGGGCTAGAGCCATGAAACTTGATTCATACATACATCTGGAAGAGTAGATCTCAAAGCCATCATCAATACTGAGTCTTGACCTACATTTTACGGTTGACTGACTTTGCAATTTTTCATCGGGTTTTTGCGTTTAGGTCATTTTCCCAGGAACTGTAATGGCTAGAGCCATGAAACTTGGTTCACGCATACATCTGGAAGAGTAGAGCTCAAAGCCATCATCAATACTGAGTCTTTACCTACATGTTACGGTTGACTGACTTTGCAATTTTTCATCGCGTTTTTGCGTTTAGGTCATTTTCTCAGGAACTATAAGGGCTAGAGCCATGAAACTTGGTTCATGCATACATCTGGAGGAGTAGATCTCAAAGCCATCGTCAATATTGAGTCTTGACCTACATTTTACGGTTGACTGACTTTGCAATTTTTTGCCAAGTGTCCGCGTTTAGGTCATTTTCTCAGAAACTATAAGGGCTAGAGCCATGAAACTTGGTTCATGCTTACGTCTGAAAGAGTAAGTCGCAAAGTCATCATCAATATTGAGTCTTGACCTACATTTTACGGTTGACTGACTTGGCAATTTTTCGTCGAGTTTTCGCATTTAGGTCTGTTTCTCAGAAACTATAAGGGCTAGAGCCATGAAACTTGGGTCATGCATTCATCTGGAAGAGAAGAGCTCAAAGTCATCATCAGTATTGAGTCTTTACCAACATTTTACGGTTGACTGACTTTGCAATTTTTTGTCAAGTTTTCACATTTAGGTCTGTTTCACAGAAACTATTAGGGCTAGAGCCAAGAAACTTGGTTCATGCATATATCTTTGCTGATTTAGCTTTGTTTTGTGACAAAGCGCTAGCAGGCGAGACACCGCATTCCGCGGAATTCTTGTACTTTACAAGGACCACATAACCAATGAGGAAGTTCTCAGAAAGCTCAAAGCAGCCAGTGGAGAATGTGATGAACTCCTGACCATGGTCAAGAAACGGAAACTAAGGTGATTTTGACACGTGTCAAGGGCTTCTGGTTTAGCAAAAACGATTCTACAGGACACAGTGAAAGGAAAAAGCAGTGATAGACAGAAGAAGAAGTAGGAAGTGGACAAAGAGAATGCCATGTTAGTGTCTTTTGATATCGTTTAGGTTATCAGGCGAGACCAGAAACAGCGTAGGAATGGCGAGGCAGTCCGACGTGTTTCTGGTTGAGCCTGATAACCTGAATATCAAAAGACACTTACATGGTTTTCTATTTATCATGCATCATTAGAAGGTTTAAGGTGGTGATTTATGGTAAATGTAAAAATCTGCATAAAACCATAAAAAAGTAAAGTATCTCCCTGAAAGTTAGCAGACTTCTTATTTTTGTTGTTCTTTACAGTTCAGATTACAAAGTAGACGTACATGCTGCTTAAAAAAGTGTTTTTATAAGGAAAGATCAAAGGGTAGTTTTCTGCGCAATAATCAAAAAAAAAATTAACATCATTATTGTCGCACCTGCTTTAGCAAGGTGCGATATAGGAGTTCACTTTTCCGTCCGTCCGTCCGTCAGTCATTCCGTACGTCAGTCCGTCCGTACGTCCGTCCGTCAACAATTACGTCGACCCTAGTGTTTAAGTCCATTTCTCGCAAACTATGATACCTACAATCATCAAACCTGGCATAAAGCTTCTTCTTAGAATGTTGTCGAGGGTTTTTGCTCTTATTTTCACCCCTGACCTATAATTTATGCGCTACTGACTTTGTAAAACAGTCTGTCAACAATTACGTCGACCCTAGCGTCGACCCTAGCATTTAAGTCCATTTCTCGCTAACTATGATACCGACAATCATCAAACCTGGCATAAAGCTTCTTCTTAGAATGTTCTCGAGGACTGTTGCTCTTATTTTTACCCTTGACCTATGTTTCATGCTCTGCTGACTTCGTAAAATGGTCCCTCAACAATTACGTCGACCCTAGCTATTAAGTCCATTTCTCGCAAACTATGATACCTAGAATCATCAAACCTGGCATCAAGCTTCTTCTAAGAATGTTCTCGAGGGCTGTTGCTCTTTTTTTACTTTGACCTATATTTCAGGCTCTGCTGACCTTGAAAAATTTGATATTCAAAATTATGTCGACTCTAGTGTGTAAGTCCATTTCTCACGAACTATGATAACTAGAATCATCAAACCTGGCATCAAGTTTCTTCATAGAATGTTTTCAAGGGCGGTTGCAATTAATTTACCCTTGACATATATTTAACGCTCTGCTGACTTTGCAAAATTTTACACCCAAAATTAGTCAGTCCTAGCGTTTTAGTCCTTTTGTCTGAAAGTATGATACCTGTAGTCATCACACCTGGCATAAAGTTTATTCTTAGAACGTTCATGAGGGATGTTGCAATTATTCCTACTCTTGGCCTATATTCTATGCTCTTCTGACTCAGTAAAATATTACATCGAAAATTGTGTGGACCCTAGCATTTTTTGTCCATTTCTCATACAAATTCTTTTAAATAAAGTCTTTACTACTGTGGAAGCCCAATGCAGGTGCGACATAGCATTCCGCGGAATTCTTGTTGAAAATTTACGTAGTACTGAAGGTGCGTTATTGCACAATGAAGAGCAACCTAGCAATTATTTATTCCAACTCTTTCTCAAATTATAATGTAGACCAGATGAAAACGGTAGCTTTTTCTCAAAATGTTCAACCATGTACAAGGTAATTTACACTGGATGCATTTATTAATTATAGGGTAGGTAAGCATACCTATGTAACACCTACAGTATAAATAATACATTACTTACATGATCACTGGTCTGTAGATGAAATTGTTCAACCTTGTTAAAATAGTCTCGCCTGTTTCACCTGTGTGTTTTGACAAAAAAAAAATGGACACAGACCGCATCTTTTTTCTTCGGCTCAGCCTGATAATGTGTGAAAGAGTTTGAAAAAATAATTGCTAGCTCGCTCTCCATTATGCAACCAGGAACTCTCAGCACTAAGTATATTTTCAATAACAATATTATTTTTTCAGATTATTGCGCACAAAATTACCCTTTGATCTTTCCTTATAAAAACACTTTTTAACATAACAAATGCTGCAATTTGGGAGTCTGAATTGTCAGAAACAACATAAAGAAGGCATATGCTAACTTTTGGAAAGATCATTTGTATTTTGAGTGTTTTATGCAGATTTTTGTCTTTGCCCCAAATCAGTGATTATCACCACCTTAACGGCGTAAAGAGCGGAAAACAAATGATAAGCAAACGCAGTTTTATTCGAACTTGCTGACATTGCGAATGCGTTATGACGCAAGTCGGTGACGTCAGTTAACCAATCGAAAGTTGATATCACAGCCAGAGTCGTTATGAAGCCAATCATTTTAAGAGATAGCTTCTAAAGGCATCGCCTGATAACACTGGCGCAAGCGCAGTTCTAAAGTGACATGAAATCAGGTCATATAATCATTCCTCAGATATCAGGTAAATTTTGCAGCAGATGCATGTTAAAAAGAAAGACTTTGCCAGCTCAACTGGGCCAACTGAAAACAGGACAATGTAGAAGTCAACTGTGATGCCCAATCGAACGTGCAAGGTGTAGTGGTGCGCCATGTCCGACGGATTGTCCATTGCGGTCAGTTACTGGTCGATTTGGTTCGGCATTTAGATGACGCTAATTTCGCTGCACGTGACTGCAGAAGCGCTCCCTTACTTACCTTGACGTCGTAGCGGGAAGACGGGCTTTCTATCTCTGGAGCTCCAGACGAGAAATTCTACCGGCTGAGACAAGTTTGTGGCTCTGTTCCATACAGTATAAAGTAATGGGTGAGTTTTACTTTAATGGTGGCAGCTCAACAGAACTTCCAACGCTTCTGAGAGATAGATAGATAGATAGATAGAGAGAGAATTTACAGGAAAGTCTCAACCAAAAAATTTGCTACCTCGTGGCCCGGACCAGCAGGCGTTTTCAGACTTGATAATTCTAATAACTGTATAGTTTTTCCAAAGGTTTACTGTCATTTTTAGAATTATTCAGCACTGTCTGTGACATAATTTCTTCAATATTGTTTGGCATTAATGAAATTAAAAATTTTCGGCTGAACAAAATTGCGCACGTGCACACGTGGCGGCCATTTTGAAAAAAGACAGCTAAGCTTCCTTTTTCATTTAACTGGCTATTCCTGCAACTGTTTAAAGCTTAATACCCCAGATTACAAGTAAAAATTTCTTTCAAAGGAAGAAAAAATGTATTTCATTAAAATTTCCTCATTTTAACAGACAGTTTTTGTTTGTATAAAATACATGTTCGCAGACGTGCATCCGGTTTCATGGCATAAGTCAAAGACTTGCGCAAATATTGAAACGTGTTTTGAATGAAATACATATTCAGAGGGATATAAACCGGTTTTGAAGCTCGTGTTAGTCAAAGACGTGTACACCAGCCATAAACGTGGTTTGAAAACAGTTTTGACGTCATTGTAAGTGAGCAGCCGTTTTGTTGCAGGTAAAAAGAAAAATTATAAAATTTATTCTTGTGTATTTACTTTGCGACAAAATGTCATCAGACATGCGAAACCCAATTCGTGTGAATTTTGCGACGGCTGAAGACCTCCAGAGCATTCCACACATTGGTCCAAAGGTTGCATGTACATTGATTGCATTGCGAGAAAGTCAAGGCAGTCTGACCCTAGAAACATTGCAGACATTTCTCCGAGCAAAGTTCGATGAGGAAACGTTGGCAATGTTAGATTTTTTTCGCAATGTAGGCTTGCCTATTGCACCAGCACAATATGGGTTTGAAGAAAGGGAGGAACCTAGGGTGGAGGAAAGGGAGGAACCTAGGGTGGAGGAAAGGGAGGAACCTAGGGTGGAGGAAAGGCAAAGACCTGTTTCACCAGCCCGAAGTGTTTATGAGGACTCCTTTGAGGTAAATCCTTCAACCACTGCCAAAAATGAGGTAACTGAACAAAGGGCACCCATGTTTGCAGAAAGGCCTCCCATGTATGAACAAAGGCCACCCATGTTTGAAAGGTGGGAAAATTTTAGACAACAGTTTTCCCCAATGACCAGCATGCATGACCAGAAACCGTCTCTTCCTGCTGAAAGGGGCGGTGACCCGTCATGTGATAGGCCCATTCCTAGTTCCTCTGTCCAAAGGTCTGAGGAATATAAAGTTCCGAGGCCGACAAAGTTTGCCAAAGAACTGTATCGTAAGAGTACGAAGAGGGAGAAAAAGGTGGGGAAACTGGAAAAGAGTAAGCATCATAAAAAGAGTGCAAAGCACAAGAAAAGACCTTACAGAGATTCTATAGCTCTTCATCCTCTTCCTCGTCTAGTGACAATGCAAAGAAAGAGGGAGGGATTGGGAAGCTGGAAAAAAGTAGGCATGGAAAGCACAAGAAAAAAGTTCAGAGAGATTCCAGCTCTTCTTCCGAAGACCATGAGTATATTGAAAAAGGGGCAAAGCCCAAGAAAAAGACTAAGAAAAGAAAGTCTAGAGATGAGCCTTCCAGTTCCCCTAGCTCTTCTGATTCTTCTAGCTCTAGTACAGACTCTGATGATGAGTTTAACATCCGTGCAAAGCACCGTTTTCATCATAAAAAGTCGAAGAAAAAGAGTGGGGCTGAAATTCTGAGATTATTGCCTAAAAATCTCAGTTATGACGGGAAAACAAATTGGCTGGCATTCAAACAGAAGTTCACTCGATATGCCACTGCATGTGAATGGACTTCTAGTGAATGTTTAAATTGTTTATGCTGGTGCTTGACTGATAAAGAAGCAGATTTCTATGCCATCTTGATGGAAAGAAACGAGCATTTGACGTATCGACGTCTAATGAGTCGATTAGAAAAACG
Organism: Ctena decussata; assembly: GCA_963989385.1. Taxonomy (NCBI): domain Eukaryota; kingdom Metazoa; phylum Mollusca; class Bivalvia; order Lucinida; family Lucinidae; genus Ctena; species Ctena decussata. The sequence goes on along the minus strand of OZ022506.1, from coordinate 66,653,581 downwards.
TTTCGGTGTTAAGGAATTGGCGGAAACTGCTCAGGCAAGGTTTCGGCAGGCAACCCAGGAACCAGGGGAATCACTTGAAGACTGGGCTGATAGGATATTGACACTGGCAACTAAGGCATTTAAGATGTTGCCAGAGCAGTATTCTAGCAAGCAGGCTGCCGTTAGATTATGTGAAGGTCTACTCGACAGAGAAGTTGGGTTGCGTGTTGGAATGGATAAGCCTGCTACAATAGAGCAAGCCATCAATAGTATAAGGTGGTATCAACACCTACACCAGTCCGTTTATGGAAAATCCAATAAACGGAAACAGGATGAAGTTTTTGAGATGGTTGTTCAAGGGACAAGGGTCCAGAATGAGAGTTCTGATGAGCAAAGTTCATCAAGAATCTCAGATCTTGAAGCAGCCATGACAAAGCTTCAGGAAAGTTTTGATGCAATGTCATCAAAGTTTTGACCATAGGAGCAGAACTACAGCTTCAAAATGTGGAAGAAAAATGGTGGTCTATGGCAGTTTTGCCCTGACTCATGAACAGAAAATACTGTACTACGCTTAGTCTCCATAGTCCTATCAGCGATAAAAACGACTAAATTCAAATCAGTGTAAAAAGCTGTTCAACCTTCACGTTTGATAATAAAATGCGGGTTAGTGTGCATATATTGAGTTATATAACAAGCAAAAAGTAGAGAAAACAAGTTTTTGAAAAATAACAAATCGCTCGCAAAATCAAATTTCCTGTTCTGGTTTCCCGTCTAGCAATGCTATATAAACATACCCAACTGATTGGGACTCCACACCTTTACATTGTATTTTTACCATTTTATGAAATCGAAAGTAGGTCATTTTAGTTGCCAACTAAAATGACTCAAATAAGTTTTCAAACCCTTTTTATGCGAAGCTGAAGGATGTTTTATTTGTTTAAAGCTGGTCACGGTCATTTACAATGATGAAACTATAGTAAAAAGCTTGCAGCGATTCCTCATGATAAAATTTTTCATGCTGATAGAGCAATGGGGCCTTTAAGGCGCTGCTGGCAACAGTACGGCTTACTAGACAATTCAGGTACTGTTGCTGGGTAGGCTCTTTACGGTTCGTACAGATCATTGTTGTCTAACTTGGCTATTACGGTTTCAAGACCCACAAGGGCAGTTGGTCAGGTGGATAGTGAAACATCGACCTGTGTACCCATGGATATGCTGGTGCAATGTCTAGAATACCGGTGTCTAGAGAGCATTGTAATGCATATGGTCTAAGGGTAAAACCCTGTGATCTGCCGTGTGGGGGGTGTGAATTCTGCATAAAGGCCGATAAAAATGGGGGTTCCTTTTCCAGGGAAGTGGATGGTTTAGTAACAAAGGCATCTCCAATGTTGCAGATCATTATACCTATGATCAATGAACAAAGGATGATGTAACTGGGGGATGTTTAATTGGTATGGAAGAAAATGTTCAGTTTTTAAAATCCTGGGGAATGTAGTATAAGTGCAATTGAATTGGAACAGGTGGGCACTCCTGGGGCACGGGGTCGTACCAGAAAATGTTCAGGGAAAACCTGGGGTATTGAAAAACTTGTAGATATGAATCGGGTAGCTCCTGATGGGTGGATTAAAGGTACCATGGGGAATGTTCAGATTAATTCTGGGGATTGTGATAATAGTCAAACTGGATACAATCTGGAAATATTTTGGGACTATGAAAAGGGGTATCTTAGAATATGATCAGGTAGAACCTGGGGTATGTCGTGGAGGGGTATTTCCCAGAGGCCTGAAGTATTGCAGGGAGTAAGTAATAGCCGGTTAGAAATTCAGCTGCACCAACAAAGTTGTTTGTTAGCTGTTAGAGTCAGGATAACAGTGTTCTCCCCAGAAATTTCAGAAGTCCTGACACTTTTAGCACAAAAATCAGATTTTGACTGAGAAAAATATGTGGGAAAAATATGTTTTGGTCTATAAAAAATTCTGGTGAGGTACTTAGTAAACTGAAGTCAAGAGGGTTCCGTGCGACTAGTTTGTCCACTTATGATTTTTCTACTCTTTATACCACATTACCCCATAATTTAATAAAGGAAAAACTTGTTGATTTGATTGAGAGGGCCTTCAAAAAGTTCTCCAAAAATGAAGATACCCTTTATATTGCCTGTAACGATAAGAAAGCGTTTTTCACTTCTACTGACCGTAAAATATATAGAGGATATAGTCTTTGGTCATGTCAGAATGTATGTGACGCCTTATCATATCTCTTAGATAATATTTACATCAGATTTGGTAATAAGTTATACAGACAAATTGTTGGTATTCCGATGGGTACAAATTGTGCTCCTCTTGTTGCCGATTTGTTTTTATTTTGTTATGAAAGAGATTTCATGACTTCCCTTTCTGTTGATAATCAAGCTGATATCATTGAGGCATTTAACTCAACCTCTAGATATTTAGACGATCTTCTGAATATTGATAATCCTTATTTTGAAAGCATGGTTAACCAAATTTACCCACCTGAACTTAAATTGAATAAAGCTAATACTTCAGATACCGAGGCCCCCTTTTTGGATTTACATCTATCTATTTCTAACGGTTTTGTATCTTCTAAAATTTATGATAAACGTGATGACTTTGACTTTGATATAGTTAATTTTCCATTTTTGGATGGTGACGTTCCACGTCGTCCCTCTTATGGAGTGTATATTTCTCAACTTATAAGATTTGCTAGAGTGTGTAGTCATGTAGATGACTTTAATGCTCGTAATAAATGTTTAACTGCTAAACTTCTTCAACAGGGCTATCGGTATCATAAGCTTAGAAAGGCTTTTTCTAAATTCTATCGCAGACACCATGAATTGGTTTCAAAATTTGATGTCGGATTAAAATTTCTTTTACACCAAGGCCTATCGGAACCAGAATTTTATGGTGACTTAGTATACAAATTCAAAAAGATTAAGGGTAGGCCTGATTTTTCTGATCAATTCCGAAAAAATAATAATACGTCACAAACGTATTGGCTATAATTTAAATGTTATGCGACAGTCTGCATGCTTAGTGATTAACCCAATCACGGTTGATAGCTTTGCTGCACTCTTTAATTGCACACCGGGGGATCGGTCGTCAGACTCTATGATGGCCCGACCTAAAGCTATATATTTTAGTTGGTTGGGACCGGAGCCTTTTTGTCTGTTGCTTGGTCCACCGGGGCTCAACTGGTGACCTTCTTTTGCTTCAGATTTCCAGTGGGGTTGTTTGGCAGGACAGGGATCTCCACCTGTCAGACGGCCCGTTGTATCTGTTGAGTCCTCGTCTTTGCTTCTTCATGGTGTTGAAATTTGATTTATGTGTTTACCGTGATGATTCATTGACGAGTTAGAGGGTTATCATGCGAACCGAACAACCAACTAAATGTTTTGTACCACTTCAGAAACTGAGGGTGAGGTTGGGCCTGTAAAATCGATTTAAGCCCCCCAGTAATTCATTACTGACCGTTCCAAGGCGGTAGTTCTGTTGTGGTTCTCTGTTGCCTGTTTTTGGTGTCAGAGTTTCTGTGATGTTTTACCTTATGTATGTTCTTATTATTTTTGGTTCGGTTTGGGTTGCTGAGTGGCCACCTTTTGGGAACAAGCTGCTCACTCGGTTGGCCATATGTTCTCTGTATCTTGATTATTTGTAATCTTAGTTGTTTCCAACTATGGTTTGAGGGCTTGATTTGGATTTAGATTGTTTCAGTTCCTGGTCTTTGCATACTTTTTACTTTAATCAATTTTTAAAGTAATTTAAATCCTTGATATAGCAATGTTTTGTCAAAATTAGTCTAAATTTACATTATAAATGCATTTAAAACTTTACTGGCTAAAAAATTGAAAATGATAGCACTTTAATAAAATTTCATTGGAATTAAGGCATGTTGCAACGGTAATTTGAAGATGGCATGTTGCAAGCGCCATGCTTTAATGATCTGGGGAGATCCCTGGGAGAAATAAGTCCATATAGATACACTCACGTTGGGTGGGGTGGCAGACATCAAGATCCATTGAAAGTGATGAGTCTTGGAGTAACTGAAGAACCATCATGCTGGGGTTTCTCATGGAAATATTTAAAAGAAGGGCAAGCTGAAGATGGAAATCTGCATATCATACTTGACAGGGTGAAAAGCACTTGAAACCTGAAGAGGGAGTTCTGTTCCTGGCAGGCCATGCGGCAAAGTCGTACAGGCTTAACACAGAACAATTTCTCCTGATTGACGAGATCCTGTATAAAATTCGGAATGCCACCGACGAGAAGGACCTGGTCATGCCAACAAGTTTGAGAGACGAAACCATCCAGTTGAGTCATTGCATATACCATCTGCAGGATGTACGGGAGATGCTAAGTGGCCAGAACCAAGGAGAAATTCTGTTGATAGGTCACCCACGCAGAGAGTCCATATTGACCTGGGACCATTGCCAAAACGCCCAGAAGAAATGAGAACATACTGTGATGGTAGATCAGTTCACTAAATGGGTAGAATGTACACCACCCCCATCGCAGTGCTGAAGTAACGACCAATTTTGAACGCAGCTGTTGACCATTTTTCTTGTGTAATGCCCTTGGGACCCATGAATCACAGATTACGACATAAAGGCCATACGGAAAGGGCCAGGTTGAAAGGGATCTACTATGAAGGGTAGGAACAGAGTACAACCCACGGTCAGCTACGATACCACTTATAGCTACCTCTGCATGTCAGATGTATCAAGAACCCATGTCAACGGTGATACACCTGATAGCTTCTTCTGCATGTCAGATGTATCAAGAACCCCGAGTCAACTGTGATACACCTGATAGCTTCTTCTGCACGTCAGATGTATCCAGAAGTCACACCCTACAGTCAGCTACGATACAACTGATAGCTTCTTCTGCACGTCAGCTGTATCAGGAATCGTCAATCAGCTACGATACAACTGATAGCTTCTGCACGTCAGATGTATCATGAACCGCCAGTCAGCTACGATACAACTAATAGCGCCTTCTGCATGTCAGATGTTTCTTGAATATTCTACGACACGCTGCCAACATCAGCTAAACACTGGGAGCTTCACTGCATACCAGGTGTTCTACTGGTACTGAGAACGTCCGAGAAGTCGTCGGATCTTTGTTCATAAAATGGGGAGGAGTGTAGTGGTGCGCCATGTCCGACGAATTGTCCATTGCGGTCAGTTACTGGTCGATTTGGTTCGGCATTTAGATGGCGCTAATTTCGCTGCACGTGACTGCAGAAGCGCTCTCTTACTTGCCTTGACGTCGTAGCGGGAAGACGGGCTTTCTATCTCTGGAGCTCCAGACGAGAAATTCTACCGGCTGAGACAAGTTTGTGGCTCTGTTCCATACAGTATAAAGTAATGAGTGAGTTTTACTTTAAAGGTTATGGAATAGATATAAATAGAAGTATTGAGATGGATAGGTCTGAGCCAATAGTGCAGCCCCAGATAGGAACAGTCTGGTCAGAGTATACGCTGTTTGCTATTCCACCTGCGCCTTTTGAACGCATTACTGCATCGTAAAAACAAACTGTCTCATTTTAGGGCTAAAACGGTTAGTATTTTAGGGATCACACTTTTAAGAATTTTCATGGCATACAATGAGACTGAAAAGCCCGACCGTATTAACCCTATTCAACGCCCCGCAGTGTGTGCGGTGGGGGGGGGGGGGGGTTTGTTGCGCTGCATTTTGCAAAAAGGGGGCGTTATTTAGAGCCTAACATGTAGTTTATCAGTAACCTCATCAAATGCCTCTAATAAGGATTATTAAGGAGCAAATTCTTTCCGCAAGAGTTGCCCCAATGTCAAAGAGCTACGTCAACCAGAGAAACAAACGTGAATTCATACGCAAAGTTAATGTAACACTATTTTCGGAAAAGAGACAGGGGGGCGTTTATAAGAGAGCAGATGTGTTTATAAGGATGAATACGGTATATTCATTTGAGATTGTTATTTTTACCTGGTGTGTTGTGATATGCAGGAGTAAAAGCATCTGTTCCACAGGAGCTGGGTAATTTGTCACGACAATTTCCACAGCAACTGGCTACTTTGTCACGGCATTTTCCACAGCTGTACTGACAATTTCCACAGCAGCTAGTTATTTTCTCGCAGAGGTTCCTACAGAGGTAACGGCAGCAAGCATACACAAAAACACCTATGACGATTACAAAGACCAGACCAACGATACTCCCTATCACTACTCCAATTATGCCAGCAGCAGTGAGTGTTCCATCATCGTTTTCTAAAACATAAAAGTGAGAATTAGGCCTATAGCTGCACATACAAATACAAGTATTTTATGTACATAAATATACACAGGGTATAATCGATTCCGCCAATTTTCGCTTCCTGCAGAGACTGTCCGTCATATTGGCTTCCGCCGAGACTGTCCGCGAACTCTTGCTTCCTGCAGAGACAACTGCACTCGTAAAATGGCTTCCTGTCTAGACTGTCCGCGTGACTCTGCTTCCTGCCGAGAGCCTCGGCAGGAAGCAGAATCACGCGGACAGTCTCTGCAGGAAGCCATTTATCATGTGCAGAAGTCTCGTGATATATACATGCTGTTAGAGTTGCCTCGTTCGTGTACGTCCAGCAGTCACACGAGGTTTATACACCGTAGAATCAACGTTGGCTCAACATCACATTGAATGAACATGGATTTCATGTTGTTTTCACTGTATGCCCACTTTGTGGAAGCTAAGTGGATTCGTAGATTAAAGTTCGAGGGCACAAAAAGACCAAGAAACGCGCTCTTGACTGATTCTACACTACCTTTTGAATAAGCTCCAAGTTGCTTGAATTACTGAATTACCCTTACTAGGGGGAAGCAAGTGGGAACGTGTTAGGTCTGTGTCATGCATAAACTGAATAACGCGAACCCGTGCAAAAATGCATACGTTTATAAACATACGAATAAGCTAATGTTGTTGCAATAGGAGAAGCTTTACCGATAAAAAGCAAAAAAAAAATACTGTTAAACTTTCCTTCCCCTCTTTAAAGGTAGATTCCTCTTTATAAGTGCTTTCCAACAACTTGGATAAAAAATCATCAAAATTATGATGCATTCCAAAGTACAGGAACCTACCTTTAAACAGGGAATCGTTCTTTTTGCCCAAATCACGGAAGATTTCCCTTAAATGAGCCGCGACACGAGAAAGCCAACAAAGTGGCTGTGCCCCCAGCGCAGAATCGGATCAGCCTGGGTATCCGCCAAGACTGATCAGACTCTCCGCTAAGCATTTACAGGGTAGCTAAGGGTCTAAGCTACCTTCATGCGGGTAGCGAAGACTCTGATCCGACTGGGCGGATGCCCAGGCTGATCTGAGTCTGCGCTGGGCGCACAACCACTTTGTTGGTTTTTTCGTGTCGTGGCTCAAATGCAGTTACACTCACCATGTGGGTAACATTTCTTTACTCCAAATACACTAACTTTCGCATCGAAGCATACTTCACTCGCTACACCACCTGCAAAAGAAGGCATTGATTAACGTGGCACGAAAATCCGTGCAATTAATACTGAAGTTAGCGCAAACAAGGCCCACTTCGAATCGAACTATACTGAACAAAAAAAGAAACGTTACATGTAATTTCAGTGAACGGTTTGTTTGAACTGAAGTAAGATTTTATGTCTAACTGGCAAAAGGTATTTGGAGTTCAGAAAAAAAGAACATCACAAAAAAAAAAAAAAAAAAAAAAAAGAAATTCATAGCTCCAGATGAATTTGAGTCAATGAGCGGTCAAAATTCGAAAGTGTTATTTTGAGGTGTTTTTTGAAGACCCGTATTTCACTCAAGTTGTCAGCTTATGTAAGCCAATTACTTCTTAGACGTTTATAAGGCACTAGTTGCTACAAAAATGGTCCAATCGCCGCTTCCAAAGGGTTGATCAGTGAAACAGAAGGCTTGGAATATCGCTTTGCAGGCCTCTTGACTCTGACGTTCATGCTCTGCACTGAAAATCCCATAGACACTGCTAGGTGGTATTTCACGAATAATTTACCAGTTTGATCAAACTTTTTCATCATGAACCATTGTCTGGAGAAGCTGGAATAAGATCCATGAGATAAACTTGAAACTTTTCTTGAAACGTACTGGTTAATCGGTGTAAATGATATGCTATACTTTTCGGGAAACCGCGCTTCCGGTTTTACGGTCACGTGGTTTGCTTTCATACCATCCCAAACCAGCCTCCCAGGATACAAACTAGAACCCCACCCCCTCCCTCACCAAAACACCAACATTTCAGGTCAATTGACGAGTATTAGTTCTTTCCTCCCCTCCACCCACTTCATTCTTTAATTAACGTGCCACTGCGCAAAGGGGTGGGGTTCTAGTTTGTATCCAGGGTGGCTGGTTTGGAGTGGTTTAAATGGTCGCCCCTCCTCCCACCCCCCCCCCCCCCCCACCCCCGCCCCACCCTGCGTGACATACATAAACGTACAAAATAATTTACTTTATTATACTGAGATTATTAATTTTTCGTTAATATTTAAACCCAAAGTTATTAAAAGGGATAGTGCTACATATATACATATCATGGGTAAACACTTATTAAAGTGTTCTTTATATTTTGAATCTGTATACTATAAATACTGTTTGGGATGGGTGGGGGCGGTGTTGGTGTATGTAAGGAGGGGACAGGGGGTTGATGTGAATCTGGGGAGGCTGGTTTGGGGTGGTTTGGTAGAGGTTTGGGGTGGTTTGGGGTGTTTCCACGGACCCCTTCCACTGCGCTCCGAAATTTTGGACAAAGCGCCATGAATCGTAGCAGAAGCGGCAGCAGCGCAGGAGAAGCTTCTAGGTCGCAGTGAAAGCGTATCAGAAGCGGCATGATCGCCAAGTCACGGCGCTTGTTTGGACTCTGCTCAAAATTTACGTTGCGGAAGCGCCGTGGACTCAAAGTGCAACGAAAGCGTAGTAAGAACGTAGCTCGAAATTCATGAGCACAGCAGCAGCGGGAGCAACGCAGCACCAGCGCAGCGGGATCGTGCCGACAGCGCCGTGAGATTCGTCTGCGACCCAGCTACGCTTCTGCTACGCTCTTTGCGCTCCCGTTGCGCTCTTCCTGCTTCCGCTGCGACTCTATTATTTATGAATAGCGCAACCACGACGCTTCCGCTGCGCTCTTGGCGCTTTATCTGCGTTTCCTCTACTCTTATGGCGATCTGGACATGAAAACGCCGCGTTTCCACGACGTTTCATAACTCGATTCTCACGTTTCATTCAAGATGCAGGCTGCCCGGAGCAGGAGTTGGAATACCCTCTCCTGCGGTAAAGGCTGCGTGAAAATAGTCTCCTGACCAGGCCTGGGTGTGGATTTCGCCTTCTGTATTTGACAGGGGGCCAGACTCTTGCTCTCTAAACTGAGCCAGATAGGCGCCCTTTAGAACGCCAAGCAGAGGCCCCGGTTGAGCCTGAACAGCAAGAAGAACAAGACGAGTTGTTCGAAGTCACTAGTTCATGATTGCCAGCTGGGCCATAGCCACTGGAATTTTTATATTATCAATATTGCTTGAAGGCTGGTGGCTAACTTCTGCTGAACCCGATTTTCCGCCGATTTACACAGAAGCGGTTACAAAGCGCAGCATGAGCGCAGCTCCGGCGCTTAGGTCGTAGCACGATCGCAAATGCATCGTAATAAGCGTAGCTCAAGCGTAGTTTGAAATCCTTTGCCGTAGTAGAAGCGTATTAGAAGCGCCCTCGAAGTCCGTTGAGCGTGGCAGAAGCGCAGCTGAGTCGCGGCAGCATCGCGACTAGCGTGGCGAGATCGTATTAGAAGCGTACTGGAAGCGCACAAGTTCCAAGTTTTTGCAAATGCCTACGCTTCTGCTGCGATTTCGAAAATTTTGGAGAAGCGCCATGATCGCCAAGAGCGCAGCCAAAGCGTCATCCAGTGGAATGAGGGAGACAATTTCAAAGGCACAAAATCTTTAACATCTTATTTCTTTGAACTGCTGGTTCAGTGTCATGAGGTTTATAGAGTTCCTTATTGCCGGTTACAAGGCAAATCCGAAAATGTAAAAATTGAAGCGCTTGCGCATGCGCATTAAGTGTTTCATATTGACTGCGGTGTTTTCAGTCAAAATATGAGTAGCTCTGTAACAACTGATGCAAAACGAAAACCGATTAGTTCATATAGTTGCCTAAAGTCTTTTATGTGAGAGAATAACGTAGCAATATATGGACATTTTCTATACGATGTACTAAAATTTGATTCATGAAATATTAAAACCAACTTCGTTTCCAGGTTATGTCTCTTGAAAAGTTAATTGTTTTCGGGCTATATATCTTGGAAAGATGCATGGAATCCATTTCTATGGTAGGATAAAGAATTTGATCCTTATCATGTATCACGGAACACCCCTGCGACCCCCTTAAACCCCACCCACCGACCCTGCTCTGGATCCACGCAGGATACATCTGCCAAAGGAAAACAATAAACCATTTCGCTGCACAATTACTTTTCAGATTATACAAATTTAAAGAGTAACTACACTTCAGGAACTGACTGAATCAGATCCCAAACCCTATCCCCAACATCAAAGGGAAAGATTGACAAAGACATCCCAACAAAAAATAAATTACAAGTGATAAGCCGAGTCAGCAGCTCTTTCCCAAATAGATGGCAACTCAGCTATCTTTATTGAACTAAATAATTTAGACCAACAGACGTGTTACAACAGACTAAGCAAATTATATGAAAAACATTTAACAATTATTTTTACCTATTTTCTATTTTTATGATAGTAGGGTAAAACTGAGAACACAATAAATTAAACAGCACCGAACATAAAACAAATGCAACCGCAACAAAAGTACCGCATTGGGACGGTCAGTAATAACTACTGGGGGGTTTAAACCGGTTTTACTGGGCCCAAACCTTCACCCTCACCCTCCGCTGCGGTGCACACAATTAGTTGGTAGTTCGGTTCGTATGGAGGTCCATCTTTGAACCTAGTTATCCTACACGAGCCAGTACCTTAAGGCGCCATCTTACTTAAAGCACTAGGCGGGAGCATCCTTGTCCCATGGAAACATTTCTAGTTTTTATTTATTTATTTTATTTTATTTCCTTTAGTACTTCGCTTAAGGAGAGGCGTCGTAGTCGATAGGTTAGAGACGCTCGGTTATGGTGCAGAATGTCGCCGAGAGGTCGTGAGATCGCGCCCGGGTTTACGCCATCCGATGACTGGAAACCACTGTCAACCCAGTGGTAAATGGGTACCTGCTTCGAAACAGGGAAGGATAAGAAAGCGAAAGGGATGGGTCCCGCCTTTCGTATGCTGTGCCCAAAATACAGTGGGCCTCTAACCCCCACTCCCCAACGGCTACCGGGCTATTGGAAACGTTTAACCTTTTAACTTCGTTTTATGCTGGCCGTTTGTATTTTCTAAACTGAACTGAATAAACAAGAAAACAAGTGTGAAAAATTGCTGTTTTTGTTTGCTTTGTATATACCGATATATATGAGCCGCGACACGACAAAACCAACAGTGTGGTTGAGCGCCCAGAGCAGACTCAGATCAGCCTGGGCATCCGCCCAGTCTGATCAGAGTCTTCGCTGTCCGCATGGAGGTAGCTTAGGCTCATAGCTACCCTTTGAGCACCTAACTTTGAGTTACTTCCCCTAACTAGTACGGTTTTCAGAAGGTGAAAGTAAAGCGGAACATGAAAAATGCACTGAGCCAGTGTCAGTCTTGACTGCCAATCTGTTCACTATTTCATAGAAAACAGAAAAAATACAAATAACAATAAATATATAAATAAATAAACAAATAAATAAACAGTTAAATAAACACAATAGGGTGTAAATGCACACATGTATAATTTCCTGTGTTCTATTTCCATGAAATATTGAACCGGCAGACAAGATTGAGGTTCCTGCGCTCAGTGAAAATGAACGTGACGATCTGATCAGCTAAAACTTGGTATATGAGTGTATGGGTGGGTGGGGGTGGTGTGGGCATGCTGAACGTCTGTCTGAGTAGACTCGTGCTCAGATGTGTCTTGACATACAAAACATTCTGAAAATCTTGGTCTTTAACATTTTCATTCTGACTTGAACGTTTAATTAGTTCATCTTTATATGTGATATTTAAACTATTTAAATGTATACTGAACGTCAAAAGAAACGCATACAATGTATACGCCCAATTTATTTGAAGGTATAGGTATATACTCTTACTTAGACATTTTGAGTTTCTTTGTTTATGATATTCCGACAGAATGAGCACCTTAACGCATCGATATTCCATAAACTTTAGAGACCAGAACCCTTGCTTTTGTGATGGGGTTAAACTTACAGTCACCATACTTTCAGAAGCTGAATTTTACTTTCCTAATAATGCTCAGCTGATTATTTTCTCCAGACATAAAGTCCGCGGCAAGGGTAAGAAACAGCGAAAAATCAAAGCAGTCGAGCCTTGCGTTTTAGAGAAACAATCAGGTGAAAGGTGGCAGTAGAAACAGTAACACTGGCTTATCATTGGATTTCCATAGACCTTTTAACACCCTGTATTTCTTGAAAAGAACAGAAACCATTTATACGAAGAGCTTAAATGAATTAACAAGAGTAAAATAAAAAGGTTTGCAAAAAAAATTTCGCAGCACTGCAGAACTTTTGGTGTTATTGGAGTTCCCATTTTGCTATTTGTTTAATTGCAAGGGAGGTAATTTGACAAGTGTTCAACTTCAAACTGCTGTCATGTTCCTAAGAAGAATACCATGGTAATAAAACCGACGTTTTTTACATAACCACACATCAGAGTCGTGTTTTGGAAACAATTTGTTATGCCGCCAAAGGAAAGACAACTCTTACAACAACTTTGAATGTTTCATGATAAATTGAGATAACTCTTTAATCCATGTTTAATTTTGCAAGAAAATAATTTTATATTGTTGGCAGACGTCAGTAGTGTTTTCTGCTATATATGATTTAAAACCATAAATCAGCTGACAGAAGAAAACTGAACCTAAACTTGTATGCGTTTCTTTTGGCGTTCAGTGTATATTGGATGGTATTTTTTGTTTCCTTTTGTTTTGCTTTGTTTTGTTTGTTCGTTTGTTTGTTGTTTCTGTTTTGTTTTTTTTCCCTAGACTTTGATTTAACAAACCCGAAAATCCGATGATATGACAAGCCACACAGGGTATAATCGATTCCGCTAATTTTCGCTTCCTGCAGAGACTGTACATCATATTTGGCATCCACCGAGACTGTCCGCGAACTTTTGCTTCCTGACGAGACTTTTGAACATGATAAATGGCTTCCTGCAGAGATTGTCCGCGTGATTCTGCTTCCTGCCGAGACTCTCGGCAGGAAGCAGAATCACGCGGACAGTCTCGGCAGGAAGCCATTTTTCGAATACAGTAGTCCCTGCAGGAAGCAAGAGTTCGCGGTCAGTCTCGGCGGAAGCCAAATATAACGGACAGTCTCTGCAGGAAGCGAAAATTGGCGGAATCGATTATACCCTGTGAGCCAGAGTAGTAGAATTTATTTTGCATACGACAATTGTATCGATCAGAGTGTACTGGTGGCTCGTCTCCTCCTACCCTCACCCCACACCCCTCCTCCCCATCTCGACCCATCCCACCACCCACCCGCTCCCAACGTATAATAGACTCTTTATGTAACATAACCTGTCTTTATGCCCCCGCCATGACATGGCGGAAGGGCATAAAGAGTTTATACTGTCCGTGTGTTTGTGTGGTTGTATGTGTGTGTATGTGTATTTATCTATTACCAAAATCATGTCCGGGCCATAACTACCTCATGCATGGTGGGATTTAAAACGTATTTGGCACAAATGATTATCAAGACAAGACAATGTGTTGCGTGCAAGATTTTTGTCGGTAGCATAAAGGTCAAGGTCATACCACGCGCTTAGACTTTGTACATAAGCTATAGTGAAAACATGTTCGTGTCCGGGCCATAACTTTGTCCTGCATTATGGGATTTCAAAAATATTTAGCATAAATGATTATCATGACAAGATAATGTGTCGCATGCAAGAGCCATGTTGCTAGCTTGAAGATCAATGTCATATTGCGCACTTAAACTTTGTGCGTAGGTTAGTGAAACATTTTTGTGTCCGGCCCATAACTTTGTTTTGCATACTGGGATTTTAAAAGTTTTTGGCATAAATGAGCATCATGACAAGACGATGTGTCATATGCAAGAATTATGTCGCTAGCTCCAAGGTCAAGGTCACACTGCACACAAGTAAAGTGGGTAAAGGCTGTAGAGAAAACATTTATGTGTCTGGCTCATAACTTTGTCCTGCATGATAGGATTTTAAAAGTTTTTTAGCATCAATAATTATCATGACAAGACAATGTGTCATATGCAAGAACCAGGTTGCTAGCTTAAAGGTTAAGGTCACAGTCAGCTATTAAAGTTTGTGCACAGGCTACAGTGAAAACCTGTTCATATGCAGCCCATTTTGTCCTGCATGTTGGAATTTCAAAACTATATGGCAGGACGATGCGTTGCGTGCAAGGAATGTCACTATGTTTTAGGTCAAGGTCACAGTGCACACTTTAGCTATGTGAATAGGCTATAATGAAAACATTTTTGTGTCATAGTCATGTCAGCAGCATTAATGTTAGTCACCACAGGGTATAATCGATTCCGCTAATTTTCGCTTCCTGCAGAGACTGTACATCATATTTGGCTTCCGCCGAGACTGTCCGCGAACTTTTGCTTCCTGCCGAGACTTCTGTACATGATAAATGGCTCCCTGCAGAGACTGTCTGCGTGATTCTGCTTCCTGCCGAGGCTCTCGGCAGGAAGCAGAGTCACGCGGACAGTCTCGGCTGGAAGCCATTTTTCGAGGACAGTAATCTCTGCAGGTGGCAAGAGTTCGCGGACAGTCTCGGCGGAAGCCAAATATGACGGACAGTCTCTGCAGGAAGCAAAATTTAGCGGAATTGATTATACCCTGTGTTCTCGTTTTCCTGTATTTATGGGTCCCTTGATCACAGGTATCATACCCTTTTCTAGGATCGGTTGATTTCATGCTAATCTTGTATCGGCGTGATCTTTTTGAGCTCGGAGTAAGTTTTGGCGGTCAGTTTAAGTATTAATAAAATCAGAACAAATGACCGTCAACACTAAATGAAGACATACATGTTATTTTAAAAGATTTCTCCGTCAAGTTGAAATATTTAAAATTCGTTGCAAGCAGAAATAAATGTGCATCGGGACAAAATATCTGAATCGAAACATCAAAATAACAATAATTTGGGTTTGGCCAGCAATAACATCCATTTGCGTTAATGATGGTGGTTTTGCCTTTGGGCATGTGATAAAAAATTCAATTTTAACTTTCCATATTTTATGGCTAGACCATATAAACCTGTAAATGAAAGATTATGCAATATTTGTAATTGTCTTGAAGACAAACTTATCATTTTGTTCTTGAGTGCCGATTGTATGAATCTTTAAGGCGTAAGTATATAGATCATTTTTATTGGAACAGACCTAGCATGTACAAATTTGTTGAACTTATCAAATCCAGTAATTCTAAACTTTTGTCAAATTTAGCTATCTATACATATAAAGCATTTAAGGTAAGAGAGAATGTACTTTTTGCTGTTGATAACAGTGTGTAATTTTGCGTAAATCGTATGAATGTAACTATGTTAATGCATATTTATAGAAATTGTATATGGCATTATCTCTTTCTCCCCCATCACCCACCCACTCGACCCCACTATGCATATTTCAAATCGGTCATGCAGTGTCGGGGTGGTGTCATGTCAAGGTCGGTTATGCGCCAGGACGTCAGACCGAGGTTGACACGACGTCATTTTTGACGTTGTATGCACCTCTGGGTTTCTATTTTATCATGCACCTGCTGCAAAATTCCACTGATAACAGTGGTATGATAACACAATGTGATATCATGTCACTGTAGAACTGCGCTTGCGCAAATGTTATCAGGTCATGTCTTTAGAAGCGATCTCTGAAGACGATTGGCTGTATACTGACGTTGGTCGTGATATCAACGTTCGATCGGTTAATTGACGTCACCGACTTACGTCATAACGCATTCGCGACGTCAGCACGTTCGAACAAACTGCGTTTGCTTATCATTTGTTTGCCGCTCTTTACCCCGTAAAATCTTCTAATGATGCATGATAAATCGAAAACCATGTAAGTGTCTTTTGATATCAAGTTTATCAGGCTCGACCAGAAACACGTCGGACTGGCTCGGCAAGCCTCGCCATTCCTACGCTGTTTCTGGTCTCGCCTGATAAACTTGATATCAAAAGACACTTACATGGTATTCTCTATATTCTCGCTACTTTTCCCACTTATTTCAACTAACACAATGTGAGTTATATTATAGTATGTGTCACATAAAGTAGATACGGTGTTTCATTGTACATGTATTTTGTTTTTGTTTTGAAATGTATTACTCTGTACTGTCTGTCATATATGTGCAAATGTTGTATCCTCAAAGTCCTATTGGACTATTGGAATTAAATTGAATAAAACCTAAAAAACCTAAAACCTATTTTAGCTCTTTTCAGAAATCAATCACAAATAATGAAAAAATATCATTTTTGGGCAACAGGACCCCTCAAAAGTTTCATCATTATTAGCTGCGCCGATCCAAGATAAGCATGAAATCAACAGATCCTAGAAAACGGTATGATACCTGTGTTGATTTCCCCTTTAACGTTACAAGGCTGTCTCTGTGAACCTAGCTATCCTATAAGTGCTAGTACCATAATCAAGATGTCATCTTTCTCAAAGCACTAGGCGGGGGCATTCGTGTCCTATAGACACATTTCTAATTTTTATATTAATTAGCTTGCGCATCAGAGAGGTATGATTTGAATGTCCTCTATATAATTAGCTTGCGCATCAGAGAGGTATGATTTGAATGTCCTCTAGACCACAGGGTATAATCGATTCCGCAAATTTTCGCTTCCTGCAGAGACTGTCCGTCATATTTGGCTTCCGCCGAGACTGTCCGCGTACTCTTGCTTCCTGCAGAGACTACTGTCCTCGAAAAATGGCTTCCTGCCCAGACTGTCCGCGTGATTCTGCTTCCTGCCGAGAGCTTCGGCAGGAAGCAGAATCACGCGGACAGTCTCTGCAGGAAGCCATTTATCATGTACAGAAGTCGGCAGGAAGCAAGATTTCGCGGACAGTCTCGGCGGAAGCCAATTATGATGTACAGTCTCTGCAGGAAGCGAAAATTAGCGGAATCGATTATACCCTGTGTAGACGCATAATTTACATGATTTATGCCTTCGGGCGTGGAAAATTTGTGAGTTCTACATCCGGGTTCAAAAAACTTTTTTTCGGCGACGCGTCTTGTGGTAGATTTTACGGCTATATGTTACCCTGTCAAACTTTTCCCATCAAATTTGGTTTCATTCACGTTCATTAAAATTATTTTGATAATGTCACACCCCGACCGAATGTACTTAATTGCAACACACATTTGAGCCGCGACATGACAAAACCAACAATGTGGTCAGTGTGCGCCCAGCGCAGACTCGGAACAGCCTGGGCATCCGCCCAGTCTGATCAGAGTCTTCGCTGTCCGCATGAAGGTAGCTTAGAGTCTAAACTATCCTTTAAGCGCTTAGCGAAGAGTCTGATCAGACGGGGTGGATGTCCAGACTGATCTGAGTCTGCGCAGGGCGCACAACCACATTGTTGGTTTTCATGCGTCGCGGCTCATTTGATGTCGACAGAGCAGGTCCTTTTTTTCCTCAAATATTTTTGACAAGCCGTTGATAGAAAGCAATTTACGCGTAAATGGAAAATTTCTCTCAAAGAAAGCAATATTTACACCGTAGTTTTCTGTAGTAAAAAACAAACACTAAGTTTCCAGCCAGCTATAATAATAATAATAATAATGAGCCGCGACACGAGAAAACCAACAAAGTGGTTGTGCGCCCAGTGCAGACGCAGATCAGCCTGGGCAGCCACCAAGTCGGATCAGAATCTTTGCTAAGTGCTTAAAGGGTAGCTAAGGATCTAAGCTACCTCCATGCGAACAGTGAAGACTCTGATCAGACTGGGCAGATGCCCAGGCTGATCTGAGTCTTGGCTTGGCTCTCATGCCTCTTTGTTGGTTTTGTCGTGTCGCGGCTCATATTCTAAGCATTTCCACGCTTTTGATGAATCATGATGCACCCAGCAAGTTTGAAAGTTTATCATGAATATTGAATCAAACATGTCATTTTAACAAAAATAAAGAAACTTTGATCAAAGAAGCAACACAATGTGTCTTGAATGTTTGGTCAGACATTTTCTTGACAAGCACGAAATCAAAAAGTTTGATAGTGTAACATTGCCTTAATATATCATGCTTACGCGACTGTAGTCAAACGAACGAAGGCCTAACTTATCTTGGACACGGCAGATGAAAGTATATGTATTCAGCTGCAGCCATGGACGGAAAGAAGAAGCAAATCACTGTTTTTATATGTTATAAATCTGAAGAACCGACGGCCTGTAGGGACGCCGTCGAAGCACTTGGCTATGTCACAGAAGGTCGTGGTTTCGAATCCTCATTGGACTGAAAACACTCTATGTTTTTTTTTTGCTGTTTCGAATCGGGGAAAGTTAGGCAGTTAAACAGTTGACCTTGAAGAAACACATTATTTGCTGAGAATCACTGTTTTATAAACACAACTTACCGCACAGGCTTATAAAGAGTATCCCAAACATAATGCAGTTTGTTAACAGTATCATGATTATTGTTCCACATGCGTGTTTCTCGGTGGATATTTAGGTAATTAGAAGACTTGACTACAGTCCGCTATCCTTCGGTGAACGTAGCGCGTCAGTGATGTAAAGATATAGCTATGTAAAACGCACGGGGAATTTTTAGCTTTTGATAAAAACCCACTTTAGAAACGGTCTATTTGGTTATTTTTCAGTATGGTTTTCGTCTGTGTTCCTCTGGATGCCTTCAGGGAATGAATCAGCTCTGCTTTTCTTATAGATTCGACATGCTAGCTTAGCAATTCTAGGGCTATAACTACTTTCACAGTTCAGTTCAGTTCAGTTCTATTATCGACGTTACCCAAGTTGCTCAACGGTACGTAACCATAGTTGCACACACTTGGCGCCGTGTGTCCGTCCAACACAGAAAGTGTTTAGGCGTTTGTATGGCATATAATGCTCCCGGGCGGAGCCATGTATGATAATGAGATGAACTGTAATTTGATTATGAAAAGCCGTTCGGCATTTATTATGCAAAGTGTATGCCATAGTCTAATAAAGATATACGATATAAAATACAGGATATAAGATATATGATACATTTATGTTCATATACGATTTCGGCCTTAATGTACATGGCACTTTTGATCAAAGATAGTCTGAAGGAACCAGCCGCCAGACTTCAAAAGGATCTACCTTTTCGGAATGTGTTTGCTCAAATGATGTAAATGTTTTTGATCCAATGCATAATACGCAGATCTAATCATGTTTACGAACGCTAAGACATCTTCTCATGAATGCAATTATGGAGGAGGACTTTTACCTGAAATTCATTTGAAGGTCCCTGGCAACTTGTGATTAATTGGAACCACCCTGGACAAAAGTTAGGGACTGTTTTTTTATTAATAGAAAAAATGCATTTGTACATTTGAGGTAGGGAGAGAGCGCTAGTTATGTGAGAAGTGTTCTTTTGTGCTCCCAATGATGTAAGGCATATCAGAGTCGTATCGCCACTTACTTCCCATTTTGCTTAAAAGCGACATTTGACCAGCTGTTTACAAACAGTGAAACAGTTTTACCAATAGTACATGTACACCAGAACAGGGAAGTGTAAGAGACATGTCTCTTACACTTTCCTGACCAGAATAACTTTCCATCTCCAATGCTATTCAAGTAAATCGAGTTTCTTGACATGACACAATGTGTCATATCTTTCTTGTTTAAAATGTAATCATATAAAGGGACCATGTACCAGATTTTCAGCTAAATCGAAATGGTAGACAAACAGATTAAGCGCATAAACAGAGTAATCTTATTTCTTCAGAGCAAGAAAACTGTATTTGAAAAAAAAATAACTATAACCGTAAAGCAAAAATAACAAAAGTACGACACAAGAGAATACAAGAGTAAATTTATTTTGGCAAGTCATCTACTATATTTGATTTAATACATGAGATATGTGAGACCGCAATATTCAACTCTTTTTTTATACGCCCGTTTTGAAAAAACGGTCGTATTATGGCGTGGCGCTGTCCGTCCGTCCGTCCGTCCGTCCGTCTGTCCGTCCGTCCGTCCGTAAACATTCTTGTGCACGCCATAACTCAGTAACCATTTGGGATATCTTCATGAAATTTTGTAGGCATATGTATTAGGTAGGGGGAACGTGTCGCGTACAAGAATGGTTGCTCCCCCTTCCTTGGTTTCAAAGTTATGCCCCTTTGATTGTTTTTTACCCTGCAGGTCTTGTGCGCGCCAGAACTAGATAACTGTTTGGGATATCTTCATGAAACTTCATAGCAATGTGTATGAAGCCCCAACGATGTGTCGCGTACAACAATGGTTGCTCTCCCTTTCTTCGTTTCTGAGTTACATCCCTTTTCTTAGTTCTTTTCGACTATTTTTGTGTATACTTATATTGTGCATACATTAACTCGGTAACTGTTTGGAATATCATGATGAAACTTAATAGCAATGTGCATGATCACAAGATAATATGTCGCATATAAGAATGGTTGCTCCCCCTTTCTGAATTTTGGAGTAAACTCCCTTTCCTCTGTCCGTAAACATTCTTGTATGTGCCATAACTCAGCAACCATTTGGGATATCTTCATGAAATTTTGTAGGCATATAAAGTAGGTAGGGGGAATGTATCGCATACAAAAATGGTTGCTCCCCCTTCCTTAGTTTCCAAGTTATGCCCCTTTGATTTTTTTTTTCCCTGCAGGTCTTGTGCGCGCCATAACTAGATAACTGTTTGGGATATCTTCATAAAACTTCATAGCAATGTGTATGAAGTCCCAACGATGTGTCGCGTACAACAGTGGTTGCTCTCCCTTTCTTCGTTTGTGAGTTACATCCCTTTTTATTAGTTCTTTTCGAATATTTTTGTGTATACTTATGTTGTGCATACATTAACTCGGTAACTGTTTGGAATATCATGATGAAACTTTATAACAATGTGCATGATCACAAGATGATGTGTCACATATAAGAATGGTTGCTCCCCCTTTCTTATTTTTGGAGTAACCTCCCTTTGATCATTATTTTTAGGAATTTCCATTCACTCCATATCTCTTTAACTCTTTGAAGTATTAGAATGAAACTTTGTAGGAATGTGTGTAATAATGGGGCAATGTATCCTGAGCAAGAGCCTTGACTCTGGCTTGCTTACTGGATTATCTGCCCATGCATAGATTTCCTGTTTACTCTATAACTCCTTAACCGTTTAGAATATTTTAACACAACTTTATGGAGATGTGTATATTGTGAAGGGAATGTATTAGAACCAAGAATGGTATATCTAGTATATTTAGTTTATGAATTATCTCCCTTGTTTGACTTTCGCATTACTCAACTTAGGAGCCACTTCACCTTGGAAGCTGATTTTTGGTATACTAATAATATTTGATGTGTTAAATATTAAATCTTGTTCATTCCTTTATGACATTAAAACGGGCGTATTATGCGCCGCTTGCGAAGCCCTTGTTCACACGTGTGACAAATCCGGTGGCATTTTCACAGAATTCGAACGCATTTTTGACATACATGTATCTATAAAATGTGCGTTTGATATGTACCATGAAAACGTAACTTTTCAATTTTCCATTCGTATGCAACACCCCTGAAATATGATAAAATATCACCAAAAAGCATTGTTCAGTTTTTTACCTTTTTAACCCTGAAATTATGACAGTTATAGACGCGCAATAACGGTACTGTAAAACAAGAGGGCCATGAGGCCCTGAATCGCTCACCTGAGTAACAATCTGACCTACCCCCCCCACATACACCCCATCCCCGCTACCAGCCCCCCCCCCCCCCATCCAATCCCGTATTGCCCTCTGGGCATGGCAAGTTTTGATCCAAGGGGCATGGTTGGCAAGATTCATGTAGAAGACCACTAAACATTGCTACATACTTAATATTAATGCTCAGGACCTTTAGATCTAAGAGAAGAAAACTTTTTTATATTTTTTGCCATATAGTTCTATATTCACAAATGACCCCCGGGAGGTGGCCAGTTTGGAACCCACGGGCATGATTGGCAAGATTTATGTAGAGGACCACTAAATATTGCTACATACTGAATATCTTAGCTCTCCACTTCATGTTTTCAGAGAGGAAGATTTTTGAGTGTTCTTTAACTATATTGCTCTATATAAACAAATGTCCCCCTGGGATGTGGCCAGTTTGGACCCCAGGGGCTTGATTGGCAAGATTTACGTAGAGGACCACTATAAACATTGCAACATACTAAATATATAAGCACCGGGCCCCATGGATTCAGAGAAGAAGATGTTTCAAGATTTTTTGGCTATATAGCTCTGTCTAAACATATGACCCCCTCGGGCGTGTCCAGTTTGGAACCCAGGGGCTTTATTGTCAGGGTTTATGTGGGGAACTACCACACATTGCTACATACTATGTATATAAGCTCTGGACCTCATGGTTTCAGAGAAGAAGATGTTTTAAGTTTGCCCATTATAAGTCTATGGGAGCTAATGACCCCTTGGGTTTGGCCAATATATACCCCAGGTGCATGGTTGGCAGGATTTATATAGAGGACAACTAAACATTGCTAAATACTTAATATCTTAGCTCTCAGTCTCATGGCTTCAGAGAAGAAGATTTTTGAAGGCTCTTAAGCTATATAGCTCTATGTAAAAAATGACCCCCTGGGGTGTGGCCAGTTTGGAACCCAAGGGGCTTGATTGGCAGGATTTATGTGGGGGACTACTAAACATTGCTACATACTAAGTATATAAGCTCTCGGCCTCATGGTTTCAGAGAAGAAGATTTTTTCAATTTTTATGGTTGGCAGTATTTGTGTAGAGGACTACTACCCCAAATGAAAACAACGCTAACTTCTGTTTTACCTATCTTTTACATGTATTTCAAATTACAAAACAAACCAGTAAGCAAAGTGGGCAGCTGTACAGGTGACCTTATTGCCAGAAGACTGCAGACAAGCGGACATAAGAACACGTAATATTGATGCTTCACAACAGAAATAAAAAATCCAAAGCATATCATCTCAAATAGTTATAGCCCGTTTTGTTTCCATATCTGCTAGTCAAACATTGACGAGTTGTATATAGTTGTTGAAGATTTACTGCCTAATGCAGTGTTAAAATAGTTATAAAATGCGCTTAAATAAAAGGCAACGTTTTTGTGAATGGTGATGACTGCCTGTTAGTCATTTCGAATCGTTAGAAATTGTCGAGGTCACACGCCATGCTAGCTAATCGAAACGTTTGCAAAAACAACAATATTTCGGAAGATGACTTTTATGTAGTAAATGTGCTCTTTTGTTACCAAATTTGATGCAGTGGCTGTTCGGAGACTTTGATTTCTGCATGTCACTAAAACATCACTTTCAACCTCATCAGCATTATTAACCAATCAAAGAGCACCATGTGACAGTGATAGTCCCGAGCTTCCCTGCACCTTTCGGAATTTCGCGGTTCCCTATAGGAATTGGTTCCCGGTGCCCATATATGCGAAAAGTTGCATGAAGGTTAAGTTGCATTGTGGGTAAATAATGGCTGTACTTCCGGTGTCAAAAGCCATCAGTATATAGTCTACGCCCATGGAGAGGCAGGATCGCCTGACTCATTGTATACAATATGAGTCAGTGTGGTGGTATTTACCTGCCATAAAATATACTGATATGGATACAATACACAGGCTGTGTGGCATTTGTGTTGCTAATTTTGTGTTACAGAAAAAATACTTTATCTTGGCCAGATAGAGTTGTTCAGCTTGAACGGAATCTCCATCTATTGTACGGTGCAATATAGAAATGTGAAAGATGACAACCAAATAACCTTGTTGCTGCATTAGACATTAGTATTGAATTGTTATGAATACCTTTATGTAAAGTATTTATGTAATAGTAATACCATCTATATAAGTTTGTATCACTAAAGCTCGTGGATTATCTCCCGTACAGGTGGACAAACCGTGGTGTAACTATTTTATACCACCCTTATCAGTGTAGACCTTGCTCATTGCGCAATATTTCAAAGAAATCAAAATACTACTTCATTAATTGGTTCTCTATGTAGATTAACTGCTGGTAGCCATGACCCTGAACAGATTGCATATGCCCAGCTTCATCCGGGAACGTGTAGCAGAGCTCCAGAAAAGGTGGAGTTTTGTGGATAATTCTGAGGCCGCGTAGCGCAATCGGTAGGGCACCTGTGGAGCCTTAACGCAATCGGCAGGGCACCTGTGGAGCCTTAACAATTTATGTTTCTCCACAAAAGTTGACGTTTTCTGGAAAGGATGGTATAACTTTTATTTAAACTTGTTTTCATTTGTATCTGATCACATACAAAAATACTTACAGCAAAATCATAAATATCATAAATATTATCCAAAAAGGATTCAGGAAAAAGTCATTTGATTTATATGAATTTGCTTATTTTTAGCCAGAGTAGGATAGGATTAAATTGGAGAAGTTCAAGTTTCACAACCCTTTCAACAAATTGGCTGTTCTTGGCATATGCGGGGGAGGAAATAATCCAAAAGCTTAAAGAAAACTATGGCCTGAGCTGGACTCAGATCAAATCCTCTGGAGTAGGAGACCTTGGCCCATTTGTTCAAAACTAACTACGTCATTAGTTAACGAGAAGTAAAATTTTCAGTTGTATTATGAAAACAAATGCTTTGTTTTGCCAAAAATGTGAGAAGCTTTTGCAGCTGCTCAATTTTTCAGCAAAAACTATAAACGCAATTCAGAGTAGACTCCATTTTGGAAAGGTATTATTGCCCAGGAAGGCAAACAGGTAGTTAAGCAAGTTGTTCCCCTTGGGAAAAATAGCAAAAAGGCTTTGGATGTACCCATTCCCTTAAAATGCCTAAAAGCGGCAGTTTTACGTAGAGGCTACAACATTTTGTAATGTGGAGCCTTAACAATTTATGTTTCGCCACAAAAATATGATGTTGCTCTTGGTTGGAGCCCCCTTTAAGGTTGTTCTGCAGAGGGTCACAGCATACTGCAATGCTACCATTATGCTACCATTTCATGTGATGCGAGTCAAATACTGATTAATGCCCTCGCCATGTAGGTCTTTGGGTCTCATATACTTCCAGCCTAGCTTAAATTTCTTTTAAACGATAAAACAAAAAGACGTGGACATCTCATACTAGTGGACACATTTCTTGTTATTATAAAAATCTTGTCTGTTTCTTTCTGTACATGCCTCGAAATACTTCAAGATACCTGAAAAAATGAAAGAAAAAAGAAGTATTGGCCTGAACAAAAATATCTAATCATATTACATATTATAGGCTGCATTTTTATAGCTCAAAGGAACTTGTGGTGGCATATTAAAATGCACAATCGGTCTGTCCACCTGTTCATTTTCATTGCAAATGGAGAGTCTGCGATTAATCTTAAACTGCTGAAAACTTTATTTAAAATGCAAAGAAAAGTAAGCCGTAATGAGAGGATATGTCATGTGTAAAATTTATGTTCCCATATAGCAAGGTCAAGGTCACAATCAAAGGTTAAATTTTGTGTTCAACACGCAAAAGCTACTGAAACAAATTTGATCAAACTTCACTAGGAGGTACAACATAATCAGAGGGATGTCACGCACAAGAATTAGGTTCCCATGCAGAAGATCAAGATCACAATCTGGGAATAAATGCCAACTAAATCAAACATAGACAGGTAAACCATAATAAGAAGGTATGCCATATGCAAAATTCGGATTTCAAGGTCAAGGTCACATCAAGTCAAAGGGAAAGTATGTGTTAGCAGTTAACCAAAAGCTACAGAAGTTACACTGGATCAAACTTCAGAGTGAGGCACAGTATAATGGGAAGATATACGAATGTGCAAGAATTAAGTTCCCACAGCCAATATCAAGGCCACAGTAAAGGTCAACAATCAAATTGTGACTCCCTGATTTAATACTCAAAGTACTTCTGACGCAAATCTGACAAAACCATAGAGAAAGATAAGGCAAAATGAGAAAGTGTGTCATACAAGTTTTTAGATTGAAGTTTCTCTCCTCAAGGTCAATGTCACACTCAGGAATCGAAGGTCTAACTATGTCTGCAATTACTGAAAAACTACATAGTTGTATGTCATTTCATTGAACTTAGTAGGCACAAGTTTTAGGTTCCCACCACCAAGTTCCCAAGGTCAAGGTCACAGTCAAATTCAAATTGTATTTCAGCAATTGTTCAAAACTACAAAAAGGAAATTTCATGCAGCTTTAAAGAAAAGTCAGGCATGAGAAAGTTTAAGTAAGAGTTTGTGTTCCCGCAATCAAAATCACAGTCAGGGATCAGAATTAAGACTGTGTCACCATGGTTACACAAAACCACCATGGAGAATTCAATGAAATTTCACAGAAAGGTAACACACAGTGAAAAGATGTGTCCTCCGCAAGATTCAAGCATGCACAATCAAGTAAGGATCACTCAAATTCAAAATTCTATTGCCATGTTGAGAAAGGCAGGTTAATTTGCGCTAGCCAATAGCACCTGCGATGCTGTGAGAAATCAAAATACTACTTCATTAATTGGTTCTCTATGTAGATTAACTGCTGGTAGCCATGACCCTGAACAGATTGCATATGCCCAGCTTCATCTGGGAACGTGTAGCAGAGCTCCAGAAAAGGTGGAGTTTTGTGGATAATTCTGAGGCCGCGTAGCGCAATCGGTAGGGCACCTGACTCATAAGTCAGAGGTCCTGGGTCCGAAACCCGGTTTGGCCACATACTTTCGTTTCTCCTTCCGCTGATTTAAGAAGGGCAGTTGTCAGTTACTGGCGAAAGTATGTGCACTTAGTACTGGTTAACCGCTTAGGAGGTCTAAGTCTGCCCAGGAATAGTGAGGTTAGGTTAACTGACCGTCGCAACATGACCATAGCTGTTTACCATGGACGTTAAGCATCAAATCAATCAATCAATCAATCGATCTTCATAAAACCTATCGTGTTACCCCTCGTTAGAACTGTCACGTTGACACACGTTACCCGTGATGACTCACTGATGAGTTAGGGGATCTCCATATGAGCCGAACTACCAACTGATTGTGTGCACCGCGGCGGAGGGTGAGGGTGAAGGTTTGGGCCCAGTAAAACCGGTTTAAACCCCCCAGTAGTTAATACTGACCGTCCCAAGGCGGTACTTTCGTTGCGGTAGCATTTGTGTTATGTTCGGTGCTGTTTAACTTATTTTTTTCATTTTAACCCTTCCGTTGGTCTAAATTAAAGATAGCTGAGTCGCCAACTACTTGGGAAAGAGCTGCTGACTCGGCTTATCACTTGTAATTTATTGTTTGTTGGGATGTCTTTGTCAATATTTCCCTTTGATGTTGGGAATATGGTTTGGGATCTGATTCAGTCAGTTCCTGAAGTGTATTTACTCCTTAAATTCTAATGAGGAGTCATAACACGTTTGAATATGAGGAATATTAAAAAAATGTGCTGAAATTATCCTAAATTATCCCTTCTTATCTGAAGTTCTGATGCAGGATATATGTAAGCACGTCTACTTACCCAGTTATCTGTTCATTGAGCCAGGGTCTGTGTTTCAAGTTGTTATACCAGCTGGCTGGTAGTCTGCTTGTTTTCTGTAGTTTACAACCAAGAAGAGCACCGGCTACAGCTCCATTTGTATCAGCGTCTCCTCCCTGAAATATTATTTACAGGGCTCTGGATAAGAAGGAGTAACAGGGATAATGTAGGGATAACTTTCCATATTTCTGAATAAAAAAAAAATAAGTTCTGACCCCTCACTAGAACCGGGTTGATTTTTTCATCGGGTGATTTGTCAGACAACTGATAATGGAATGGCAGTGTCTATGTGTTTGCTGTGGCATATATTTCAGTCCAAATTTTTTATAATCAGATCAGGCCCAGAGGTTATAAAACTGGAGTACATTCTCAAACTCAAAATAAAGCGCATTGATTGGCTGCTTCCGAGCACGGAAGCAGCCAATCAGTGTGCTTTATTTTGAGTTTGAGTTTATTCTCAAGTTTTATAACCTCGAACCCTGATTGATCGAGATTAAATATACTCAGAGTCAACAGGAGTTTTCAAAGGACAACTAAATGTGCCTAATAGGTGCCTCGCTCTCATGGTTACAAAGAGATACAAATAGAACTAAAAGAATTTTCAGAGAAAAATTGATGTCCCCCACCAGTCGATTCCCATCACTAATCCCACATGAGTGCATTCCCACCTTTTCATTGTTATGTTGATATAATCTACCAGTTTGTTCTAAAGATGTCAGTACATTTAAAAGCATTGAAATCCCTCTGTAACCTTAGAAACGCAGTCAAGCTTACCAAAATCTCTTCATCTCTCCTGCTTGTCATCGTTATATATCCATACAAGTCTGCTTATATTATTGTTTCTGGCTCGAGAAATATAGCCTTAGTGAAAATAGAAAATGCCTCGATGACATTGAAAATGGGGTCAAGGCTATCGAAAATGGGGTCAAGGGTATCAAAATCTAACAAGCTCTTAAGCTTGTCTCAATGATACCTCTGTGCAAAATTACAGAAAATCCTTCATCTGGTTAAAAAAATATTTTATTTTCAAGAATATGATCGTATAAAAGGGGCCAGGGTCACCAAAAGCTAAACATGCCTTATACCTGTAAAAATGATATATCCATGGAAGACTGATTAATATGTATCCATTGGTTCATAAATATCATTTTCCCGGGAATATTTAGCATTTGTCAGTTGGCTACTGATCTTGATAATGGGGACATGGTCACCAAATCACAGTCAACTCTGGGGACTGTCCCAACTTATATCTATGCGAGTGTTGTGAGAAGCGAGCAACCCAAGGGCTTAAGAGATATATCAGTTTTATTAAGCCCTCCCGTGACCTTGAAAATGAGGTCACGGTTACCAAACATTTTTTAAGCTTGTTAAAATGATATATCTATGCAAGTTTGGAAAAAAATCATCCACATGTTCAGAACATATACTACATACAAGGCTATGACCTTGAAAATGAGGTCAAGGTCACCAAAAGCTCAACACGTCTTCAACCTGTAACAAAGATGTACACATAGACTGATGAATGTTTTTATTAGTTCAAGAAATATCATATTTTTGGAAAAAGTAAAATTTGTAAGTTGGTATTTGACCTTGTAAATGGGTCAAAATCACAAAAACGTAATCAACTCTTGAGATTGTCCGAAATCTGTGCAATTTTTGTGGGAATGAAACCAATGACTCAGGAGATATATCAATTTTTGTGACATTTTTCACATTGTGTCATCCTGTGATCTTGAATTTAGGTCAAGGTCACCAAAATCTAACCAGCTCTAAAACTTGTCCCAATAATATATCCATACAAGTTTGGTGAAATTCCATTCATTGGTTCAAGAGATATCATGGATACAAGAAACTGTCACGCGGACACACAAAATTTTCCAGCCTGAGGCCTCTTGTGACCTTGAAAATAGATTCAAAGCTAAACCTTATCATCTCTTTGGTTTGTTCAACTGATGTATCCACGCAAGTTTGATAAATGTCCACCCATTGAGTCAAGAAATATGGTGGGTTCAAACTGTCACCCTGAAACATCGCACTGAAACCAATATGTCCCTCACACCTTTGAGGGATGGATCACTTGCGATTTTACGTCTTTTTCAACAGTATTTCAGTCATATCATAACAATGGGACGGTGATAATGAAAGGCTGTGTGCAATGGAACCCCGTTTACGGTATGAAAGATTCTCGTCTCAAGCGGGGATCGAACCTGGTCTGCTAGATCAGTAGGCCAGCGCTTAACCCACTGAGCTACCGGGGCTCCTTTTGGTGGGGGACATGTGTGGTCATCTGCAGTGAAAGATGGTACCATTATTCCAGGTATGATGAATATCTACATACTAGTACTCACAGTATAAGACAACATCACTGAGTCATGAAATGAAGGTCAGAGTGACCTATAAATGCTTTGACGAGAGTGGGCGGGTCGCGCAACACTGCTGGGTAACTCTCAGTGCCAGGGCGTCCTACTAATTTGGATAATAGTTGGTGCTTACAATAGTTGCAGATCGGGATTGTTAGGATATCTTTTCTCTCGGCTATCATATCTCTTTTCTGTCTCCCTCTTTCTGGGAGACATGTCGATGTTTGAAGAGATGGTCTTTACAATCTTACTGCTTCCGACCAAATTCTGATTATTTATTCTGTACATTATTTGTATGTGATAATTTCTCGGAATTAATATTGTTTAAACCAAACCTGCATATGTGGTCACCTCTATTTAGAGTCACCAGTGTCATCGGCCGTTTAACAATCTTTTGGGGTCCCTTGAAGCAAATACAGTGCAAATGAGCCTGTCTTACGCAACTAGTTTTTGTGTTGCCTTGGACGACCCTCAAGACAGGTTTGACTGTACTTCATTTTGCCTCTAGGTCTCTAGTGGAAAAATGAAAACATAGACACTTACATTCATAACAATTTCTGTCAAGGCTGTTCTGAAGTCATTCTGTTTGAGAGCCCAGAACCCAGCACCGAGACATTTAAAAGTGTACCCTATTGCCCTGTCTTCGTCCAGTCGTAGAACTTCTATATCAGAACACTTTAAACATTGTTGTAACTCGCTTTTCTGTGAATACACAACTAAACAATTATACATGTAGTATGCAATGAACAAAAGTTTTGTACTGTATGACTATGACTGAAGACTTGTATCAGCCTACTGATATGTCCTAGCATTTCACTCCATTTATGTAGGCTGCATGCTCAAGACAAGCACTTTACAATAATTTAATAGAGTCACGGGGCGGAGTCTTTTCAATATTTACAGGTTATGGAATCGATAAATGGCCGAGACTTTAAAAAATACATGTTTATTCAAAATCATATAATTATATATTCACATAGAAGACGACCATAGAGGTGCGGCCGTAGGAGCACTCGGCATTAGGTTGTTGTTGTTGTTGTTGTGTTATTGTTTAACGTCCACTGTAAACAGCTATGGTCATGTCGGGACCATCAGTTAACCTAACCACACTATTCCTGGGCAGGCTTTGACCACCTAAGCGGTTAACCAGTACAACGTGTACTTACTTTCACCAGTAACTGACAACCGCCCTTCTTTAATCAGCAGAAGGAGAAATGAAAGTAAGTGGCCGGACTCGGCATGAGGTGTCATCGTATCTATATGAAAGAAAGGTGTATCTCATTTCGCTGCCTTTAACCATCCCTGATTCGAAACAGGTATGCTTTTGCTGCTGGATTTACAGAATTTTTCAGTCGCTGGCTCGGTTGGAGTTCGAGCCTGTGTCCTTATGTGCCATAGCACTCGACCAAGGCGCGTCTTTGCATATTCATATATATCATGCATTTTACATAAAATGATTAAGCTTTGATTTTCTGTTGCTTGCTGATAGTCATTTCAATCATTATACTGTATAAAGTTTTATTGCAACTAACCAAAATTTGAGTCTATACAGCTTATTTGCGTCCTATAATTAAAGAACGTTACAAGAGTACCGACCGAAAATGCAAGTTGCGATAACATTGTTCCAGATGGCCTACAGCAGTTTATGACATGCTCTTGAAGACTTTTTAGCTCACTTGTATATTGTTGTTGTGTTGCTTTACGCAAACAGCTATGGTCATGTCGGGATGAAGAGTTACCCTAACCACACTAATCATTGGCAGGCTTAGACCGCCTAAGCGGTTAACCAGTACTAAATGCACATACTTTCGCCAGTTACTGACATATGTCCTTCTTGAATCAGCAGAAGGAAAAAAAACGGAAGTATTATGTATGTATCTACAGGAAGATCTATTGTCCTCAGTCACTCGGGCGTCTGCATCGACGTCCCACATTGCGTTTAAGTAAAGGTTGCAGTTTTTATGTGATGGGTAAATGCGCTGTCGGACGACCTTTCCAATCTGCGTTTTCATCGTACGAACATTGGTCTCCATATATCAACACGGTACTAAACATACTGCGGGGAGTTGGAACGCCATGGTATCTGGTTTATATTCTTGGCTGGTTGCTTTCTGATAGTTTTTGATGCTGCTTTGAACTTGCACATGCTCTTGAGATGGTAAATTCTCATGAAAAGCCGGAAACAGTCTCGGGGCCACTCTTTATAGAGCTCCCTCTTCAAACTAATCTAAAAATCTGTTTCTGGATTCGATATTAGGGTGGTATGCCAAATGAATGCCTAAGCAGGTGAAGAGTCATTTATAAATGAGCCGCGACACGAGACAACAAAGTGGCATTGGGCCAGGCAATGACTCAGACCAGCCTGGGTTTTGACCCAGTCTGATCAAAATCTTCGCTTTGCGCTAAAGGGGAGCTAAGTGTCAAAGCTAGCTCCATGCGCACAGCGAAGATTCTGATTAGACTGGGCGGATGCCCAGGCTGATCTGAGTCTTCGCTGGGCGCACATGCCACTTTGTTAGGTTTGTCGTGTCGCGGATCAAATATTGCTTAAACCAATCGGATATTTGATACTGCAAGTGTAAGAGGATTGCAAGTAAGGTTATTAATATTTTCATATCTTAAATCTTGATTTGTACCCATGGGCACCGGTGTTTTGGCGACTGTAGCACAAAATTTCGAGCAGCGACATCTCCGTTTTTACAATTTTCTTCTTTGCCATAGAACTTATTTTCAAATTATCATTTTCATACATACCATAGACCTTACTTTCAAATTAATCACAATATAAAAATAGGTATATTATCCAAAAATATCCACTTCTGACTTATTCTAAATAGTATAAAATACCGCTTGCGTAGCCCAATAAACCATCGCCCCTACTCAACTGATTGCCAGTAAATAAATGTATCATAGCACCATACCCTTTATGCTTATCAAGAATGACCAGATGCATGTGTACCTACCATACTCTTTATGCTTACATACATACATACATACATACATACATACATACTTGATAGGAGTCGACCAAAAGAGAAGAGGCGCAGTCATAACATTTATCTATGATCTTCTCAATATCGTACTGCTTGGTTGTGGAATTAAAATACGGCGGTTTTCTCTGAAGCATCAAGGCTATCGCAACACAAACTGCAACAACTGATGCCTGACATCTGCAATGACACAAAAAGATCAAAACAGTAAAATGCAACATAAAAAAACGCTGTACCAACGGGAGTAACGCCCATTTCGCACAATACACATGTGCGTGATGTAAAAACAGCAGGAATGGGTTTTCGATGCTTTTTCTTTCTCTTCAGTAAATATCCCTCTCAGCATTAAATACCAGTCTCGATTAGATTTAATAATGATATTTTGACGTTTGAAAGAAAATACGTCGTAACAAAATACACATACTTACGTCATCATAGAGAGCAAGCTGAAAAGAACAGATGCCACTACTCTGACTAAATTTCTGATTTGTGATGCGAGGACAACTGTAGCATATAAATTGAAGTCCAATATCGACTGTTCAGTCAAAAGTTGCCTGATTTTTTTCTGCATCGTTTAAGTATGAAAGTTCTGTTTTATTAATTTGTTTAATTTTTTTGTTCAACGTTTCTAACTTGAGGTAGTTCTGGACACGTCAGTATAAAATGATCTAAAATTTCTTCTCAGTCTTTACACTTTTTGTGCATGTACATATATATCTACAAACCTTGCCATCATAATACACCCGAAAAAATAAGAGCAAGGGTGACCTGAAGACGACACGAGAGTGCATAAATCTCCTGCACTCTCGCGTTCTTGCTGTTTATTCCTCGGGAATATTTGAGACTAAGTCTTAAACTA
This sequence comes from Ctena decussata, assembly GCA_963989385.1. Taxonomy (NCBI): domain Eukaryota; kingdom Metazoa; phylum Mollusca; class Bivalvia; order Lucinida; family Lucinidae; genus Ctena; species Ctena decussata. The sequence continues at coordinate 66,619,647 of OZ022506.1, read as the reverse complement.
AATAACCCAGTATAGCAACAAAATAAATGAGTAGGCGGGGTTGGACTTTGCCAGGGCATCTAGTGCAGCGGTCAGAGAACAGAACCAGATGAAGAGATAATTCCAAGCTCGTCTGTGGTGCCCCATCGAATTTGCGAGGCGACGGGATGTTCTCAGTCTATTTGTATATTAAGAGGATACCTGTACTTAAAATTGTCTTTTGGGGAAGTAAATCGTCGATTCTATGGTCGGAAATTTCGTTTTACGGCGACGCGCTAGCGGAGCCGTAAAACGCTATTTGCGACCATAAAACCGACGATTAGCCACCCCAAATGACAATTTTCAATACAGTTATCCCCATTCTAATGCACTTATCATATTTTCAGCGTTAAAAGTATGCTACTTTGCACCCACAGCAAGCACTTTCAGCGACGTAAAACCAGACATCAACCAATGAGAAGCGACATAACGTAATTTGACATCGGGTTTCCGACAGGATATTGCAGGCTATACTATCGCAAGTTTTTGACGTTATCCAATCAGACGTCGCGTTACAAGTGCATTAGAATTATTATTTTTTAGTGTACATAATATCTGAGCTGCAAGTCAATGGACTGCAACTTATACTCTTACCTTGGGTCAGCGTGTGTTGTTATGCACATTTCTTCAGCGTTACGCAGCACCTTGTCAAGATCCCAGAACTCATGAATACCAAGAATAGATGTTCTCATAACACCACCGTTGGGTGCCACTTTTTCACCACTCTCTTTCCAGGTTTCTTTTGCCGCCTGTGAGAAAGGGCATTATAATTGAGCCGCGACACGAGAAAACCAACAATTTGGTTGTGCGCCCAGCGCAGACTCAGATCAGCCTGGGCATCCGCCCAGCCTGATCAGAGTCTTGGCAGTCCGCATGGCGGTAGATCAGACCCTTAGCTACCCTTCAAGCCCTAAGCGGAGAGTCTGATCAGACTGGGTGGATGCCCAGGCTGATCTGAGTCTGCACCGGGCGCACAACCACATTGTTGGTTTTCTCGTGTCGCGGCTCGTATAGAGCTACTTCGTATTAAGGTGTATGGGTACACCTTCATGTTTCTCTGCCATTTTTTTTCTTCACAATAAATGTAACTACACCCAATTTAATCCAACAGAATGATGCGCATTCTGTATTTAGCTTCTTTGGTGTCACAAAACTCCTAAAGTTTGAAAAAGGTGAAGGGCAGGCAACGATCAGCTCTCTCCAAGCCACACTTACTGTCGCATTCCACAAGACACGGTAGCTGAAGACGTCAGGTAAGAGACGCCTACGTATTAACTCGCAAGCGCAAAGGCAGACATCTTATATGCTTGCTTTTATGGTTCTAAAGGTGGCCCACTCTTAAACAAAAGTCTTCGCTCCTGAGGAGAAAATATCCTTTATTTTAAGAGCTGACAGTTTTCTCCTAGAGGAGCAGATGCTTTCCTTATAGAGTTGACTCCCATTCAGTAGGGAGATAAAAAAAATGAAAATGGCGATCTTTTACCTTTATAGAACTTCTGCATACCGGTATTGAGTTCCTAGATTTGTTTCTTATGATATAAACAAGAGTCCTAGAGTAACGAAATCAGTGTAAACTATTCAGTGCGCCAATATATTCAAGTATGTCAGCATGATAATAGTATTATAATATGACCTTATAGAACCTCTGCATAGCGGTACTAAGTTCCTAGATTAGTTTCCTATTACAAATAACCATGATATAAACTGAGTCCTAGCGTAACGAAAGTCATTGTAAACCTTTCTGTGCGCCAATATATTTAAAGAATGAATTTCATTTTTCTGGTGTTGATCGAAGTATAAACTATATTGAGTCGCGTGCAAAGTAAGTAAACCCCGAAGGGGTTCAAGTAAACTTTGCTAGCGACCCAATGTAGTTTATACTAGTACTTCGATAAACACCATCGAAGTATAAACTACATTGGGTCGCGTGCAAAGTAAGTGAAACCCCATGGGGTTCAAGTATTTGTTAGCGACCCAATGTTCGATAAACACCAGAAAAAATAAGTTCATTGCTTATATTTGCATTCTTTACTAGCTATTCATTGACCCAAAATTTGCGGTAGGGGCTACAGTTGAAGCAGAAAAAAAACATTTATACGCAGTTTTTCTACTAACAACGGAACAATAACGTCGCCTACGCCCAATCAGATTGGAGAGACCCATGGTTTATTTTGACGTTACTTAGCCTCATGTAACGTCGCGGAACCGATGTAGTTATTGAAGTATAAACTACATTACGTTCTAATGGTTTACTATAGGGCTTTTCAATAAACACACTGAGAATGTAAATATTCAAGTATGTCAGCATGATTATAGTATTACAATATGACCTTATATCTGAATATGACTCAAAATTATAATAATTAATCATTGCCATTTTAAATTGTTCTACAGAAAGGGCCCACGGTTAACCCAAATCGGGTACATATGAGATGGATTCTGTACTAATGATCTTAAAATGCATTCAGTTAGCTTGGGTGCCTTGGTTTTAATCGTAGAATGGTAGTCAGGCGATGGTGCTGGCTATATCTTCCAGTGCCGGGATGTTCTACTTATTTGGATTAAAGTAGGGCAAGGGCCTACTATGCTTGCAGTAGGTGCGGGCGGGGTTGTTGAGATATTTTTCTCTCAGCTATCATTTCTCTGTTCTTTCTCCCTCTCTCTGGGAGACTGTCTGATATAGACTGAAATACTGTCTCACGGGAACATTAAACCCAAATATTTACATTCTAAGTGCATTTATTGAAAAGCCCTATCGTAAGCTATTTTCAAGAACGTAATGTAGTTTATACGAGTACTTCAATAACCACATCGGTTCACGCGACATTACATGACTTTAAGGGACGTCAAAATAAACCATGGTTCTCCAATCTGATTAGACGTAGGCAATGTTATGTCGTCGCTGTTACATGTATGTCGTTGACGCTGTACCGCTTTTAGTAGAAAGACTGTGTATAAATGTTTTTCTGCTTCAACTTTAGTTGACGCAAAGTTGTTGTCAAATAAAAGATAGAAAAGAATGTAAATATAAGCAAAATGAATAAACTTAATTTTTCTGGTGTTTATCGAAGTATAAACTACACTGAGTCGCTAGCAAAGTTTACATGAACCCCTTCGGGGTTCGATTGCTTTGCACGCGACCCAGTATAGTTTATACTTCGATAAGCATCAGAAAACTGATATTCATTCCTTAAAACAACCAACCAACCATTGGCTTTAATCTATCAAATCATTACCGGATCATATTATTGCTGCCGTTGATAACTGAAAGGCTGCAGTACATGTAGCACTTATTTCCATGTTATCGAAACTTTTGATTGTTTTACTAAATTTTCCTTACTGATAGGCCGACGACTGCTGGCAGCTATTTGAAATACAGTTATATGCAATGTTCAGTGTTTTAACACTCAAAGCGCAGAAAAAGTAGACGACAAATTTTCTGTCTGCAAAATGTTTGCCCAAGGTATATCATATTTAAAATTTAAAGCCAACGTACTTCACGAGCACTTTCTTACATGTATAACGGAAAATATCTTATGTTTCAAAAGAATATAACATCGAACTAGGTAAGACAATAAGTCTCAAGTCTTACGAGGCCGAATTTAATTTCGTAAAAAAAAGTTTATTCGTACTAATGTCATTTGTATGAAACAATAATCATAGGTTTATGAAATAAAGCGGCTATAATTCATAAAATGATAGTATTTGCTTTAGAAAAAAAGGTCCTAAATAAGGGGCAATTGCACTTTATGACATTAATTCGGCCTTGCAAGAATAGGGATATAGCTGATTTTCTTCTTTCATTCGAGATCATTTTCTTTTCAACCACTATAATCATGTATTCGTGACATGCGTTGGCTGCCTTGTTTGTATCTATGTCAAAATGCAGCGAGGTTCGTGTAATTTCCTGTACCTACCTTTTTCGGTTCTGACGTAAAATTCCGACGTTTGATAGTGGTATAAGTCGTGTGTCCAATTCCTAGGCCACCGGTATCACCAAGTTCTTCAAAGCCATATCGAGACCAATGTAATAGTCTTTTAGCGAAGTCTTTTCCTAACACCTATACATAAACAAACAACGGTAAATTGTGTATGACTATTTGCAGTAGAATGTATGTTTGGAAAACTTTTGCCTACTGACACAGGCATATAAATAAAACAAGGGGGCTTCGGACAGAGCTCGCACATGATTCATGTCTTTAGTGGGACTCACGACTTGAGATCGTAAATGAAACAGCAATTATATTACTCACCTGCAAACTAGCAGGATACACACATGGAAGTTTTACAAAATGCTTTATGCCCTCGCATGCATATTATGCTTTCGCATTTAACTGTAAGTACTTATAAGCACCACTTCAAGCGGGCTATGCTATGGGTTGCAGTATCACTGTGTGTTACCGGACTGGATTTCCATCGGAAGCTGCTGCCACTGTACGTTGACAATCGGTTAGCTGAACATTAGTTGTCGGACATTCACCCGAGTGACAGGCCCAAAACATAAAGGCAATTATCTTTTAAATGTACAATGTACAAACTTATAAATGGTATACAAAGTTCATTGAGAATGGATACAAATATGCATAAAATGATATTATTTCAAATGCCTTTGGGATCACAGTAATCTATTTTTTTTTTTCTCAGATCGAGCAGCCAAATCGAATTTTATCATTTTTATCAGAAATCGCTAATTTTTAGTATCAACACAGAGCAGGTACAGAAAGAAATGGTCCTTTCCCTTTTATACTTCCCGTTACTCGAAGCTTAACTTTGAATAATAAGCTTTATCCAGCTGGTTGAAAACAATGTTCCGTTTCTCAGCTAACCGACCTTTGACGTCCGTGTGGAAATCTTGTCCGGTAGTATACAGCGTGTGCACAAAAGATATAGCCAGCCAGCCCCACATCATCTAAAGTTTTCTTTTTCTGTCAGACCTGCTCAGGGGAGTAGAATTTTTTGCTGTAATCTAATTTACTTTGTAATGTTTACCTCTCCCTTATTATCTGTCAAAGACTGCATGATGAGTATCATTTGGTCTGAGTCATCTGTCCAGTCCCCCTTAGCCCAGCGCCTCCGGTGTCTGTCTTCTATCTTGTCCTCCAACTCAAGTCTGTTACTATATTTACCATAATGCTGCAAAATTCAATGATATATACATGTGTTCAGAACACTGCTGCTGATATGGTTGGGTATCGAAAGAAATATTAAAATGTCTGCAAGTCTGCTGGCGTAAGTGAATGAATTATAGACAGCAATAATATATACGGGTTGTTGCGCTCTCGCGCTCTCTCTCTCTCTCTCTCTATTTGTTAAACAATGATTTCTCTAAAAACAAATACATGTACATGTATGTAAGTTGGAATTTTTGTTATCTTTGAAATGTATACTTAAAATGGAATAGGACAAAGCAAAACATATCAGTTTTCTGGTCAACCAATATTCTGTCTTTTGTTTATCACGAAATGACTTCTCTTTGAGCCTGAAACACGCATTTCCTTATTCAATGACGTCGTGAAAATATGGTGGTTTGACGTTTTTATGCTTATATATCTTTATTAATTGACATTGGTCTGCAACAATAAATTTCGTACTAAAGACTAAAGTACGTGCGGCTGAGAGGCCTGGAAAGCTGTGTTATTATAATTTCTGCCCAATGTCTTCGCATTACTTGTAAATTGACGCAGACATCAGACGTTACTATTTCAGATGCTGTTGAAATAAGCCTTTTTCTCACGTAAAACTGAAATAGAGAAAAAAAGCTCTCTGAAAACTATGTCTCAAATTTTCATGTTTTAATGAAATGTGGTTTATGCAAACTGATGAAATAATATTAAGTTTTCACCACATAAGTATTTCTTAAAGACGATCTTTAAAACTATACCCCCGTTTAGATAACACCGTTTCTTTTAACGTCAAATTTAAAAGAGCGCTGAGAGAGGTTTCTGACATTTCTTTTATGTCCGATAAAATTAATGAGTTGTCATAATATTTCAAGGAAAAAAAACGTACAAATTGAACTTGTTGAATAAATATCACATTCTGTCTAGAGAGAGAAAATGGTTCAATGCGTCCGCGGTGATGTTTCTACCGAAGTACATGCTGTCGCGGTACAAGGTTACTATTAACGCGACGTCATGTCGCGCGAAAGAAACATCTTTGCAAGAAATTAACCCCTGGCGTGTTTCAGAAGAAATGAGATGTCAGTTTTTCATGTAGTTAGACCCTGGATAACTGGAACGGAAAACGCTCTTTTTCATGCTAATCTGAACAGGAGGTGTAATTAAACCAATCCGTTTATGTAATATTTACTCGGTTATATTTATCGAAAAATCACCTATAAACACATTCCAATAAAATATTTTCGGAGCAGTTTTTTTGTTGTTGTTGTTGTTCCTTGCGAAACCAAGCAGTATTCAATAGCATTTAAAGGCCATGTTTGCGTGAATACCACGTAGAGCGAAAAAAAAATGACACATCTTTAAAATGCACTTTGGTATTACCTTAAAGGACAGCAGAATAAATGCGAAATATATATTCGAGCTTTTCCAAAGACTAATTGGTGGAATACAATGGGAAAGTGATGACAATGTAAAATACATGGACTGATAAGGTTCAGTATCGAAAGACACATGTTTTTTTCCTGCATTAACATTTGCCAGGTCCCGAAGACCGAGGCTATCAAAAGCCACCGAGGGACCTGGTAAATGTTAATACAATGAAAAATCATGTTTGATCGTTATTAAATTCAACCACAATTCTATGAAAATAAAGAAAATGTTTGACACTATTTTTCGGCCTCATCGACATCACCTTGCTGATTGCAGTTCTATAAAATCCTTGTTTCAGATCATGGTCAGCAATCGTGATTTTTTGTCCTAACTTTAGCAGCAGTTCACAAGTCAAAATATTGTCACAAACATTTTCATTCAATGTCGCATGCCCTTCCATTTTTACAATATTCGAATCTGCATACTATATTAGCTTTTGCATTAAAGTCTTTTATCTGTAACCGCAAAGGACGAGTTACACTTTACTATTGAAATGTGCCAACTGAAAAGGTCGATTTTCGAAGGTAGGCAGATAACCACAAAAACATGCAAAAATGTTAGCTAGATGTTTCTAGTTTATTCTGTATGATTTCATTTTCCCGTATTTTAATGTCTTTTAGGTTTATTTTGCGGTGGAATACATGTACCGTCTGAAACATTTAACATTGAACCTACGGGAATTTGAACTACCAAAGTCCACTGTGCATCCAAATTTCAATTCATCCTACCCTCGTAACCACTACAATTTTTATACATAATTATTCCTCATATACATATTTATCATAAACCCGTGATATCACAATGGTTACGAGGGTAGGAGTAAACGAAAAATGAATATTTGGGGTAAATTTTCATGTATCCAACACTAGGACTAAAGGATTTATTTCAAAATCGCATCAGTTGTTTTGTAATTGATAGAAAGTAGAGGCATTATATGACACAACACATCTTTTCAAAGTGTTCATCTATGTAGTATGTTTTCTAATTCCCCCACCAAGGATTCTGTGTGTGTATGTGGGGGGGGGGGGGGGGGGGGAGAGGGGTCGGGGAGGGGGCAGCGCTGAGCATGCGTATTGGTATGGCGTCATGTGCGTATATAAGGCGTTAGACTGAATGTACTCCATCATCATTGATATAACCTCTGATGTTATAATGTTGCTACGAGGTTAAATGATGTATTCCTCTGTCTGAAGTTGATGCATTGTAAAATTCTGTGACCTTGAACTTTGGTCCACTAACTGTATGAAAAGTTACTTGGATGAGCTTTTTCCTTACCTCTTTTGATATCTTTGGGGTAGGAGTGTTGATATTTGATCAGATCATATCCTTAAAATGTTGGAACTGAAAATCATCCATGCATACTGAGTCCTTGAACTTTATGCACGGACCAGGATTTTCACTTATATCTCAACACGGTTTTTGGATTCGCAACATAATTACAAATAGTTGGTCAGTCAAACGATACAAAAAAATATCCTCATACTATTGTTGGTTACTGTGACATATATTTAAAAGATCACTCTTCTTTTCCTTATATATTCAACAATATATATGCATCACACTAAAGACAATGGTTCAGTCAGACATTGCAAATGAAGTCATATTATTTGTAGGTCGTTGTGACCTGTATTTAATGTGTTTTATTTCGAACTAATAATTAATTGACTCTTCATCGGTCTTGGAATAGTAAGTCACTTCAGTGCTGCGTCTCATTTGGTACTACATGTAGGTCCCTGTGATCTATTTTTTCTTGGTTCACTGATTTTGTCTAATATTTTTAACATTTGTACCTGTGTAGCATCCATAAATACGAGGGTCATCCAATAAGTCTCGCAAACGCCGCCATTACTGTTTCATTAACTGAGGTAGGGTAATCACATTACAACATTAACAACTTACTTATATAATACACATACGTGCTAAAAATCATACATGTGACATTCCTTTCTCAGATATGGGAGAGTTTTGAATGCAAAGGTGTAAGCGATACCGGCGGTGAAATTGCACAAACACGACGTCTTCTACAAGAGGTGAGGGGAAGAAAATTCCTGCATATATGTTTAGAATTCTGTCAAATTACAAAAATTCATGTTCTAAAGTCATCGCCTTATATTGAAGAACTCAAATATGAGACAGTTATCATTTCACATTGCCAAACAAATGTGGTTGCTAGGCAACAAGAGAATATTGCAGAATTTTAGCAAAATTCTAGTTTTTGAGGTTTACCTTTGGTTTCTTAAGGCTGCAAACGACATTAAACACGGCTCGGAGCTTTTATTTTCTCTAATCATCTCAGGACTTTTCTTTGCCAACAAATTAATGGCAGTTTAGGAAACAATTCATCTGCTGTGAAAGCCTCTTCTTCATATACTCATTTTATATGATATTTTAGCTGCCCGAAAAACATGGTGATCTTCCTTTGAACAATACTAATATCTTGACTGACAGCAATATCTTAACCTTGGTACCGTGTCCATACTCCAGTATTATTTTCCGTATCTCCCAGCAATCTTCAGATATTTACAAACGTTCTGAACTAAGCTAAGGGATCTTAAACAGACAACTAAATGCCACCGCCGCACCCATAATGGCAGTATTCTTTAGTTGCCTAGCAACGCCATTTGCAAGATCATAACGTTTCTGGAAATTGTTGACTGGAAAAAAGAGAAGATAAAATGTAGAAATGTGGATTGCTTGGTTCGTTCTCAATTATCATTTGCCTTAAACTTGGCCGCTTGCAGGACTTATTGGATGACCCTTGTACGTAATCTTTCATACGTGTTTAATATTTGATATGATGAAGCTTTCATTATATGTATAAATAGTAAATAATGCTTAATAAAAGAATAAGGTTGTTGACCTTTTCACGCACTTGCCAGAACACAATCGTGCAATTCAAACGTTTTGCCAAGAATACATTTGTTAAACAATAAACGGTTATAATCGACTTCCTGTTCATTTGTTTCATTATTTTCACAAAAGCAAACACTTTACATGCATATCATTGTTTTAATAAACACTTGTAAAATCTATTGTTCTGAGGTTTCGTAAAATTCAAATAAAATTTCCCCTTACGTTTTGCCAAGAATACATTTGTTAAACAATAAACGATTATAATCGACTTCCTGTTCATTTGTTTCATTATTTTCACAAAGCAAACACTTTACATGCTTATCATTGTGTTAATAATCACTTGTAAAATCTATTGTTCTGAGGTTTCGTAAAATTCAAATAAAATTTCCTCTTACAAGATGGTTTTAGCGAAAATATCTCTTTTAGACTGTGGATAAGAACCAAAAGTATTATATCTGTCAGTTTGGAGGGCTGATATGTCAGTAGAATTGCTGATTATATAAAAAAAAAACTGCAGGTAGTTAGTGTACCCCCATTCAGCACCCCTTATGCAATAAATCGGAAGTCCCGTAATTATTTATGAAACCGCAAACTTAAATATGTGCTTATATAAACTGCCAAATGCCAAGCTTTTAGATACATAAATTTTATCAAGATCGGTCGTGGGCACAAAATCGGCCAAAGTGTAACCCGTCATTCAATCTTGCCGCTTGCTTCTGTACTGACGGAGTGTTGCCCTGCAACTTGCATACGAAAAGTCGCAAAGGCGGTCATTATAGCTCGTCAAGCACATTGTTAATACATTGTTTTGTGTTCGTTTAAACATGCCTATTATTAGCATGTGCAATAATCTACCTTAAACAACAGAAAATGACTTTTGGCCTGTAATTCATATTAATAAAAGGACAAATTGTTCGGACTGGAGCTCTCCATTCGTGCGTTCAAAGGACGCAAATGATAAAAACAGGCATCCTAGGAAACACGTGCGATCCGTGGTTTATAAAAGACGGGAGATATTCGAAAATTACAGTACCTTAAAAGCATCTGCTTTGCTCATGAATTCCGTTAGCAGTCCAATAGCATCTCCAATGCATTGTCCGTAAATAGTGGCTCTTATCTGATCTTCCAGATCTAAGATATCTTCATGGTCACCCGTATTGTCCACTTTCTGTCTTTCACTGTGATCTATAACTTGGTCTTCTGCACGATCGCGCGTTACTGATTTGTCGTGTTTGTGTTTTTCAGAGCTATACGGAGCTGATACTCCTGCATGGTGTTCTTTACCGATAGTTGTCGACATATCCTGTGGTTCGGGTTGGTACTGTGGAATCGCAGTATCTTGTTTTGCTCTTCTGCGCTCCCGGGCTTCATGGTTTGGTTTTTGTGCTGGATAAGGCTGGTGTATTCGTGGATCACGGAAGTGATCCATCGACGTCGTGGTATACTGGCTCATCTAAATCAAAAGAAATTGTAACCCATTTATGTCCAGCACATTGTCAAACAGTATAAACCCAGTTCAGATGCCGCGTGTTGCGGCGTTTGATCAGGAACTACCCTATCTGCATGAGAAAACAGGCACTTCTCTTTGATAATAAGAATGAACCAGACACCTCTTGAATGACAAATGGATTACAAATATAAAGGGATATCAGCGTCCACCACTGGGCATAAATGAATTTTAAATACTGGCTTGTTTACATCGAAATCTGGACATATATGTACGAAAAGTGTTCACAGATAAAACTGGAACCATGGTTAGTTGCGTTGCGCGTACATGGCTTAAGGTGGGTCAATTCCTAGGTATAAGTGAGTGGTGGTGGTGGTGGTGGGGGGGGGGGGGTATTGTAACTGAACTGAAAAGAATTTGTCCGCCATTTTATTGTGGGGATAATTTTGTAGTTGAGTAAACAACGAAGAAGTCAGAAAAGAAGTATCCCTTTGAGGAAATGGCGGAATGGCGTGGGGAGGGAGATAGGGCCTTTAAGCGGCACATGTGTACAGTCACATCTGTCATAGCACTCAACGAAAGAGCTTAAGACAGGTGCTTTCTTCGATTTACACTGAAAAATGCTTCTTTGGGATATTAGAATTTTGCCTATAAGACAGTTTTTTGCTTAATAGAGGTGGACCTGAAGACAGGTTTGACTGTACTTTTTCTGCCTGCAAACTGATTTGAACCAGCCTTATATATTTGCAAAGATGAGAACTATTTGATGCGTAGGCTGTCTTGAGTTTACACTGTTAGCACATGCTAACACTAGACGCTGCTTACTCACACCGTACATCCCATTTATGCCAACATGGAGGCCAAGGCTAACACGAAGCTAACGCAATACAAGGACTTGCTTTTTCGTTTCAAAAGGAGTTCAAGGTCCAAAAATTATTCTGAAATGTATTGAAGTCACATAACATACATGATTAATACACACATTTTATCAATTTATTCTTTATGCAGATAATATTCATAGATGCAAACGATTAAACATTTCTTTACCTGTAGTGTCTTAGTGTCAAATAAATCGTTTCGTTATCAAAAAATATCCGTACCTTTTAAGTCGCCCACAACTTCGTTGTCACATAGTAGCATAAACTCTTTAAAAGTCGTAGTTTTCCATTTTGTTTAAAATCAGTTATTGTTCGTGTTAGCTAAAATAGCCTAGATATTCATAAAATTCCCAGTATCTATAAATAAACACTTTAATGTTTTAGGTTTTTTAAGGTGTATGTGTACACTGCTGTCTTTTCCCCGCCATTTTTCAAAGGGATATAACTTTTGTGACTTCCTTTTTGCTTTACTGGAGGATGAACTCTTTCCAAACAGAGGTCTACTCGTTAAGGAGAGAATCTGTTTCTATATTATCACTGGGTGGTTGCTTAGTCCCGGTGGGCGATGATTTTTTTCTGACAATCGTCAACGATTTTTTCTGACAACGGTCCCGGATTTTTTCCAAATCGTCAATGATTTTTTCTCCGTGACGTCATAAAAGAAAACTGGTGCGACAAAATGGCGAGTTTAGTCGATTAAAACTTTTATTTACAAATCCTATGCTTATTCTTGGTAGAGATTAGGCAAATTAGATAAAATACACATGTTTAAAGTGGTCAACAGATAAAAGATACCTAGAAATTTTCGTTTTGGGTACATCTTGAAGAACTGTCCTCTATGTCTATGTCTGCGAAGTTTACCATAGGGTAACGTTAGTTTTAATCATAAATCGGTGTTGGGAAAAATGTCTCATTATTTTTTGACACTTTACAATAATAGAAATAGGTCTGTAAGCCCATTTTCATTTTTCATAGGTCCCGGATTTTTTCCTACAAGTCCCGGATATACCCCTACAATAGATTTAAAGCGCCTGAGTTTTTCTGACAACGCAAACCACAGAATGAGTAATTGTTATGATACGTTATTGCGCATATACTGAACAGCAAGATCAAAAAATGCTTCAAACTTAATTTTGGTGCATAAATGGATGACAAAATATTTGTCGGCCATCAAAAGACCAGCCTTTCCATTGTATGCACCATGTAGCCCATTCTATTGCTTCAAATTTGGTTGTAAATTTGAGTGCCGCCACGGTCAGGCTATTTTTTTCTTTTATGAGGCATAGTAAATTTACATTGTTTCTCCAGACTTGTGCTTGCACGCATCCGTGCGTACGTGTGTATGTGTGTGATTCCAAAGCATCAATATTTCCTTTTGTACTACCTTTGGTGTACAGTGCTTGCCTGTTCCTCACAATCCTCACCATAGCATAGTGTATGTGAGGCTTGAAAATACACAGGTCCAGCCGGTTCTACGCTTGAGGGACTGAACATTTTTACATACTACACATCAACACCAGAACAGAAATGTTTAAACCAAAATGTTCTGAAAGTCAATCCTTTGAAAGCAAGGGATACATAAAAGGAATAAATGTAAATAACATACTCGGTTCAGTTGCAGCCGCCGGGCCGCGTAGCGCAATCGGTAGGGCACCTGACTTATAAGTCAGAGGTCCTGGGTTCGAAACCCGGTTTGGCCACATACTTTCGTTTCTCCCTCCGCTGATTCAAGAAGGGCAGTTGTCAGTTTCTGGCGAAAGTATGTGCACTTAGTACTTGTTAACCGCTTAGGAGGTCTAAGCCTGCCCAGGAATAGTGTGGTTAGGTTAACTGACCGTCCCGACATGACCATAGCTATTTACCGTGGATGTTAAGCATCAACTCAATCAATCAATCAAATCAATTGCAGCCATGTCCCTACCAGGAGCTTATCTCTTTTAAAATTTGTCGAAATGAAATCAATGATTCCAAATGACCAGAAATTATATAATCTGCACAATGATTGGGCACGGTGAGATATTTAATGGCCATTACACGCCTTCTAACGCCTGTTTCAGTGACGTTTCTATTTGTTTGAGAAAATTTGAAGTTTCTGTTTTCACGCTATGTAATCACGTGACCTAACTGTACTACGACAGATGCTGTTTTGGTAACCGTACTGCTTAATTGGGACGATTTCCGCAGAACGGCGTTTGCACCATGTGAGTATTTTGAAGAATTCCTTCTCTAATATAGCCAGAAAGGTGAAAGTTCTTGCACAAATAATTGCACCATATATGTTGGTTCTTGCAGCAGAGGTGTCATTTTGAATGGAAGGAAAAGAAATGAGAATATCGCACTTTAACGGGATTGAGTTAGTCGTTTACCACGATTGTTGTACGAAAAAAATGATCTTTTACCTAGAAATACAACGAAAAAGACAGAGAAAAGTCTGCCTATGGTGTGACAGAAAGTGCATTTTCCAAATTAAATAGAGTTTAGCTTGATTAGATTAATATTCTATGAGAAAAATAGGTTTTTGCGTGGGAAAAAGTGAACTGCTTTCCTAGCACGAAACAAATCCAACTGAACTGCATTTTTCGTTTCCAGGAGTCTGTTACTGCGACTACAGAATGACCAAAAGTTATTCAAATAAAACATAATAAACTGCAAACTACCTAAAATTTACAGATTACAGTACTAAGTATTGCTGTAAGTGTACTAGTATAGGGTGACATGCGATGATGCATGTGTTAGTGCATGTGCTCCTGTAAGTATCAAAACTTGCTGGGAAAGTGGTGCTTTCCCTTTTTCGTCTTGTTGATTAACATTTTAGCTTGAAATAAGGGCAAATCTGGATTGTGAAGCAACATTGTATAAAGGGCGGGACACTGTCAAAGGGAGTAGGGGTCACTATAGAAGTCTATGGTAGAAACAATTATAGTTCACGCTGCCCTTTATGGGCACCCCTCATGTGAGGAGTAAAACTTTTCTTCATCTACACAACACGCGAAAATATACGTTTGCTATTGTTACGCCTACATGAAGTGACCTGACAGGGTGGGGGCTAGCGATTGGTTTCAGTGCATTATAAAACAGGTAAAGCAACATGTTCGTAACCAATCAGGGAAAAGATATTGCATGTATGTGCATGTATATGCCCAAGGGCTACATAGCATATAGCACTTGAATAAACATTCTTCTTCTTCACAATATAGACAGGAATTTAACTCCTGTAGAACTTCTTGCCTCTAGCAAATATGGAGTGAGAAAGATATGAGACCTAGCATACAAAATACTAATAGGCTGCAATATTCACACAGTTCTGCCATTATAAGAAGTACTTAAATAAAGCAACGGTGGCTCATTAGGAAGAGCAGTGTAGAGGCAGTACAGCATAGGCATCTTTAACCATACTCTAAGGCTCAAGTCGAGGCGAATCGCTGTTACAGTCAAACATGCTTATATGGTCACCTCCATTAAGGGGCCACATGTATTTAGCAGCCACCTTATCTTGGTCTCTTGAACCAAACCACAGTGCAAATGAATCTGTGTTAAGGAGTCACTTGTTTTAAGCAGCCAATTTTCATTTGGGTGACCCCTTAAGACAGGTTTGACTGTACTTTGACTTTTTTTTAATTTTCAGGCCGATACGGTTGTCTGAAGTCCTAAACTGTGATACATCGTTTTACGAAAAGCAGTACAGTTGATGGAATGCAATACCTAAAAAGCAGTTCATCACAACAAAAAGCAGTACATTAAACAAAACATGCAAAACGGCCCCCTGTTCTTTTCACGTAATAAGTACCAGTATTTTTACAAAACATCAGTATAAATGATGTATAATACATATGTGATCATTCAAAAATAACATAATAAATCGAGAGAAAACACAAATATTTGAGATGACAACAAACTGAAGCACATGACCGATGCAGATTTCTTCAGATTGTCGCTTAAATACCGTATTCACAGATTAGTTGCCAAAGTACAAAGCAGATTATTCACTGATACCACTGCTCGATGTAAATCATTTCAATTTTGAAATAATTAGACAAGAAGTAAACCAGCTAACCGTCACAACGAAGTGCGTGACCACCATTTTCCTTTACAATTAAGCAGTACGGTTCCCAAAGCAGCATCTGTCGTAGTACAATTAGGTCACGTGATTACATAGCGTGGTTTTAAGAATTTCAGTTTCTTATGCCATTGAAAAATTGATGGAGCGTAGTAAACACTGTTTGCCATACTCCCATACAAATGATACTAGCTATTGCGGAATTACAAACTCTTGGCAGAATGACGTCTAGATGACGTCACTCTGTCATGATTTTGAACTCCTAGTTACTATGGTAACAGATATATGACGTCATTGTTATAAACTGTTTGCCATGATCCATCAATTTTTCAATGACATTGCATACTGAAATTATTTCAACAGACTTCAGATTTTCTCTGTCAAATAATTATTATCAAGTTACCGGTATTCCGTTCCGTGTTATACATGTAATGTGCAACACCAGCCATGCCCCTAGCAGCGGCTCGGACTTCTATTTTCAGAATGACTCAAAATGAAACAAATGTTTCCAAAATGACCAGAAAATTATATAATCTGCCCTATGGTGAAGTTTGGCGAGACGTTTTTCGGCCGCCACACAGCACTTATTGCACTATGATGGAGTACGGGGGAACTTTTAATAGTCGCACGGCACCTCCAGCTTCATGTGAAGTTAAATAAGATTTGAAATGTTAGATTTGTTTAGAAAAATGGAACACTTCCAAAAAACGAAAATAGCAGACTCGGTGTAATCTGCACTTGAAGAGAAGATTCAAGTTTGAAAAAAATGACTTCTGTTGTAATGTCTTTTACGTATTCCTTGATTCCGAAGGGTTCATAGTTTCGATTTTGTCATCATTTGCATGATGAAGGCAAAAACAGTAAATGCAAATACTGTTTCAAGTCATTTCCTGATGCCACTACGACCCTTCGACATTGTGTTGAAAAACATCCAAACGAAAAACTTTGTCTTCTGTGGCCGCTTTGTAATGCAGAAGGGAACCTAATAAAATTAAAGCAAGAGTATTTGATGTGTTAGGCAGTTCGTTAGATGTGACATACAAAATATCCAGTTTGCAAACAACAAGGTGTCAATACACACAAGAACAATCACACAAAGTCCTGTCCAAAAAGTTCGAAGAATTAACACACCTACAAAATCTGTTCATAAGGGACGAGTCATTTATTACCAGGTGGGGGGCCGGGTACATTTAGGGGGGGTCGGAATAATTTTTGGTGATGTGCTGGGGGGTCGGAAATAAAAAAGCCATGGGGCAGGGGGGGGGGGGGAGTCGTATCTTTTATTCGGCATATTGAGTGGGCCAGAACTCTTCCATCAGTCTTCTTTTTTAAAAAATGTCTCAGCTTCTGGGGGGGCGAAGCCCCCCAGACCCCCCATTACTTCCATTCTTGTACACTTAAACTCAAACTTACAGACATTTATAAAACTAACACACAAATATGGGCCGCTTTCATCTAAAAAGGATATTTTTCATTAATTTTCTAGTAGGACAGTATCCAATTATCTATAAAATAATGTTCAGCTGATGATTTTGTTCTTGATTAAATTTAATGCCTGCATTTATGATATCAGCTCTCCAGTTGCCTTGTCATCAGCAAACCTATTGTGGCTTCTGAGGGCTGCGCCCCCAAACCCAATACTCCATTACTATTATTAACAGTTTTATTGAACATTCAACAACAGATTTCTGGATGACTATAAGCAGAAAGAAATCGCAAAATATCATAACATGCTGACAAAATTTGAAGACCATTAATCTGCAGGATTTATCAACCTGTCAGAGTAAGAAAATGTTTTTTGTCTTTCATACAGGTTTGATTGAGGTCAGTCTGACATAAAATAGGTAATATAGTGCATGTGTGTGAATTGATAGCTGGAGAGTTTGGATGGTGGGGGGGGGGGGGGGGGGGGGGGTCATAAACTTTTTTGTCACTTATCTCGGGGGGTCGGAAAAAAATTCTGGTGAGACTGGGGGGGGGGTCGGAAAAATTTTGGTGACTCATATGAAAATGTACCCGCTCCCCCCCCCCCCCCCCCCACCTGATAATAAATGACTCGTCCCTAAACAGTTACTTACTGAGCGCGACAATGAAATACATAGTGAAGCACGGGGCTAACACCAATTTCCCACGCCTGTGCTGTCAACAGAGCTAGTCAGTTTCTACACATGCTAAAGTGGTTGTCGACCGAGACAGTCGACAGAAGTATCATTCGGTCGACAACCACCTCATTGTAATATACATGTGTCATCTACCATAACTGGTACTGCTTACTACCTCCTTCTCTGTCGCGAGCCACTTCCTTTTGTCATCTTCAAATGGCGCCTTTGTACGGTTCGGTCGACAGCACAGGTAAGCAAATTGGTATTACCCCCGTGTATACTCGAAAAGTAATCAACTGTATAAATGTGCGCAAACAAAATTTACCTGGAAATTATCTGGCAAATCGAAGAAGATGGAGGAAACACGTGGGTGGGAGTAGATCTCCTCACTTTGATTTTGCGTAGTTTATGACGCCACATCAGAGATCTCGTGACGTCCAAGGTCACAGTGACGTCAGACTATCTAATGCTGGCATTTCAGTCAATGTAGTTTATTCAAACAGCAATTAGGTTATATAATGGATTCACAAGTATGAGTAGGCCTATGGCCGTATTTAAGAATGTAGGGCCTACTAAATCAATGAATTTGCTAATAGGGCCTCCACTCCAAACTTTTTATGATTTGATTGGCACTCTTTGGTTTTGCTTTTGTTAGACACTTCGACACCATCCTCTAGGGGCAAACAGCGTTTACACCCGATATCATATCACTAAACACGCTGAGCAACAGCAGCCCAGGTATCTCAGTAGGTTAAGCGCTGGCCTGCTGATCTAGCGGTCTCTGGTTCGATACCTGCTGAAGGCGGAAATCTATATATCGTAAACGGGATTCCACTGCACATAGCTTTTCATTATCCCCCTACCGTCGTCTTTATCTGACTGAAATACTTTTGAAAAGGAGTCATTCATCCATCAACGCTTAGCAACACCACACTGAAGCGAAATGGCAAGGAGAAAGGTTAATTCTCCGGCGCCAGCAATATCAACTTGGAACAATCTGATCACTGTAATTATAAAGTATAAGGCACTATAGTTATTAAGCATAATTTTTAAGATAAAAAAATCCTCTCTTTCTGTCGTGTAATGAATTTTTTCACTCATGAACACCTGTAGTGATAGTTTTCCTTGAGGCATACAACGGCATACATGTCAGTAATGCTTCTGATGTTCAATCGGCGAAATAAAATTAGATCACACACTAAAAATCTAATTGCTGAGTCTATTAAAATCGGAGTTTTGGGTCTCTGAAATGCAACATATGTGGTAGGAAACCAGAGGGCCAATGGCCCTATATCGCTCACCTGAGCACTGAAGCACTGAGGTTACAGCAACAAAACACCATGAACAACAGCAATAAAAAGCACCATTTACGTGGAGGATAATATCACAAACATTTATGAAAAAAGCTTTATCCCCCCTTAATGGCTTCTCAGAAGAAGATCTTTGGCAAACAAAAAAAAAATGAAAATTTGGCCTTTCAGCTGCAATGGCAACCAATCAAAATCAGGTATTTGGGAAAAATTCATATGGCTGGTAGAAAACTACTCCAGGAACATTTCTGTAAAGTTTTGTCAAAATATCTGCAGTAACACAGAAATAGATAGCAAATGTCCACTTTCTCCATTAGAAGTCTATGGAAACTTTAAGTTGCCATAACAACGAATTCACATGGGCAATGATAATACAAAACATACTTTAGGTAGAGGCTAATGTTATTAATATGTATGCGAAGTATCAGCTTCATCCCCCTCATGGCTTCACTTTTCCCATTATAAGTCAATGGAAACTATAAGTTGCCATAGCAACCAAAGTTCTTATGGGATGGAAGAAAAAGAACACAATTTATGTAGAGGCTACTGTCATCAACACGTTTGCACAATATCAGCTTCATCCCCCATATGGCTTCTGAGCAGAAGATTTTTTTTCCAAAAATTTACCCTTTATTTTGCCATGGCAACCAATCAAATTCAGCGACTTGGAGAAAATTCATATGAATCATAGAGGACTACTCAAGAAACATTTCTGTAGAAATCTAAATAGCTGCAGTTAGACAGCAAAAATTGCCAATTTCCATTTTCCCCATTATAAGTCAATGGAAACTCTTAGTTGCCATTGCAACCAAACTGCCAGAGCAATTGCTATGAAAAACGGTAATTCTATAGAGGCTAGTACTAAGGTTCTTTCTGTAAAGTTTGAGCTTTATTGGGCACACAGTTTCTGCGAAGATGTTTTTTTAATAGTTTTTTTTTTTACTTTTAACCATTCGGTTGCAATGGCAACCAGCCAAATTGCGCAATTTGTATAAATTTAACATGGCTGGTTAAAGACTACTCAAGGTACATTTCTATGAAAGTTTTGTCAAAACATCCGCAGTGGCATAGCAATAAATGCAAATTTTCCATTTTGCCATTATAAGTCAATGGCAACTTTCAGTTCCCATAGCAACCAAACAGCTTAAGGAATTGCCAAGAAAAACAGTACTTTTATAGAGGCTAGTACTAAAATCCTTTCTGTGAACTTTGAGCTTTATTGATTGTATAGTTTCTGAGGAGATGATTTTTGAATATTTTTTCTATTTTTAACCAATTTACAATTTACATGAATTTCATCTGGTTGATAGAGAACTACTCAAGGAACATTTCTGTAAAAGTTTTATCAAAATATCTGCAGTGACATGGCAATAAATGCAAGTTTTCAATTTTTCCCATACAAGTCAATGGAAACTTTAAGTTGCCATAGCAACCAAAGTTCTGAAGCGATTTGGATAAAAAACAGTATTATTGGTTCTCCCTGCCTATAGATGCTATATATGAAATTTGGTAACAATGGGCCTTGTAGTTTCAGAGGAGATGTCGTTTGAAAATATTGACGGACGACGGACGGACGACGGATGCCTGCCTATACTATAAGCTCACCTGTGAGCCTTCGGCTCAGGTGAGCTAAAAATCCGGGACACTGTAGGAAAAAATTCGGGACATTAAATTCGTTGTAGGAGCAAATCCTTGACATTTGCTGTAATTTTCGTCCTTGGTTTGCAAAGGTTATTTCACAGAAAAAATGTGACAAACGACTAAATGCGCTCATAAAATGCTTCAGAAAACAGCCTGTTTGCAAAAGATCAGGAGAAAAAATTGAAAATAAGTTTGTTCACTTACCCTTTTGCTTCGTCACGCTTACGAGACACTAATTGTCAGAAAAAAAACCGTTGACGATTGTCAGAAAAAATCATCGCTCACCGGGACTAAGCAACCACCCAGTGATTATGAGCATTTTTTTTTCAAGAATAGATCCACATTGAGAAGGGAGGTAACAATTGAAAAGGCAGAGTTGCTTCCCCTGAAGGTTTGTCCATCACCTTAATGAAATATTAAATGAGTGCACAAGGAAGAAAGATGCCTTACAACATCCGCGAACAACCAAAATTAGAATAATCCAGCTCATTTGCGCAGACACATCTGTTATTTTCTCTAAGCGGATCGCCCATGATTTATAGACTTGATGAGACCAGAATGCGATGATGGACAGGCTGATCTGGATATTTATATAAGGCATTATTTCATCCTGTGCTGATAAAGAAATGAACTGCGCATTTTTTTCATGGAATGAGAAAATTTAGATTTCCAGTCGTTATGGGAGGAAAACCCAGTTACATGTATATATACAAAGTTTGTAAAAGAGAAAGAAATCCACTTTGCGAAGGGAAGGCTGACTGATAGGGTGGCATAAAATACAATTGAAAGGTAATATAAATATATATATGCATAATATTTTATTATATTTAATATAAATAAATCATTAGATATTAATATGGAATTAATAGATGCAAGACATCTAAGATTGTTTTATTATCATAATTTATTATTATTATTATTATTATTATTATTACTATTAAAGATTCTGTCAATCAAGTGATGTCCTAAATTTCAAAACATTGCGGTACTCTAAGAAATTATTAAGAAAGTCCTTGATAAAGACTTTTTACGAAAGGATCCAGACTATTAAATATAGCCTCAAATAATCGAAATTCTCGAGGCAAAGAAAACCATTGCTTCTGCTACTCTGATGAAACACTGTGCGGTCACTAATATTTAGTGATTTATAGTATGTATGAAAACTTAAGCCTAATTATGAAGAGTATATGTCTTATTTTTATGCATGTCACAGCTTTTACTGTATACTGCTTACTGCTGTACTGACTTATGCACATGTCCAATGGATGCACATATGAGCCGCGACACGACAAAAGGAACAATGTGGTTGTGCGCCTAGCGCAAACTCAGATCAACCTGGGCATCCGCCCAGTCTGATCAGAGTCATAGCTGTCCGCATGGAGGTAGCTTAGACTCTTAGCTACCCTTTAAGCATTTAGCGAATAGTCTTGTCGGACTGGACGGATGCCCAGGCTGATCTGAGTATGCACTGGGCGCACAACCACATTGTTGGTTTTCTCGTGTCGCGGCTAATTATATACTAACTGCGTTGTATCCACTGCTTCCCGCGTCATGTTTAAAGTGTACTTTTACGGTCTGTTGCATCCTGCTTACTGTTTACTATATACAGGAGAAAACAAAGTGGTTTTGCGCCCAGCGCAGACTCAGATCAGCCTGGGCATCCGCCCAGCTGATCAGAGTATTCGCTGTCCGCGTGTAGAAAGCTTAGACCCTTAGCTGCCCTTTAAGCGCTTAGCAAAGAGTCTAATCAGACTGGGCGGATGCCAAGGCTGACCTGAGTCTGCGCTGGGCACACAATAACTTTGTTGGTTTTGTCATGTCGCGGCTCATTGTTATACTCACTGCATTATCTCTACTGATTCCCGTATCATGTTTAAAGTGTACTGAATCCTGTCTTCTGTTTAGTCTGCACTGGTCTACTACTAGACTAGTTTAAATAAGATCAAACTATCGACTATCCGACTATACTAAAAACTATCGGTGAACACTGTTCGTAATGAAGTACGGCAAAAAGAATACCAACAAGAGCGTATTGACAGACATTTACATTCTCAGTTATTTGATGGGAAAGCCCTATGATAAATCAATAGAACGTAATGTAACTTATACTTCAACAACTGCATCGGTTCATGCCACGTTGCATGAGTAAAGTGACGTCAAAATATACCATCTGATTGGACGTGGGCGACGTTAGGCGACGCTGTTCCGCTGTAAGTAGAAAAACTGCGTATAATTTTTTTCTGCTCCAACTGTAGCCGTTAACGCAAATTTGTGGCCAATTAATAGATTGAAAAGACTGTAAATATAAGCAGTGAACTTAACTTTTCTGGTGTTTATCGAAATATAAACTACACTGGGTCGCTAGCAAAATTTACATGAACCCTTTAGGGGTTCACTGACTTTGCACGCGGCCCAATCTAGTTTATACTTCGATAAACACCAGAAAAAATTAAATTCATTCCTTAAGTAATAATATCATAATTAAGGTAACACTTAAGGCCATAACGCATTCCTATAAAGGAAGGCGTACCACAGATGACTGACTTCAAAGATATCTTAAATATCTGGAGGTTTCAGAACAATCGTACAGGTACAGAGGAGAAAATTTTCCAGATTAATATGACAAAAAATGGGGACATACGTGGATCATTTGTTTATAGTAATTCGTGGTGATAAAAATGAAGAAACATAAAATGGTGACGTGGAATGCTGATCTTTACAATTCTTTCTTGGCAATCAATTTTACATTTTCGTTGACCACATTTTTGCTACTTTACGTTTCACAGTTCGGAGAAGAAATTAATATAGCACTTTATTAAACATTTTGCATTTAAAGGCCCCATTGCTCTATCACCATGAAATATTGTATCGTGAGGTATAGCTGCAAGTTTCTCACAATAGTCTCGTCATTAAATGACCGTGATTAGCCATTTTTATACTAATAAAACATCCTTGAGTTCACTTTCAAGGTTTGAGGACTGATCTGGGCCATTTAAGTTGGCAACTAAAATGGCCTACTCTCGTTATCATAAACTTGAAAAAACGGTAAAATTACAATGTATAAGTGTGGAGCCCTACTCATTGTCCCGCTTATATTCCGTAGCTCGACGGGAACCAGAAAACGAAAATGATATGTTGCAGAGCGATTTGACGTTTTTTTTTTTTAAAACAACAACAAAAAAAAAAAAAAAAAAAAAACATGTTGCTTCTACCTTTAGGCAGTTTTATGACTTAGTATATGCACATCAACACACATTTTATCTCCAGACGTGAAGGTTAAAGCGCTTTTCACAATGATTTATATTTAGACTTTTTTACCACTAATCGGGTATGGAAACTTGAACATTTATCGTCGATTTTAACAGTTCATAACATACACGTCATACTCCACTATTGAAGCGTCCTATATCGCAGCTTGCAATATAAAATGTAAAACGAAGTATAATGTGAAGTAGCAACAGCGTTATTTGAAGTCCCGTGTATTACAGGCGCGTAGTTGTTTGATAATTCAGTTTGCATTTTTTACAGTTTACATTTTTTGCTTAAAACAATTTATGACAACGAATATAGAGAGACGAGCTCTTTAACAACCACTCACTGCCACTACGATCACAAGTCTGTTGGAAACCTCTAATGTATTCCCATATTATACTTCATACTTTATGAAACAAGGTGTGAGATCTGAGCTGTCTGAAATCAAGCCTTAATGTTGAGCTGTGAAATATGAAGTATACAATATGAGACATGAACTCACAAACAAATTGCATACGTTCCTGTTCATTCTTCACACCTTACTTTACAGTTCACTACTTTACTCAATATATGCAAATTAACCCACACTTTATCATCAAACGTTATTGTTGACGCGTTTTTTTTTTCATAATAGTTTGTGTTCAGACGTTTTACCACAAGCAGGACTATGGAGGCTTTTATACTTTCCACTTTGTATGGTACAATTATCAACTGTAAGTTGTAAAGGATAAACTGTGACTCATGAAAGTATACTTAATAGTTTTTAGTTTGCATTTATCCTGATCCGTCCGACTCACATTCCGACTCCGACAAATTCTGGGTACAGTGGTAGATCACCTTATCAACTTTTTAAAAAAACGTCCTGTGACTGTTTGCCTTTTTTGTTGCCTTCTCAGCCTTTTACACGTTGTCATTGTCAAGGACAATGTTATGATTGTGGACATAATGTGGTCATACCGAGTCTGCTATTTTTAATTCTTTGGTGTATCCCTTGCTTCCAAAGGATGTACAATGTAACTGTTCATGTTGTTTTTTCACTTCTCATAACGACGTTCCCCGGGTGGCTCAGCTGTACGTAACTATAGTTGCACACGCCGCCGAGTGTCCTTCCATGTCTAACTGTTCAAAAGTCATTCATATTCACTGCAGCTGGTGTTGTGTCGTAAAATGTCCCCCGTACAGCATATTGGAAGCTTATATTTTCTGGTCCTTTGGGGTCATTGAGTTCGTTTCGAAAGATGTTGAAAATAGTCTTCTGCTTAAGCGGGTGCTGGGAGAGTGACCGATGTGCAAATTTCATTACTGGTAATAAGCAGATTCAATTAGATCGAGTCTGCTCTTTTCGTTTCTCTGGTGTATTCCTTGCTTCCAAAGAATCTAACTATACACAGCTTATTTACAAGCCCAGCTTTAGTCTAACACATATTTCCTCATATGTTATTTCTCTTATGCCTACAAATGACTCCTCCGTTACACTCTTGTCTGTCCGTGGGCGCCGTGGTCGAGTGGTTAGAGATGCTCGGTTATGGTGCAGAAATTCGCCGCAAGGTCGTGAGATCGCGCCCTGGTTTCGCTATGTGACGACTGAAAGACACTCTCTGCCAACCAAGCAGTAAATAGGCACATTCTTCGAATTAGGGAAGGATAAGGCAGCGAAAGGAAGGGAAAGGAATCCGCCTTTATTTACTGTGCCCAAGATACAGTGGGCCTTTAACCCCCAATGCCCCTACGGCTAATAGGCTATGGGAACCTTTTCCTTTTACGTTAATCAAAAGTCAAAACTGTTTAAGATAATTATACGGGGTAGGAGGAAATCCTTCTATTCCATGTACGGTGCTAGAGTCTCTGTGAGGCTTCAAAGATAAAATCTCTTCACGTCTTTGTCATTGCTTCGAAAGAATAAGAAAGAATGTATCTATTTGTACGGAGGATAGGACAAGGGTTTTCGGGCTCTTCAAAGTTATTTCACTTCTGTCAAGCAGTTAAGCAGAGATGGGTAAAAACCGGAGCATCCGGCGAAAAAACACCTCTCCTTCCGTAGGCTGAACTTGGCTTTCTGAATGTACGCGGACGAGGCTTGGACACACAGCATGTTTAAGCCACAGAGGCCCGTATATGTACTTCAAAAAAAGGAAACATTCAAGTTACTCGTCTAACATCTTGATCGACCTTTTAAGATATATGGTTGCTCGAAATGAGCCCTAATAAGACAAAATATTGAGCAGGCTGACACTTGCACGCTGCAGCTTAAACCGACTGCTAACTGCGGATGTAGCCACGGAATAGGCTGTCTTGTCAGTTCTCGTTTCAGGCAGCTAGTCGATGGCCCGATATAAAAATGCAAGAACTCAAGATCACATGTTTGTACTAAAAACTCTAATTGATAAATACACAAATAAAGGGGGGGATAAATTATTTGCCTGTTTTGTTGACTTTAAAAAGGCGTTCGACTCTGTTATTCACCCAGGTATGAAAATAAAATTAAAGGAGCTAAACATAGGTGGCAAATTTTATGACGTTATAAGCAGCATGTATTCGAAAACTCAAATGTGTGTTAGATTAGGTGATACTCGTACAAAGTTTTTTAAATCAGATAAAGGTGTTCGTCAGGGTGATGTTTTAAGTCCGAATTTATTTAAAATCTTTATTAATGATCTCCCATCTTATATATCAGAATGTCTTGATCCTGTTAACGTTAATGGCAACATTCTGCAATGTTTAATGTATGCTGACGATATTGTTTTACTTTCAAAGTCTTCAGAAGGTTTGCAGCAAAGACTCGATGGATTAAACCGTTTTTGCAAAGATTGGTGTCTAGATCTAAATGTCTCAAAAACAAAAGTTTTAATCTTCAATAAGGCAGGGAGAATACTTAAAGAAAATTTATATTTTGGTAGTGACCGTCTAGATTGTGTCCAGCATTACCGATATCTTGGAGTTTATTTTTCAGCAAGTGGTTTATTTAACTATGGCCAACAAGATATTTTTAATAGAGCCAAGAAGGCATCATTCAAATTAACAAAGACTATTACTTCGGCAGAGCCAAGTATTAATACAAGTTTACACCTGTATGACCATTTGATTAAACCTATTTTGTTATATGGATCTGAAATTTGGGGTGTTTTTAAGACTAACTCAAAAGCTTGTAAAAGGGACGAATCTTTCTTGTTTCCATCTATATACAAAAATAGTATGACTGACAAATCGCAAGTGAGTTTCTTAAAATATATCTTAGGAGTGAATAAGTATTCTTCAAATTTAGCTGTATTGTCAGAAACTGGTCGACTGCCAATGTACTTCTCAGTTATTATTTCTATTGTGAAATATTTACACAGATTAGAAAATGCTCCTGATGGATTACTTAAGGACTCTTATATTTCGTCAAAGCATATGCATAAGGAAGGTTTGCAGTCGTGGTACACTTCCGCAACGTACATTCTTCAGTTGTTAGGGTTGAAAATTTCGTCTTGCACAAATCTTACTATAAACCACTTGAAATATATTGTAAAAAGCAAATTAATAAAACGATACACATCTTACTGGAATCAAGAGCGGGATAAACATATGCTTTCGGGTAAACTTGACACATATTTTAATATAAAACAATCTTTTTGCATGGAGCCTTATTTATCTTTATCAAATTTTCACCACAGGCGAGCAATTTGTAAGATTCGCATTAGTGCTCATAATCTTATGATTGAATTTGGAAGGTATCATAAACCAAAACCCTTACCAAGAGAAGAACGATTATGCCGAAATTGCAGTTTAAATGAAGTTGAAAATGAGATACATTTTTTAACACAGTGCTCCAAATATGAAACAGAAAGAACAGATTTCTATAAAACTATATGTTTAAATAACCCAAACTTTCATTTGCTAAATGATATGAATAAAGCTCAGTGGTTACTATCACAGGAAAACGAAGATGTTTTAAGTGAGTTAGCTTATTATATTGTAAATTGTCTAGATAAAAGGAATATCAACCATATATTGAAATAGAATGAGTAAATAATTCCGAAACATGAATATAAATTAAATGATTAATTTTTTTAACGAACCATCTACATTCCTTGAGCATTGATGCACGCAAAGTCGTATAGATATGATCAACTAATTGTTTTGTAATGTTTGTTATATGTAGTCAATATATGTGTGTTTGTGTGTGCGTATTTTTGTGTTGGTGTATATTTTTGCAAATCATATGTGTACTTTTTGTAACTACCCGAAAGGGTCCTTGATTTGGAAATAAAATATATTCTATTCTATTCTATTCTATTCTATAATTAATACGAATCAGATAAAATGATTGGTATGTCCGTATAAAAGACGCTTCGCACTGGAAAGTTAGCTGTTTTTGCTAAACGTAAATTGGGGTCGTCGATTCGTGTGACGGTGATAAGTAAGTTTCAGTGTCGGAGCGCCCTACTACATGTAATTTGGAAAAAATGATGGCAAGGACCGGCTGCACTTGCAGCAGGGGTGGGCTGGGAGTTTTTTGACCGTATTTAAACCCTGTTATCTTCTTTTTCTTTGTGGGACGGCTCCAATACTGTCTCAAAGGTTGTCAAGCCCCATTTGGAGGAGAATGAATAAGCAATTTGATTTTGTGTCAATCCTATATAGTTTATTTTGTATGTTGTAATATATATATTGAGCCGCGACACGACAAAACCAACAAAGTGGTTGTGCGCCCAGCGCAGACTCAGATCAGCCTGGGCAGCCGCCCAGTCTGATCAGAGTTTTCGCTGTCCGCATAGAGGTAGCTTAGACCCGGACCTTCCCTTTAAGTGCTAAGGGAATGGTCTGATCAGACTGGGTGGATGCCCAGGCTGATCTGAGTCTGCGCTCTGCGCACAACCACATTGCTGGTTTTCTCGCGTCGCGGCTCAATTATATGTTACGAAAAAAGAGAAACTATGTTTAAGCTAAGGCCCACACTATCAACCAACTCATGGTATACTATTCTTTTAAAAGTTTCGTAGAATATCTATTCACAAGAGTGAAATGCGCACGCTTTCGCGCTTGAGTGACTGACTATCTAAATGGGCGGATTCAGTTTTCATCATCGTTTGGTATTAAAGAATTAGTTTATAAATTTGATTATTATTCAACGAATTCTTCGGATTTTACAAATTGTCTCCACACAAGGCACATAAATGAAGTGAAACTGACTAAACCATAGGCTACCTATGTTATTAGAAATCAAAATATATTCGGTGTGAATCCGCCACCCGATAGTCTTAGTTCTTAGTATAGTTATAGTTGATAGTCGAGCGCTATTTAAACTAGTCTACTAGTGGACTAGTACAACTAAGGCGACTAACGACTAAAGACTAAAACTATGCCAAAAACTAACGATGGCGGATTGTCTGACAAGTTTGCGAAAACGAAATTCCCGACTTCAGAAACCTTTGGTGGCATGTATCAGGTCTCTAAGTTCGTGAACAAAGTTTTCCAGTTTCTTTCTTGAATAGTAATGAAATAATAAATAACAATCCCTTCTTTTCAAATAAAGCAAAAAAGGAAAACGAGCTAGATCCGCCACGCTTTGTTATTTATTTAACCGTGTCCAATGACGTGTATTTCACCGTTGTGCATAGTTGTACATCTTTACTAAAATGAGTTGTTGTTATTCATTTGTGTGATTGATATTTGGGTTGAAAATGGCTGAACAAGCCAGTGGAACAAGCATGAGTAGGATGAAATTTCGAGTGGGAAAGTCCTTCGAGGGCGAGAAAGCATCGGAGAGTTTTTCTACCTCTAGTGGGTTAACTGGGTGGTCGGGTCGGGCGATGGTGATGGGTAGCTTTCAGTACTGGTGCGTCCTACTTATTTGGCCATGCTTATTTCGGGGCAAGGACCGGCTGTGCTTGCTATCTTGCAGTAGATACGGGAAGGGTTGTTTGGACGTTTTTCTCTCATCTGTTCTTTCTCCTTTCTCGCCTACTCTCTGGGAGACGGCTCGATATAGACTGAAATACTATCTCAAAGGGCCGTTAAAACCTAAACGACCAAACAACTAATTACCTCCCGCTGTCATTGTCGGAAACAAAGAAATATTTTTTTTTAAAATTCTACAACTACATATAATACCCTGGTGCAATGGTATGAGAGTTGGACCTGTATATGGGCTCCGGCTGAAAGCAAATATTTTCAAACATCCTAACCCTCTTTATTATTATCCTTCTCTCTCTCTCTCCCCCCCTCCCCCCCCCCCCCCCCCACACACAAAAAAAAAAACAACAAAAAAAAGTAGAACGAAATTATCAATGAAATGTTTTCATTAGTTTTCATCACCTCCAGAGCTTTCGTTTGGCAAAATTTCGTAGCATACGGGGCAAATCGGATATTTTGCCAATTCTAGTAAGCTCCTAACAGTGTAGAGCCTATATAAATATACTGCGATAGTGACCTAGCAAACACATTTTTCCCCCAATGCCTCCAAAAACGGGTCCTTCCCAGCGGCTCCGCGGAACGAATCCATAATAGTACCGTCTGGGTGCCCGAGTCCGTCTATCATCTGTGTCAAATTCAAAGATAGTGTGCACGTTGTTCCTGGGATCGGTATCCGACCTAGCCGCCCCAAAACGTGCCTGAGTACGATCGATTGATTGGGGCCTCGGTTTAAATTATTATCTGGAATAGAAGAAGAGCGAAACGTCGAAATTTATGACAAGAACGCTCATACGAACGGCTAAGCAATGCTTATGTGTAAAGCGCTCAGAAGACTTACAAGACCAGCACCACTATCCGAGGTATAGGTCCAAATGCAACATAATTGCATGTAAACACTTCGAAGAAAGCTTCAGAATAGAATAGAATGACGACATTAGGAGAATAAGTTGCAGTTCTAGATGCGAATGGGCACTGGGTGACAATTTTTGTCAGATCTGCTTAGAAACCCCTCATCCGAACCGCCTCAACGAGGCTGGATGAGGGACCACAAGCCTGTCAGTTCATCTGCCGTCACACTGTGTCTGGGCAGGCTTAGACATACTAAGCGGTTAACCTGGTTACCAATACTGAGTGCACATACTTCCGCCAGTAACAGACAACTACCCTTGCCGGCGGCCCGCTAGCGCAGTCGGCAGCGCGTCAGACTGCAGGTCAAGGGGTCCTGAGATCGATTCCCAGACAGGCCACATAACGCTCGTGGAGATTGATCATGAAATATGTTCTACGGTCATTCTTTCCCTTCTGCTGATTCAAGAAGGGCAGTTGCCAGTTACTGGCGAAAGTATGTGCACTAAGTACTGGTTAAAAGTTTAGGAGGTCTAATTAAAATCTTAAAGAGCTTCTTCGAGAGCAGAGAACACATTCGAAAAAAGGAACATGGGCCATACCATGGTACAGTGTCATGGAACAGTT
This sequence comes from Ctena decussata, assembly GCA_963989385.1. NCBI lineage: Eukaryota > Metazoa > Mollusca > Bivalvia > Lucinida > Lucinidae > Ctena > Ctena decussata. The sequence continues at coordinate 66,588,173 of OZ022506.1, read as the reverse complement.
TGAGTAGGTTAACTGACCGCCTCGACATGACCTTAGCTGTTTACTGGGCCGTAAATACTCAACAAAACAAACAAACTCACAACTGCCCTTAAGTCAGCGGAAGGGAGAGAATGAGCGTAGAAAATATTTCATGATCAATCTTCACGACTGTTCAGGGGCCGGGCTGGGAATCGAACTCGCGACCGCTTGATCTGCAGACCGACGTGCTGCCGACTGCGCTAGACGGCTCGGTAGGATACATGTCAAATTCTGAGGGTATCAAACTCTCTGCATAGGGTAAAGGTGATTTCTAGAATCTCCATGTGTAACGCATTTCCTCCCTGAACTGGTCCTCCATGTGTGAACGATACCTTGGCATGGAAATGGGCGGGTCATCAATGAAAACAACGAAAACAACAACAACAAAAAAAACAACAGGTAATGTGAATTGAATCTCCTCCAGTGACCGGGTCCTCCATGGTCGGAAAGGATTCACCACGTGTGAACGAAACCGTTATAAGTGAACCAAACAAGAAAATGTAAACTTGACCTGCACGTGTGAATATGTATTCTACGTCTGACAGGGCCTCCATGTATGAACATTTCTGCTTGTTAGAATGGCTTCTCCAGGTGTGGACGAGATTCCCACATATAAACGGGACGGGACGTGTGAACGAGATGTGTACATATGTTCGTATGAACGGGACACCCACCTGTGAAAAGGTGCTGCACGCTAGATGGAGACCTTCGCGGGTCCTGTATTTTTCAAAGATCCAGCACGTAGAACGGGACATGCAGTCTGATTATCCAAGTATGCAAGGGATCGCCACATGTGAACGGACAATCCACGGTTGAACGGGCCCTGCGCCTGTGAAGTGTAAACGGGACCTCCACGTGTTAACGGGATCCGCATGTGAGAAAGGAATCTTCATTTGTGAACGGGTCCTCCATATGTGATCAGGAACTGCATTTGCGAACAGGACCGCCACCTGTAAATGGATCTTCCACGAGTGAACGGACCTCCACATGTGTATTGGACCGCTACATGTGAACGGGGCCTGCACACGTGAACGACATCTGCAAGGCTGTACCTGCGAAAGGGAACTACATATGCGAACGGGATGTCCACATAGGAACGGGGCTTGCATTTTTCAACGGATCCTCTACGTGTTATTGGGACTGTCCATGTGTGAACGAAACGTGAATGTATGAACAGGACCTCATTCCGACGTAACATTTAGCCGCAGATGCGCTATACGTGAATATTATACAAGTTTCTATCACAAATATGTTTGGACTGTATTGACTAGTTTCAAGGAAACATAGCGAGTTGCGACTCTAGACTGACCCTAGATGAATCCCCCTCCCAAGGAAAAAATGCTATACAAGGTTCTATCACAAATATGTTTGGACTGTATTGACTAGTTTCAAGGAAACAAAGGGAGTTGCGACTCTAGACTAGCCCTAGATAAATAAAATAAAATTCACGTGTCTTGTCTAAGTAATGCAGAAGAGAACTTTTAAAGGAAGGGACCATTTGCTTTTTAAAATTGTCCAGGGGTAGCAAGTTTTTCATTTTAAAATGGTTCCTAACTGGCTAAGTAATGACTTTCATCAGACTGCCACTGTTTGGTGTGATGGACTTTCGAATAGGGACAAGCTACATCTTCGAGACTAAAATGCTTGCAACAGATCGGCGCGGAGAGGTGGGGAGGGCGGAGGGGTTGGGAGTCCTGTGGGATTATAATTTTCTCTGCCTCGTCTTTGTCTCAACCCTATCTTTCCTTTCTACTATCGCGTTGTGAGACGGCTCGACGTAACTCAAATATTATTACTCAGTAAAACAAATAACAAACCATCAAACCAAATGCCGATTCAAGTTTTGGCTTCAAGCAAGTTATATTTTAGGTTTTCATTATTTGAGCCGCGACACGACAAAACCAACAAAGTGGTTGTTCGACCAGCGCAGACTCAGATCAGCCTGGGCATCCGCCAAGTTTGATCAGACTCTTCGTTTAGTGCTCAGAGGATAGCTAAGGGTCTAAGCTACCTTCATGCGGACAGCGAAGGCTCTGATCAGACTGGGCGGATGCCCAGGCTGATCTGAGTCTGCGCTGGGCGCACAACCACTTTGTTGGTTTTCACACGTCGCGGCTCATTTACTGTCACTCAACGTTCAGGACCGCCGTGCAGTGCAAAGTTAATGTTGACGTCGGCTTAACGAAAGCACTCGTAAATCGCATAATCTATCTATCACATTTTGAAGTCATACATGCAACAGCTCTAGCAAAAGAGACAGCAGTTATCGCTTTGGGCTCGGCCTTGTCGTGACGTTACACTTGAACGTTTTGAAGTTGGAGTGATAGAAGTTACGTTTAACAAATAAGAGTCAATGTCTTACCCTAAGGTGAATGGGTATACTTTCAAAGGAAACAACTCTGCCATTTTCATTTTTTGCCTCCCTTTTCAACGAGAGTCACGTGTTAAACAGAATAACTCACCCCCCCCCCCCCCCCCCCGCGTGCAGAAAAGTTCTTTCCTTTAAGCGCAGACCCAATTTTAATGGAATTTATCTTCCACGAAAGCAAATAGGAAGTCACTAACATTGTTGTTGTTTCCCTTTCCAAAATGCGGAAAACATCGACGTGTACTCTTTTACCAATTTTTTTTCAGGTGACCTTTAGCCTTTCTTACTTATTGTTGAGGATTGGGGAAATGTTGAGTACAAGTTCTAAACATAATTCACACTGAGGTTCAAACTTTCCACGCGTCTCGTATTGTTACAAAAAGTCCAGGCTTCCACTCGTCTCTGTAGGCCTCGTTTTAATTTAGCCACATACCTAAATCTTGGGCCACTGCTGGTGTAATATTAAAATTTGAACCTGTTGAAAAAATGACCCTACTGGCCACTTTTTCAATGTCGAATATCGACCCATAGAGCATTTTTCAGTGTTGAAAATTGACCTGGGTCAAGTTTCAACATTGAGAATTGACGCGTGGGGTCATGTTTTCACGGGGTCAAAATTTAATGTTATCCAGCTCAAGAACCTCGGGGCGAATACCCCATCATTTAAAGTTTACATTGTAGTATACAAATCAGTTTTCCCGATTCAACATGGTTTATATTTGATGTGACGCTAAGGATGTATATTTTTATCAGGTTTAGCAACGTCGAAATCTACAGTCACATTGGACGCTTCAATGGATATGTATGTAGCCTTTCACAATTCCAAACGGTGAGTTTAGTCTTTAGTCAATAGCCGATAGCAGCGTTAGTTGTACTAGTCCACTACATTTTCTTTGAACAGATACAAGAGCATGAGCAAAAGTTAATTATATGCACATGCTCTCGGTGTGCAGTAAAAAGACACACAAAACAAAACAGGAAGCAGTTCACAGTATAATGTATACAGTATATAGCCAGCATGTGTGGTTGTTCAAAGTTACTGTGGTCACATAAGACAGTGCACAGGTAGAACTATATCAACAGTTCTCAGTAGAACTCGTATTAAGAATTCCATACCATTACTTATATTGCAAATTCAAAACAAATGGACCGAAAGTTTAAAGAGCAATATGGATTAACGCGGATACCTAATTTGTCACGCTTCTCTCGAACTATAAGTAAGATCGCGCCATATATATGTTACCATAGCAACTATGGAATTATCACTGCTATGCTTAGTACCTTGGCAGAATTACATCTCGATAAAGTCATTTTAACATCTACATGATCTCTTAGTTGATATGGTGATAGATTTATGACGTCATTGGTACCGGAGCATAGCAAAATGTGTATGCCATGCTCCACCAAGTTTCAATGCCATTACAAACTGTATTTTAACAGAAATTTAAGATTTTCTTAGACAAATGAATCTATTCGAGTCATTGAATTCCGCGGCGTGTATTTGTTTTATTAATTTTTATAATGTTGTTCTCACGCAGCGAAATGTCTGGCACGTGTCATTACCAGGAGCTGACGTCACGGTTCAAAAGGACCCTCAAACTGCCAGGTAAACCATAAACCATGCAAAAGTTTGATTGTCTTTATTTGCTATTCATAATATTTTTTATTCTATTGCGTGATTGTTTAATCTGCCTTGATCTTCAGTCCCCGATATTCTGCCTGATTATGACCTGTTAACAAGAATTTCTATATTGTATAAAATTGTCACATTCCTGCGCATAACTTTCATTAAATGTTTTGTCATGCTTCTCTCGAATTATAAGTAAGATCGTGCCATAGATCTCTCGAATTAAATGTTTTACATGCCCTAATATTATGGTATCCTGCCGTACATAGGCTGAGGTGTAATTAAGTAATATGTTCTTGAACAGCATTTTTTTACTATCCTGTCTGCCATCACTGTTAGTATTTGTATTTATATTTGCCCAAGGACCAAAAAGCCTATTGCATTTGAATATAATGAGGTCTGTGTCTGTGACATATTATAGTCTCCTAATTTTGTCATTTCAATATATATTTATTCTGTTAGACTATATATACCCTTTTTTCATTACCTGTTGTAAACTACATTAAATTTAAGAACAATTAAGTATACTTGCTCAAATATAATAATAATGATAATAAAACGCCGTTTTTTTTCAACTTACTAGCAAACAGTTTCACAACATCGTTGCAATGTCAAATTTTGACCCTACATGCATGCTTTTGCTTAGCAGCATAAATCGTGTGTCAGGTGACTTTTGTTTTCGAGCTGCGAAACGCATACTTCAAATCATTTATTATCCCCCGCCGAAGGCCACCACTGGACGGAATTTCATGAAACTTGAAATAAATATATATCTTTATAACGCGCTGACGCACGTGAAGTTTTGTCACACTGGCTTTAGTAGTGCATGAGTCATTGCCCTTTTATTGACTTAAAATTCCTTCTGCCTTCTGTCGGTAACCACTGGACAGAATTTCATGAAACTTAATATATATAATATCTATTTTGCATAGTGCTATTTTAATAAATCTAAACATGTAACGTCAAACCTTACTTTATTATATATATATATATATATATATATATATATATATATATATATATATATATGGTAGGATTAAATCATCAACAGTGCAAAACAATATTTACTGAGCGCTTTCGGCTTTCGCCTTCTTCAGAGTTTACAGGTACAAGAAAAAAATCAAAATTTCAACATTTCTACAGGTAAATCAAGAAAAAACAAAATAATCATGAAAACGTTTCTCAATTTACTATTCAAATTCACATTAAACGACCAAAGAAATTGAAAAAAGGTCGTTTAACAAAGCAAAATTGCTACAAGGCGGCCGTTTCACGGCCCCAGTTCGAATTTGAAATTGCAAATGGCTGCCAAAATGAGAAAAATCGTATTATGCGATTTGTAGCGGTGTATTTATAGCGATATACATACATTCTGTATACTGGCCATTCAGCTATGATGCAAAACTCACCATAATGAAGGAAAAAGAGAATTTTACATGTAATTACATCGCTACAAAAGCAAGAGTGGAACACTGTATGTCTGGAATAATGCAAGATGCCCCTGCAGAAATAGACTGAAGGTGGGACCGAGGCTAATCTCCTTTGTTAATGCCGCTTGGATTCAAAGTGTTAAGACGACGTATCCAGTAGCTCTCACGACTTTTTCTGGCATTGTCTTTCCACTCTGAATTGCTTTCTAAGCAGCAAACAGAGGCATGACTGAGAAAGTCATGTCCTTGCAAGCAAAAGTGCTCAGCGGTAGGAGATCTTTCAAATCTCTTGTGTCTCCAGTCATCTCTGTGACCATTCATTCTGATATTCAGAGGGCCCTTGGTTTCCCCAACATACTGCTTTCCACACTTGCCACAAGAGATCAGATACACAACATTCTGTGTCCTACAATTGGTGTCACCTTTAAGCTTGACACGAGCACCACTGGACGATGTGGCTGTCTGAGAGGGGGTTATCATTCTACAGGTCTGACATCTTGATCTGCCACAGGGTTTACATTCTCCAAGAGGTTCGTCATCGGTCGGATCTGGCTTCAGTCTAGCCCGCACAAGATGGTCTTTGAGGCTTTTTGGTCGCCTGTAGGCCATGATTGGCTTCTGCGGGAAGACTGTGCTCAGATGGTCTGATGAGTCTATGATGGACCAGTGTTTGTCGACGATACCCCTGGCTTTAGGAAGGTCTGGATGATATGTCAAGACAAATGGCAGAACAGCTTTGTTTGCTGTCGGCTTGGGCTTGTACGACAAAATATTTTGTCTTTCCATGTGCCTGACCTTCTCTATGGCTTGGTCAATTACCTGCTTTTGATAACCCCTTTGTTTGAGCTGTTCACAGAGATCCTTTGATCTTTTCTCAAAAGTCTCATCATCCGAGCAGATGCGTCTGATGCGTAGTGCAAGACTATATGGTATATTCTTGCTACAGTGAGGAGGGTGGCAGCTTGTGGGCAAAAGATACTGGTGGGAATCTGTAGGTTTAGTGTAGAGGTCTACAGCAACCTTGTCGTCAGCAAGATGTGACATCGTGTCTAAAAAGACATGTTTGTCATTGGAGACCTCTGCAGTAAACCTAATGGTTGGATGGAAGCTGTTTGCTGTTTCGAGAAATGCCTCAAGAGTTTCTCTGCCATGAGTCCACTTCATGTCAATGTCATCTATAAACCTGAGCCATGAAAATGGTTTCAGGATTACTGACTGCAGTAGTCGTCTTTCAAGCCTACCCATAAATATGTTGGCATACGATGGAGCCATTTTTGTTCCCATGGCCGTCCCTTGAATTTGCAAGTAGTGCTTACCATTGAACTCAAAATTATTGCATTTGAGAACAAGTGTAAGCAGATTGATCAGAATCTGTGTTGGGGGATCTTTGACAGCCCGTGCTTCCCAAACCTCTTCACATGCCTTGATACCATCTTCATGTGGTATATTTGTATACAGGGATGTGACATCCATCGAAACAAGAAGAGTTTCAGGTGGGAGTTGGCCCATAGCATCTTGTTTTCTCAGGAAGTCTGTGGTATCCTGCAAGTAAGATGGTAAGTTCTGCACATGGGGCTGAAGATGTAAGTCCACAAATTCTGATATTTTTTCTGTAGGGTGTCCATTGGCAGACACTATGGGACGTCCAGGGTTTCCGGCTTTATGTATCTTGGGTAGGAGGTAAAAACGGCCTGCTTTTGGTTGGTCTACAGTCAGATATATGGCATTTTTCTCACTTATGTGGTCTCCATTCAGCATTTCGCTAACAGCATCAGTTACCTTCTTGGCAAATTCATGAGTGGGGTCATGATCCAGTGCCTTGTAGAAGGTGGAATCATTCAGTTGCCTCTCAGCCTCTGAAATATAATGTTCCCTGTCCATGACAACAACAGCTGATCCTTTATCGGCAGGCTTTATTATGATGTCTTCTCTTTTTTTAAGACTGTGCAAGGCACTGCGTTCAGAAGGTTTGAGGTTGTCATGTTTGGGTAATGGTGGTTTATGTTTGGCTATGTCTGATTCCACACTACTAATGAATGTCTCTAGATCACGACCCTGCTTAGGGGGTTGCCAGTCACTCTTTTCGACAAATTCAGGGTATTTTTCAGGAGCACGAGTATCGGGAAAACCACTGAAATGTGACTTCAGGCGCATGCGCCTACTGAAGGCATAGTTGTCCTCAACAAGTTCGCCCCTATCATAGCTTTTTGGACGAGGGCAGAAGCCCAGACCTTTCGAAAGTAAGGATGTTTCAGACTCAGAGAGTTCTACACTGGAAAGGTTAACGACTACTTTGTCATCCTTCTGTTTCTCAGTGTTCTTTTTCCCTTTTGGTCGTCTAAAACGTCTGTTTCGTTTTTTCTTACTTTCTAAAGCTGTTTTTGATAGGGGGTTACTTGATTGTTGGACACCTAGAGCCTTAAGTTTTTTCTCTCGTTTGGTTGTCAGGTGGTTTTCCTCGTTGCAAACCTTACGTTCTACCCTTGAAACTATCTTAAGAGTGACTTCTGTATCGGTTGCCTGCTCAATGCGGTCCCTTGTCTCAGCTATAGACTTTTTCAAGTCTTCAAGCAAGCCGTGGTATCTGCTCAGAAGTAATGCCATGGTATCAAGTGAAGCTTTCTGCAGTATACCTTGAGCACGGCGCTGAAACCGTTCTGAAGGTTTACCTGGAATGTTTAGCTGCATTTTGGCAGTTAAACCCTTAGGTACAACTTTGTTGTGGATGCACTGTGTTAGGAATTCACAATGATGTATGTATTTGACCATTTTCACGGATTTTGCGGTCATGGATTTTTCTAATTTTGATGCTTCCATGTTGAGTAGTGTGTGATAAAGGGTCAAATTGAAAAGGCAAATAAAACCTGGAGAAAGTGAAAAGGAAAAATAAAAAATTCAAACAATCACCAGACAAATAAAATAGGGGGAAAAAGGGAAGAAATTTTGGATCAAATGAGATTCATGATGAATGTGATGAATAATATATAGGGAGAAATGAGACAAACATCAAACAAAAATCTTCCCGGTAGCACTGGATCCAACAAATGGATTCAAAATGATTGAAATAAGTATATGGTAGGATTAAATCATCAACAGTGCAAAACAATATTTACTGAGCGCTTTCGGCTTTCGCCTTCTTCAGAGTTTACAGGTACAAGAAAAAAATCAAAATTTCAACATTTCTACAGGTAAATCAAGAAAAAACAAAATAATCATGAAAACGTTTCTCAATTTACTATTCAAATTCACATTAAACGACCAAAGAAATTGAAAAAAGGTCGTTTAACAAAGCAAAATTGCTACAAGGCGGCCGTTTCACGGCCCCAGTTCGAATTTGAAATTGCAAATGGCTGCCAAAATGAGAAAAATCGTATTATGCGATTTGTAGCGGTGTATTTATAGCGATATACATACATTCTGTATACTGGCCATTCAGCTATGATGCAAAACTCACCATAATGAAGGAAAAAGAGAATTTTACATGTAATTACATCGCTACAAAAGCAAGAGTGGAACACTGTATGTCTGGAATAATGCAAGATGCCCCTGCAGAAATAGACTGAAGGTGGGACCGAGGCTAATCTCCTTTGTTAATGCCGCTTGGATTCAAAGTGTTAAGACGACGTATCCAGTAGCTCTCACGACTTTTTCTGGCATTGTCTTTCCACTCTGAATTGCTTTCTAAGCAGCAAACAGAGGCATGACTGAGAAAGTCATGTCCTTGCAAGCAAAAGTGCTCAGCGGTAGGAGATCTTTCAAATCTCTTGTGTCTCCAGTCATCTCTGTGACCATTCATTCTGATATTCAGAGGGCCCTTGGTTTCCCCAACATACTGCTTTCCACACTTGCCACAAGAGATCAGATACACAACATTCTGTGTCCTACAATTGGTGTCACCTTTAAGCTTGACACGAGCACCACTGGACGATGTGGCTGTCTGAGAGGGGGTTATCATTCTACAGGTCTGACATCTTGATCTGCCACAGGGTTTACATTCAACAAGAGGTTCGTCATCGGTCGGATCTGGCTTCAGTCTAGCCCGCACAAGATGGTCTTTGAGGCTTTTTGGTCGCCTGTAGGCCATGATTGGCTTCTGCGGGAAGACTGTGCTCAGATGGTCTGATGAGTCTATGATGGACCAGTGTTTGTCGACGATACCCCTGGCTTTAGGAAGGTCTGGATGATATGTCAAGACAAATGGCAGAACAGCTTTGTTTGCTGTCGGCTTGGGCTTGTACGACAAAATATTTTGTCTTTCCATGTGCCTGACCTTCTCTATGGCTTGGTCAATTACCTGCTTTTGATAACCCCTTTGTTTGAGCTGTTCACAGAGATCCTTTGATCTTTTCTCAAAAGTCTCATCATCCGAGCAGATGCGTCTGATGCGTAGTGCAAGACTATATGGTATATTCTTGCTACAGTGAGGAGGGTGGCAGCTTGTGGGCAAAAGATACTGGTGGGAATCTGTAGGTTTAGTGTAGAGGTCTACAGCAACCTTGTCGTCAGCAAGATGTGACATCGTGTCTAAAAAGACATGTTTGTCATTGGAGACCTCTGCAGTAAACCTAATGGTTGGATGGAAGCTGTTTGCTGTTTCGAGAAATGCCTCAAGAGTTTCTCTGCCATGAGTCCACTTCATGTCAATGTCATCTATAAACCTGAGCCATGAAAATGGTTTCAGGATTACTGACTGCAGTAGTCGTCTTTCAAGCCTACCCATAAATATGTTGGCATACGATGGAGCCATTTTTGTTCCCATGGCCGTCCCTTGAATTTGCAAGTAGTGCTTACCATTGAACTCAAAATTATTGCATTTGAGAACAAGTGTAAGCAGATTGATCAGAATCTGTGTTGGGGGATCTTTGACAGCCCGTGCTTCCCAAACCTCTTCACATGCCTTGATACCATCTTCATGTGGTATATTTGTATACATTAAGAAGGCGAAAGCCGAAAGCGCTCAGTAAATATTGTTTTGCACTGTTGATGATTTAATCCTACCATATACTTATTTCAATCATTTTGAATCCATTTGTTGGATCCAGTGCTACCGGGAAGATTTTTGTTTGATGTTTGTCTCATTTCTCCCTATATATATATATATATATATATATATATATATATATATATATATATATATATATATATATATATATATATATATATATATATATATATATATATATATATATCACTATAATGCGCTGAAGCACATGAGGTTTTGTTAGACTGGCATCAGTAATGCATGAGTTATTGCCCTTTAATTGACTTAAAATTAATAAAATGAGCCATAACTAAGCAACCATTACCAAAACTTCATGAAACTTAAACTATATATGTATCACCATCGAGGTTATGTACAGAAAGTTTCGTCAGAATGGCATCTGTAGTACATGAGTTATTGCCCTTTAATCTATTTAAGATTGACTAATTCAGCCATAACTAAGTACATGTAATCAATGAATAGAATTCTATGAAACTTATACAACATATGTATCACCATAACACATTGATGCATTTTATGTTTTGTTGGAATTGCTTCAGTAAGCAATGAGTTATTGCCCTGGAATTGGTTTAAAATCAACAAATTGAGTCATAACTAAGTAACCAATAAATGGAATTTCACGAAACTTAAAACAATTATGTACTGTCATGACACAGCAGTGCACATTAAGTTTTGTCATAATCGCTTCTGTAGTGCATGATTTATTGCCCTTGAATAAATTTAATATCACTAAATTAGCCATAACTAAGGTACCAGTGAACAAAGTTTCTTGAAACTGAATTAAAAATGTATCATCATAGTGCAGTGAAGCTGAGGCAAATGTTTAAGAAGAACAGCTTCAGCTTATGCCTCTTTTATTCCAGAGTTATTGCCCTTGATTTTATATACAATCCTCAAGTTTAGTCGTAACTAAGTAACCTGTCAAAATTTTATATTGAAACTTAAAATAAACTAAAAACAAATTAGGGCCACTTCGGCGGGGGATATAAACTCCCCGAATTTGCTTGTTTAAGCTTAGACGTCTATAGATACACACATAGGCTATTTTGCTGTCTATAAAACAAAATATTTTTTAGATACTCTCATTAAAATGTTTTTCTTTCTCCACTGGCATTTTCTAACTAATACGTAACTGGGAACTGACTTTCAGCAGTTTATCTTGTCATTTTCTTGCTTTTGTCTGTTAAATCTATGACAAAGTTTTCAGCGTTAATGAAGGGGAGTACAGTAATTTAATGAAACAGCCATAACTCATGCCCATTTATGCATTGCTCGCAATCTAGAAGATTAACCGTTATACATGTGTCACTGAATTAAGCTAATATGCTTTTATTTGTATGCACATAACCTAACAGTAGACACAGGTATAAATGTTTGACCGTTCTAAAGGCTGTTACATTGATAAATTAACGCTTTTGTAAAATACGGTCAAAATAATAAAAAAAAGTGGGCATTTTTTCAAAACAAACTTTTTTGTTTCAAAACAAATCAGTTTTCAAGAAAATTATAGATTCATTATTTATTGTCTAGACACTAAAGATGCACTTTACTTCCTAGTGATATGTGTGGTAGTTTTACAGATACTTGGCAAAATGACCTGTTTTATAGACAGCAAATAGCCTATTCAGTTTTTGTACGAACGTGGAAGGCTCTGAACAGATAGCGCGAATGCACAGGTTGGTCTAAGTCTTTGCTGTTTACGTCTTTGTCATGGCTTGTTTTCAGCGGAGATGTTTGATTCGGAACATGATTATTGCTTCTGCCAAACCTGTCATACAATGCGAGGTGATACCGACCATTACACACGGGACGACCCACGTAATATCTATGCTTTACCAAGAGGCTGGAGACGTTTTGGAATAGATATCTCGTAAGAAACGCTGTTGTCGACTTCTTCGCTTTTTATGTTTGTGTGTGTCAGTCTTGTCAGTCGATTGTCTCTTCATGTTTGTCTCTCTGTTAGCCTGCCGATTTTTTTGTTTCTTTAGTGAGCCTTCCTGTTTACAACCGTTTTATTGCTACAAACACTGCTAAAGATGGGTGCGTATATGGTAAACATCGCTTTTTTTTGGGGGTTTTCTTTTTCTATTACATTCTTAGCGAAGAAATACAAGGATTTCGTGTGAATATAAATATGCTATTTCCCAGTTCCTTTCCTCTAGGGAAAAATACTTGTAGATCGGTTACCTTTCCCAAAATATTCGGAGATGGGTTATTTTTATATACGGCCGGGTGCATTGAGAAGCTGTCAAAAATGTATAACGGGCCACAGATTATGACGGTGTACTATTTATTTTTTTAGAGTACCTGACGGCATCACTGCGGACCGGGTATGGAAAAACTGGCAAGTTGCTTTTCATGGTACGAGCTTTGAGAGTGTGGAATCTATATGGCGGATTGGTCTTAGAATGCCAGGTATAGTTATTATCACAACTAATCAACGTCGTATTATGAATGATGTTTGGCTAACGAGAGACGATAAAAAAAACGTGGACTTTTGTTGTAGAAATTTTATTATTAATAGTAAATCCATTAAATTTGCAGCAAATATAGATTCGAAACAAAAATATTTTATCCGTGTGCCAAAAAATTATTGTTACCTCATACGTCGTAAACAAGAAAAAAATCTTTTCATCTTCTCATTCAGGGTCGACTTAATTCAGTCGGTGCAGCGAAATGATAGTGGTCACTTTCAACATTGTAAGTTGGGTAAACCCGGACAATATATATTCCAAGTAGTCCTGGAGCTATTCGAAGATATATGAGCCGCGACACGAGAAAACCAACAAAGTGGTTGTGCGCCCAGCGAAGACTCAGACCTGCCTTGCTATCCGCCCAGTCTGGTTAGAGTCTCTGCAGTGCCTTAAAGGATAGCTATGGGTCTAAGCTAACTCTATGCGGACAGCGAAGGCTCTGGTCAGACTGGGCAGATGCCCAGGCTGATCTGAGTCTGCGCTGGGTGCACAACCACTTTGTTGGTTTTCTTATTTGTTTATGTTTATTTTTAAAACTCTTTAAGTTACCTCACTGCAGCTGGTGTTGGGCCGTGTGGCGGCCGTAAAACGTCTCCCCGTACATCATCGATAGTGCAGATTATATTTTATTTTCGTCCTTTGAGATCAGAGGATATATTCTGAGAAATCTGAAATTTTAGATTGGTTTCTACTCATAATCTAAACCATCGTTTTATATATTATTTGGACCCTTTTTTATACTAATCAGTCTTTGAATCGACTGTTCAATTAAGTTTAAGAGATTAAAGTAGCTGTATACTTTTCTCTGGGTTCGTCACCAGATATTGTTAGGGTCACTGACGAGGCTTTAGTAGCCGAAACTACGTATTCTGGCCCATGTTCCTTCTTTTGAATGTATTCTCTGCTCTTGAAGGAACTCTTTAAGATTTTAATTATACATATCTTCGAATCGCTCGAGGAATACCTCAGTATTGCTCGGGGTTACCCAAGTAATTGTGCGGGACATGCCCATGAATTTCTTTCCAGGCGAGACCATGTATAACGGTAGTGGTATTGTTGAACTACATGGACATTTCAACGATGTGAGCAAACCAAAGGGTTTTGACACTAAGCAGATATTTGTCTCGCCCAGTGTAAAATATGCAGGGAATGATGCCTATGCCCCCCCGATACTGTAAGGTTTTACAATTTTTTCTCTGCTTATTTTTTTTTTCAATATAATGTCGTCGCATTAAAATCTGCTGGACCCCGTGGGAGATGCTAAACAACCGAGCCTAAAGGCGAGGTTTTCAGCCCCTCGAGTGACCTGAGTCAGAAAAGCCATGTGAATGCTATTATTGCAAAAAATGTATTATATTCTGTAATGCAAGAGTACTCGAGAACGTTAGAGAAAATGCTGTCTTTCATTAGCATTTTTGTCGCGGTATGTCACATTATTTGTTTGCGTGTTCAACACCCTGTCTCCAGGTCAAATGACAACGTCATTTTTGACGCCACGACATTACGTTTGTTGCGTGCGTGCTATTGATGCTCACACCAGATTTTGTGACAGCCCCGGAATGCTAACAAGACAAAGTGCATGTCCGGTACATAACAGCCCGTGTATTGCCTTGTTAAAACAAGTTTTCGCCCGTTTATAGCACCGCTTTATAAGCTTAAAGTTCGGTGCCGCATGCTACAACAGTCATGTTTCGCTGGATGAAAATCTATATTCTAACAATCCGTTCACGTTCTGTCATAAATATGCCATGTAGTATTGCTTTTCCGGGGCCGTCACAATATCAGAAGCGTACCCGGTAACAAACGGCCTTTCTTTAAAAAATGACGTTACCATTTTCCTGGAAGCGAACCTTCTCATCAAGCAAACAATTCGGAGATTCTATCGTCATATTTTATATTTTGCAAACCATACAAACTTATGTTTAAACTTTAGCATGTCTAGTATCTGTCATTAAGGCGCTATATCTGGACGGATATCTTGTTCTTGCAAAACAAAAAGTTCTATTTTCTCTCTCTCGTCTCTCTCTCGTCTCTCTCTCTCTCTCTCTCTCTTGTAATTTGGACTTGCACATGATTTTCCTTTACAAAATATTCACTATATTGGAAACTGGCAGCATTAACGATATAGTGTGTAAATTACATTCAAGTTCTAAAGCGTCGTGTGTTTGTGTTCTATTATTTTTTATTCGTTTATGATTATACCTTCTCCCACCTTTGCTAGCAAAGTCTGATATCACGAACCATCCGATAGTAAACATTTTCCTAAAAGAAAGGAGGAACATTCTCAGGAACTGACACAATTCAATCCAAGATCCCACCCAAGACACCACGTGGGAAAGGGACAAAACACAATTAGTCATAACAAAGAGATCACCAGCGGCAGCCATGTGAACTCTAGGTGATCAACGGGATAGCATTGACATCACAAACAATATATCAATAACAGACAAAGCAACGAACAACATATTAATCAACAAAGAAGAACCAAAACAGAACTGCTGCCTTGGGACGGTCAGTAATGAAATTACTTGGGGAGGGGGGTGGGGGGTGAGGTGCTTAAACGATTTGTGGTCGACCAACCCTCGCCCTATGTCCTGCATTGGTTCATCACATACTTAGTTGTTCAACCCAATAAAAACAACCATCGCCCACACTTATGAAAAGCACCAACCCTGACAATAAGAACAAATTATACAAACAACAAAAAAAACATAAAACATCCGCTTTTACCTATTTTCAAATTTCTATGTCTAGGCTAGCCTTAACATAACAAACCATATGTCAAAACAGACAAAGCAACAAACATCACAGTCATGAAACAACTATGAAGAACTGAAACAGAAGTGCCGCCTTCGGACGACCAGCAATGAAATTACAGTGGGGCCTAAGATTACAGCAATAACACCGTTGCACAAGCTTTATCCTTCTCAAAGACAAACCAATTGTTAAACAGGTTGAAAACCTGAAGAACAAAATAACTACATGCAGGTAAAGAAACGTTTTCTTTTGTTTTAGATTTCGTGACCGTGAGACGAGGAAAGAATACAAGTGTAAAACGGCATTCCAACTTCGCATCAAGCCATCAAGCTACAAAATTGGTCCGAAAACTATACGCAGGAGTAAGATTGACAAGTACATAGATGACAGTGTTTTAGAATGGTCCACGAAGGACAAAAATGCTATAATGCTGACCGGTCTACTCGTAAACATGGAAGAGGCATAGACCTGTGCTCCAGAGGATTATCTCATCATAAAATATACAAATCATCAGATCATATTTGAGCCGCGACACGAGAAAACCAACAATGTGGTAGTGCGCCCAGCGCGGACTCAGATCAGCCTTGGCATCCACCCAGACTGAACAGACATTTCGCTATACGCTTAAAGGGTAGCTAAGGCTCTAAGCTAAGGGTCTAAGCTACCTCCATGCGGACAGCGAAGAATCTGATCAGACTGGGCGGATGCCCAGGCTGTTCTGAGTCTGCGCTGGGCGCACAACCACTTTATTGGTTTTGTCGTGTCGCGGCTCATTTGATTCCGGGTTAGGCCAGCCGCTGACTGCAAAACTCTCTCTGTCAACCCAGCAGTTAAAGGGTTCATTTCTCGAATCAGGGAAGGATAAGGCAGAAAAAGGAGAGGGATGGGCTCCGCCTTTCATATGCTGTACAAAAGATACAGTTGGCCTCTAACCCCCGCTGCCTCTACGGCAGCTATACTATGAGAAACATTTTATAACATTTACCTATCCAAATCACACAAATGACAGGTGCTATTGTTTTTGTATGCTTCCTCTGGTTTAGAATTATCAAGGTGGCCAGCGTGAGCCACGATGGCCTGATTATATTGGGCAATTTCAAATATTTCAAAAGAAATTATTCTCAAAACGGATAAGAAAATCAGCTACAAATCCAGGCCTTTCAATGCCGACTTTATCATATGACGTCGCTGTTAGTCAGTGGATAACGTAGTGTCATAAAAATCGTATGACCATGCATGTAATAACACATTTGCGCGTATACGTAACGTCATTGGCAACGTCCATGTCAACAATGCGTTTTCTTATTGAAATAATGTTCAATTTGAAGGCGTTAAAATCCCATTTTAAAGAGTCATATGATAAAAAGAATCTTATAGTCGTGGTCATTTTATATGAAATGTATGAAATTTCATATGAAATGACCACTCGTGTAAGATGCTCTATTTATGCCATAAAGTGCAGCTACCCCGCACTTAGTCTAATGCCCTTTATATTACACCAAATGCCAAAATTTTATTAAATGAAGCGTGTTACCAGACCACTTCAAAACAGCAGTCTTTTTCCGGACTATGGGATCAGTTTTTCGAAGCGTGATGATAAATGGCTTCATTTCATATACTCTATGAGCCAAAATCGTCTATCTTGCCAAAATAAGGGTCGGAGGTGGCACCCTCTGCTATACTTAGTTTGAACTAATTTTTGAATAGTCTAAACCTTCAGAAACTAGGTTTGATTGTTCTGCTAGCCAAATTTTATAGTCAAAATAGTCAAATTAAGCGATGGATATGACTACCTATAGTGGAGCAAATATGATTCCATAAGTGGCGTAGAAAAGAGAGATAGTGGTCCACGTAGTGTAACATTAGTTTTTATATATCAAAATAATTGGCTTGATGTGTAGTGATCAGATTCAGCGTTTGCCACCTTGGCAAACCTTGCATAACTCTGTAATGGGCAGTAATATACGTTACCTTATTAAATTTTAAGTATATAAAATAAGAATCGATAGAAAATATGCCTTGACGATTCAACTGTATCAAATGTCAATATTTTCTGTAAGAATGGCTAATATGCCATAAATCAAGCTACACAGAAAACAATTAAGAACCTCGGGTCTGTTATTTTCGTTATAACAATTCATGTACCCCTTGAAAATTTAAAACATAATTTAGGTGTTTTTTTATTATTATTTTTACCAAGACTGTGATAAAATGACCCCAGTATTGAATTTTCAGTTTGTCTAACTGGCCCTTTTCAATAGATTTCTAACAAATAAATTTGAGATCCGTAGTTTTTATACTTGATCAACCGTGTACTGTTGAACAAAGGCACACCTATTCATTGTTAGTGGCTTCAAACTCATTTTTTGACAAAACATAGCTGATAAGCTATTTAAAACTGAAAAAATTGACCTGTTTCATTAAGATTATACTAAACATGATACAACGCAACAGCTAAAATCAGTTTTGACCTTACAACACATATCTTCAGCAAAGTAGCGTAATTATCAGATTAACGTGTTTGCGCAAAAAGACTATCATTCACCCAGGAATACACATTTGAAACTTTGCCTGTTAAACAACACAGTTGCGCTAAATATATTTATTATTTGTCAAAATATTTAATTTTTGCATTGTTGAGTCGCCTACTCAGACAGTAAACAGTATTTTTACATGACAAGAAAAATTGAAATTGTGCCCCCCCCCCCCCCCCCCCCCCCAAATAAAAGATAAAAAAAAAAAGAAAGAAAGAAAAAGACAAAAAAAGCGCACGTGAATTCATCTTTACATGGAAAAGTACTAAATCTATTCATATTCATTAATATCTCAATGATTTTAAGACACACACAATACAAACTAAGTTTTAATAAATTACTTTCAACTCAAAAAGGTACCATTTGTAACTTTTATTTGAAACTATTTCTTGAGATTAAATGTTGCAAATGCCAAATACACCAAGGCCTTATTTGTTTGAGTTATTTTTCACATGCATGTGAAATCCGTTTAAACCCACCGTATGTTATTTATCAGTGATATTTCCAAGGCGGTGCATTCATTCTGATGTATCGATGTTACAGTTTGTGCTGTCCACTTTTCTATTGTCTTCAAAACGCTGGTTTATTTTGTCTGTTAATTCGCCATTATCCTGTTGAAAGAAGACGTTTTGTGTGCCTGGTTATGTTGGTGTAAGACTAGCTTAGAGGTTATCTGCATGGAATGGGCTGCATGTTTATTTTTCTACTTCTAGTATTATTTGAGTACTTGTCTTTTTACGTAATATTACTATTTCTCGTTTCGTGTCATGGGAGGGTTGTGACACCGATTGAACCCATTCCTGATCGCTGCCCGTTTACATTAATTTATCTGTTTTGACCGTTTCTTTTAAAAGCAATATTAAAACCATGGTTCAAATATTTTGCCGTTTAGCATATATTTAAACCGAAGTAACGTATGCAACAGGCTAAAAAGTAACTGTTATTTTTACTCCACTGCAGCTAGTGTAAATTGCCATGTTTCCACGGCAAAATGCTTCCCTGTACTTTATTTAATGCCAAAAAAATATGTGTTTTTGGTCGTCAGGGATCATTTGGGCTCATTCAGAGTAAGTTTTAAAAGAAAAGAAAGAAAAAAAAAAGAATTCAGCCGAAGCTGGTGCAAGGGGGGGGGGGGGGGGGGGGATTGGCAGCGTTATAACATTTTATTCCCAGACACCGAGGTTGATGTCGTTGTTTCCTGTGATGCATTCCTTGTTCCCAGAGAATCCTCATTTAGAATTTAGTTAAGGTCCTATCGTTTCAAAAATTCTAGGTGAATGGATAAAATTTTTTCGCTGAAATAACTGCCACGTTTACCTTACCTTCTCTTCTTAATGGGAGTAAACTGTTAAAAGAAAGAATTTGCTTCTTTAGGAGAAAAGTGTTTCTGTTAAACGTGAACCTTACTTTAAGAAGGTTAAATAAGCCACAGAAGCAAACAGGCGGTCGAAAATAGTGTTTCCGATCTAACAAACAGCAGTAAAACATTGAGGTGTCCACTAACATTAATACAGTATTATTTCCCTGGCATGCTTGGAGATCATTTAGAAATAAGGAACATACGTCGCAAGAACATGGCAGATTCCTGGCAAGTGCACACGATATTGTCTGGGCATGGATGATATGATTATGGCATTATCAAAATGATCTTATATTAATCGAGTCAATGATAAATCACTTACTTTCTCTTTTGTATAATAATAAAAATGTAACGAATACAACATTTAAATGCGAACGAGTTGTCAGATTAGGTATTATAGTGTTAAATGATACCGGTATATTCTGTTTGCAAAGTCAGTAAGATGAAGCACTGAAGGTTCCTCAGTTCTCGGAACGAACCCCTTTATTGTTAAGAAGTTGGCTTGTTTACCATCATCTAGCAATATGGTCACCTGAATAACTGTCCATTATGCTTTCTGTTTTGATTTGTAATATAAAATATATAATAGGTAAAAATATATGTTCTGGCTGTTTTCAGTCGGGGTTGCTGAATGACCACCTGTTTGAGAAAGAGCTGTTCGTTCAGTTTACCGTGCATCTCTTTCGCGAACGTTTTGTCAATTGTTTGTGTGCTTCTTTCCCTTTGGCTTAAGGGCGGGATGTGGGATCTAATTGTATTAATTCCTGATCATTTCCTATCATTTACTTCTCATAGTAATGCTCGGGTTACCAGGTGCAGAAAATAACCGGTTTGAAGCAAAACATCTTAAACAGGCATAATACGAATGCAAATTAGGCACTGTATAGAACTTTTACGTGTACTTATGCTACTGTAAACGTTTTGTTTGTAACAATTGCAATTTGAAGCAATGAAATGGGTACATCAAATATTCAAATCTCTTCAGAGAGTTATAGTTTTACTTCTGTATTGGTATAAATCAGAAGCCTTATGTTTTGCTTTCAACATCAAATTCTGAGGATTACTTCAGGACGTGTTACTTTCTGCTACATGTTACTCAAGCATAAATATAAAAACTTCTTAACAATAAAAGGGTAATCTGATAACTCTTTTATTGTTGAATCTTGTATACGTTACCATTTTTGACAACCAAACCAGGAGTTTAAATGAGTGATTTTTCATTGACTTGATTCAAAAGTCATTTTCATAATGAACTGAAAGTAATGGCAATATGCCGTAACCATATTACCCATGGCTGGACAATATCATCTGCACTTTCAAGAACAGAATCAATGAAACCAAATCTGCCTTGTTCTATTGCAGGTGGTCTTTGCTTTAAGATTATCTTCAAGCATGTCCTGAAAGTCTGGTGGAATGATAAAAGCTTAACTTAATTCTAAAAAGGAAGGTTCTCTGGAAGCAAGTTATGCATCAGAGAAAACACTACATTAATCTCGGTTTAGCTGAATGTGTGTTCGGTAATGAAATGTTGCTACACTGCCAATGTCCCCTAGCAACAGCTCGAGCTAAGACTGATTCAGAATGAGCCCAAATGATCCTAAACATGATTTTCATCATTATGAAGTAAGAGAGAGAGCTTTTCGTTCTAGCCACACGTCACTTTACACTTGTGGCAGTAGAGTAGAATAACTCTTATTTTTAACCTGTTTTTACATTACTTTGGTGTAAATTAATGCGATAAGGCAAAATATTTTTATTAATCTTTGATTTTATATAAAGTCTTTATAGGAAAGGGTCAGAACAGATAACAGAGTGTAAAAGGCAACGTTTAGAAATTGATTCTATCCGTGCAACAACAAACCCCCAATATCAAACTGGAAATAGCACCGTAAAGGTAAAGTTATAAGACAAGTAGTAAGACGTTACTATGGGGTAGTAAAATAAACTTGCAGCCCAAAGTCGGTGTTGATTTATTATAACTGAATACCTGCAGACTACAATTACATGTAAGTATTATTTGGGCAAAGTTTAGGCGTTTGACCTAAAATGGTGTTTGTTTACATGTTTCATTGAAATATCGTATGTCTTTGGACCTTTTTTCTGCATGGGGTAGCATGAATCGTTGTATATATACACAATACCATGCCAATCACTTTTGAGTGCTGAACATTTTTTATTAGTTTTTTGGACATTTAAATCTACCACTATGCCCTTTAATGGACGAAATCATTGAGGATTATCTCATTGTACAATTTAGCCTACCTATTTCGCAAGTGGGTGGGGTAAATTCATATACAAAAATCCTCAAAAAATAAAGCGGAAAGTCGTTTTGATGCATTATGACTCTAATTAGTAACACCTGTATTGAGACGCTATCTCTAAAGCAGGAAAAGAATGGCATTGCTGCAAAGCATGACTTTCGCTGAAGTGCAACAATGTAACAATACATGCCTTAATGGTATTGATTTCAGCCATAGGGTACCAAGGAACACATGTGAATTAAAGCATCATGACAATAAAATTATGAGAGCAGAACAATCAAACCTCCTTTCAGAAGGTTGTGGCTAATAGAAAACGTAGTCAAACCAAGGATAGCAGACTGGGGTGCCACCTCTTTCAAGTTTTAGCTGACTTGGCTCCTAGAGTAATAAAGCAATGACAGTTGTTTCAGACAAATGATATGGAACGCCACAATTATCTTATCTTCGGACGTCATTATATTCTTTTGACAAACACGATATATTTTTCATTTCCATAACGTTTTGTCTGAAAGCCGCAATGTCTTGACAGTTTGACATGCTGAAGGGTTAACTTGTTATTGTTAGTCGTGGCAATATCTTATGCGAGTTAAGATTTCTTAATTTTACTTTACTGCAGCTGGTGTTGTTTCGTGTGGCGGCCGTAAAACGTCTCCCTGTACATCATCCATAGTGCAGATAATAGTTTTTTTCGTCCTTTAAGATCAGAGGATATCATCTGAGGAATCTGAAATTTTAGATTGGTTTAGAATCTTATTATAGATCATTGTCTTGTATAAAATTTGGACCCTTTTTGATACTAATCAGTCTTTGAATCGACTGCCCAATTAAAATTAAAAGATTACAATATGTTTTTCTCTGGTTTCATCACCTGATATTGTCAGGGTCTCTAAAAAGGCGTTGTTAGCCGAAAGTACGTAGTCTGGCACATGTTCCTTCTTCTGAATGGGTTCTCTGCTCTTGAAGGAACTCTTTAAGATTTTGATTTGCGTTTCAGCATTGTGTAGGTCTAAGGTCAAGGTAACATTTGTTGGTTTTAGGAAAACATTGTTCTAGCGCTTTCATTTATGGACTGATTTTAATATACCTTCACACTTCACACAAATCTCTAGTGTGTCAATGTCTTGTACGAGTTTGCGTTTTAGCATTGCACCTTGAAGGTCAAGTTAACTGTTACATTTAAAAAAAAAACTTTGCCATCGCCTTAGTGCCTTCATTTACAGATAGATTTTGAAATAACATCACACAAATGTTTAATTTGGCAAAACCTTGGAATAGATTGCATTTTAGCATTGTCCGTCTAAGGTCTACATGTAGGTCACAGTTTCTTTGAAAAATAAAAACCTTTTCATCTCCTTTGCAACTTCATTATGTCTCCCCACGAAGGGATCGTAGACATATTGTTTTTGCCCTCCTCGTCTGTCTGTCTGTATGTCTGTCCGTCACAAATTGGATCCGCTCAATAACTGTAACCGATTGAAGTAATATCACGAAACTTGGTACAAATATAAAGCATCATCAGACGACCGGTGTATTACATTAACAAGGAAACTCTAACAACGTTAGAATTATTGAAGTTTATATATATGGTAATGTAAGATCTATATGCAAACAATATAAGTTACAACTGTCACAACTACAATAATATACAACACATATCAGTTCATGTCGCTGGCCCAAGTAAGGTGTTTGTTTCAAATCTGTAATCGATCTGCGTACGATACGCAAATAGATTACCGTCTGACGTCAACACCGTACTCGGCTCAGCGCCATGAACTAAAAGGAAAATACAAAGAACAAAAACGTTAACTGAGCTCACAACAAAAAAATAAGGCCTTATGCCAGCTGAATTAAACTGGTCGCTCCCTGGATCCTACCAGGGGCCAGTCCATATACGAGGGATGATCAAAAAGTTCCCGGAAAAGTTCTGTATTCTCTTTATTGGTTTACTTTCTTTAATGAAATTTCACACTAGCCGACTTCAATGTATTTGTGATTCATATCATACAAAACAATTGACTTATATCTAACCAGTTTCATGCACGCGCCACCAACGTAACGACCGGTAACGTGACCCGGCCCAGCTAACGTTACGTTACTTTTTATCGGTTCTAATAACGATTTCTGAACGTTGTTTATCTGTAAAATGTATGTAGTAACGTTAATTTATTCAATTTAACTTAGAAATATATATCTTATCTTTATGTTCATAACAATTTTTATAAGTTCTTTTGATCTTTTTAAAGAAATGATGTCTAATTCCAACTTGCCCTTTAAAATCAAATGCGTGGGGTGAGGTAATTCAAGGGCAGATAATTTGCATTACGTTATAAAATTGAACTGTTATGATCAAGTTTCATGAACCTTAGACAATGGCAATTCGTTAGATATGTGATGTACTCTTTCAGTCGAACTATTCTAGCAATGCGAAAACGCAATCTGATATCTCCAGCAGCATTAGCTGCCTATCAAAAGTCTTAAATCAAGCAGCTACAAGGCCACATCAGTAAGCTTTGTTAAAATTCAGCCATTATCTTAAGATAAGTCCTTTTGTATAAGTGGCTTCATGTACCATACTCTTCTATATAGTCAAACATAGTAATAAATTTGATATGACTTTTTCTTGTGACAAAGACGGCCGATACATCTTTGCTGCTGGGTGAGATGAGCATGTGCTGGAAGTTCATTATGCTACCGATTTCAGGTTGTGTTGTCGTATTGTTGGAATGGTTCAAATAAAGGCATAAGTCATATATTTAACGAATTACCATTATCTCTAGTTTATGAAACCTTATCATAGCACTTCCATTTTATAAGTTAAAGTAAGTTATCTGCCCTTGAATTACCCCACCCACACATATTTATTGATTAAAGGTTACGTTCGACTTAGGTATCATTTCTTTTAAAATAATTAAAACAACTTACAAAATTTGTAATGAACAACAAGATAATATATATAGTTTTAAGTTTATGAAAAGTAATTCATGTTTCCATTAGTAATTTGTGAGTAAGCACCGTTCGAATTTTGCTATTAGAAACGCTAAAATTGCAACGTAACGTTAGCTGGGCCGGGTCACGTTACCGGTCGTTACGTTGATGGCGCGTGCAATGAACTGGTGAGACATAAGTCAATTGTTTTGTATGACATGAATCACAATTACATTAAGGATTGCCTGGGATAAAATTTAAATGAAGAAAGTAAAATAATAAAGGGCGTACAGCACTTTTCCGGGAACTTTTTGATCATCCCTCGTATTATGGTAAACACCCACTCATTCCATATCGCGCACGCACTTATATACCGGTCGCTCCCTGGATCGTACCAGGGACCAGTCTATATATTATGGGAAACACCTTAGTGGACGAACACTACTGGTTCACACGTCCCACACTGTAATCAACAGCCAGTCACCTCGACGACAGCGGCAGACTTCGCCTAGTATACTTGCAACATGAATGCAACTGACGTCACATGAATAACATAAATGCAACTGACGTCGCTCGACGTCAAATAGACGCACACCAGTAATTTACAAAACTTCATAAAATACAAATACCATGCGCAGCATGATCATTATCAAAAAAATCAGTCGATACGTTTAATCATACCATATCAATCAGAAGTCATAGTTTTCATTCTTAGCCAAAACTATTCTGAATAAATATAATAAAATCTTACCCCTCATGTCTTAACACTGAATCTAGGCACGACAATATAATATCCTACGACTCTAAATTCCAAGCCAAGTCTAAATTTTAAGTAATAATTTACGATTATAAATAGTGTGTATCTCGTCTTAAACTCGTGCGACTTAAGAATCATGTTTTTAATGTGAATAGACCACGTGTGGTATTCACCGAGAATCCATGCATGACAAATAGCCACAATTTCCGTAAATGTTTTACTACCACCGTTACCCTAAAAACTGTAGCCTACTGATTGAAAGGATTAAAAAGAATTACAACTTGGCATATTCGACAATCCGATGCATTTCGTAACATAGTGGCTATATAAGGTCTCGTACAGATTCAACTTTGAGCATATCTGATCAAAGATTCGAGCTACGGGGGAAGTGAAGCTAAAACCTATTTCAAAAGGACAGCTTTGCTAAATTCTACATAATTCGAAATTTATTGTCAAACGAATAAAACATGGACCACCCCACCTCCTTTGTTTATGATGTTTTCAGCACGGTATCCCGTATGTTCGAAAACTATTACAATAGCTCGGTGTCGAGAAGGGGAGAGTCGGGTAACTTCGGACAGGCGGGTAAGTTCGGACATACCATTGTAAACAGTGAAAATCTAGATGAGACAGCTCATAATGTGCCGTCTCATCAGGATTTTCACTGTTTGGCCAGTTATTGTTTTGTTTTAGTTCCAGACAACTGACATATAAAGGAAAAAATGTCACTGTCCGAATTTACCCGCTGTCCGAAGTTACCCGACTCTCCCCTAGCTACTAGATTTACCACCCATATACAGGCGTATCAGCCCTTAAGATGAATGGGACAAAATAAAAATATTCTGCCTTTTCTAAATCGTGAAATTATTTTCTTTTGAGTGTGCAACAAAGACTTCTTTTTATAGGACTTCGTAGAAATATGAGGTGTTTACCTTTATTATAGCGCTCGAATATACTTATATGTATTTTCACATTTGTTTTGCTCACCGCTAATGCTGCTCTCAGACCTAGCCGAATATCCTTGCAAATATGAAAATTTGATATTCGCGACAATGTCGCCAAAATTGATACGATTGGCTGGGAGAAATACTATAAAAAAATTGGGCCTTATGAATGTTTTACGAACGAATGCGAACAAACAGTTGCGAATCCATTACGAATAAAGCAAATGGCTTAAGATTTCTTTAACATTTTCTTGAGAATGCATTCAGAGCGCATGCGAACGGCTTGCCAACACTTGCGAGTACTTGCAAATGCATAAGAATACCATAAAATCATTAAGATTGCCATGCGATTGTCTTGCTAATTCCTAGTGATTTCAGTGCGAATGTTGCACATTTGTCTCTGTCGGTGTCATTAGGGAAGCGAAAATGGTGTGATTTCCTTGTCCTCTATACATTTCTAGTTCAGAAATGACCGAGGCAAGTGGCAACAATGCCCGAGTTGGTTTCTAAACATGCTGTTGTTACGCTCCGTGCCGTTGTTGCTCTGCATTAAGAAGAGCAAGAAAGAAGGCAGCAGCAGCAGCAAGCCCAACGTAGAAGACTCAGGCAAAGAAGTCAAAGGTCATATTGGGTAAAAAATGTAAGAACGAATGCTAACAAATGCCTACATACTTGTTACTATTACTACAAATGCCTTGCCATCAATAAGAAAGACTTATGATTGCTTATGAATATGTTTCGAACATGCTTTCCTTGCGAACTTAAAGCCCCCCTCACACATAGGCGAATCCATTTAACGAAGCCTTGCGAACACGGGAAATTTGTGAATTCTAGCGAATTCTGGCCGAAAATGTTTGAAAACTTGCTGCATCGTTACGAAAGTAAACGTAGGGGAACTATTTGTTGCGAATGATTTACCCAGCTAACAAGAAACGTTTCCGCAACGTTTGTGTTTGGTTGTATGAAGGTTTGATTGAGACCAACGTTTGTAGGGTCCCTAAGTGTCCGACAGCCCTAAGTGTCCGACAAAATTTATTTTTTTCTATAAATGTCAGAATAGTGAAAGAAAACATTATTTAAAGCATATTTAGTAAATAATTCAAAAAAATAATTTGTGAAAAATACTCAAAATCTAACTTAGAAAAAAAATTTGTCGGACACTTAGGGACGACCCAAAGGTCCCTAAATGTCCGACAACCCTAAATGTCCGACAAGATGAAAATCAGTATAAGTGTTCGTTATTAGAGTTAAAACAATAAATATGATCGTAAAAAAGTGAACTACATACTTTTATATAAGATAATAACACTAATAATGATAATAATAAATACAGAATGCCAGAAAATATATCAAGACCGTTACTGAATACATATAAAAAGCAGTAGAACATTTTTAAGTGTCAGGCAAAATCTTAGGGTTTCTAAAACTTCGCGAAAGTGAGCAAAACCACTATAAAATATTATAAATGCAAATAAAGTAATCATTTGGTACAAATAATTCTTTAAAAATACTAATAATGTAAGCAAGATGAAAACAAAATCTGTCGGACATTTAGGGACATGTGTCCCTAAGTGTCCGACAATGTATCAATCTATTTTCAAGTGAAGTAGAAGTGATAAAACTATTCATTATTATATTTTAAAGATACATTGGTAAATTATTAACTACTTTTCTGTATTAGAATATATATCAAAAACCTTAGGGAAACAAAATGCCGCAAAATGTATTTGGTACGTACAAAACTATTACCACACAACTGCTTGCAGTTTGCTTTTCCAAAATTTTCTTTTTACTATATTTTATATTTTAATACAAACTGTCAGACCAGTTGTCAATAATCTATCAACATTTATTTAATATATCGGCTATTTCAACTTGTTATGGTCATATTTAATGATTCTACAGTTACAGCTCACTCTTTAAAAGCACCAAAACCTGTCGGACACTTAGGGATAGAGTTCCCTAAATGTCCGACAAATTCTGATTTCTTTTTGAAGTATTTTTGCTACTTTATTATCATATTCGAGTGGTATTTTATTAACCATTTGTTCCTAATAACTACTCTGTAAGCATTTATAATGGGTTTGGTCACTTTCCTTACAGTTTTACAGTTTTAGAAAAAAAAAAAACTTAAGAATCTAAGGATATTAACTAAGAATACTTATTTAGTAAGTACAAAGAATATGTTATAGGGACAGACAATGCTTAGGGATTCTAACAAAGTCAATGTAGTAAACCTTTTTGGACAATAATAATAATAATAATGAATAATAATAATAATGAATACTCAAAATATAACGCCAAAAAGAAAATTAGTTTTTTTGGACATTCAGGGATACGTCCGCAACTTTCTACGCCACCTGGAGTAATGTGTGAATTCTGTTGGATATTTGCGGCCAGCATAGAAAATATGGGTGCTGATCGAAAATGTAAAAAATGACCGCACTGTTCTACTTCCTATTTCAATAAAAATTATATCAGTAAAATGCTGACTAATTGAAGTTTTCGGAATGAACATGGAAAATTTTCATTTTATGAAAAAAAGAGACATATGCGGGTAAAAACTTTGATCAACGCAGTAAAGAAGTCATGATTTACTATATATTCTATACATTTTGAGGGTAGTCAACTTGAACTAAAAAATGACCGCGGTATTTCTTATGCAATCTTTTCAAAAATTATATCAGGCTGTTCGCAAATTAATGCGGTTTTCGAAATGAATACGGAAAATGGATTTGAATATAAGGAAAAATACAATAAGAAGGAAAAGATGACTTGCCCATATCTCGTAGTGTATTTCATTACCAGCTCGATTCGCGAATATCGATTATCGATTTTTAAACAGTGGCGTGGAAAGTTATCCATGACCTGTCCCTAAGTGTCCGACCAGTTAAGAACTTATATTAGAGGTGAGAAGCAGATGCCGTACGGATAGCGAAATTTGCCCCAGGCCAACACCCATCCCCTCCGTCTCCTCCGCATTTGCTAGTTGTACGGGTGATACGCACGGGTATTTTCAGCGCTACCTTAACGGGTAGAAACGAGTAGACTCGAGGCTATATCCCCACCCCCATCCCACCCGCCAGAAAGGTCGTGTCTTCGATGGTTCCCATATGAGTAAATACTCATAAGTGATGTCTGTGAAAAGTCTGTACAAGACTGGCTGTGCGGTAACTTTCAGTCCCGGGTTTGCATATCCCGGGCCTCACTCTGCTTGCAGTTGGTGCGGGTTGTTTGGATATTTTTTCATTCGTCTGTCATATCTCTTAGGGATGGTCGGGTGGTGCGATGGTGGTGTGTGTAATTTCCAGTGCCGGGGCGTCCTACTGATTTGGAATTTTGTAGGGCAAGGTCCTACTGTACTTGCAGTAGGTGCGGGTGAGGGTTGTTGGACATTTTTTCTCTCGTCTGTCATTTTTCTTCTTTCTCCCTCTTTGGGGGACGGCCCGATATGGACTGAAATACTGTCTCAAAGGGCAGTTAAACCCAAATCAATCAATCAATCGATCTTTCTCATGCTGTCGGGGAGACAGTTCAATATAGACTGAAATACTGTACCTCTATCACTCTTCAAACCCGTTTTATGTGAAGCGCAAGCATGTTTGATTTGTTTTAGGCTGACTAGTCACGGTCATACACAACGAAAAAACGTACTGTAGTGAGAAGTTTGCAGCGATACAGCCCTCACGATAAAGTATTTTATGAACAAAACGATAGTATTAAATTCGGGCATTCAATCATTTTTCTTTTCTTTTTTGTACTCAGCCTATTTGCAAACTACTTATATCCTGTTATTCGTAATCATGATCTTTAACTATGCACTTATGCATCGACCCTCTTTCATTGTTTTTCTTGCGTGTATATTTCAATACTGAACGGGGAACCAGGACTGAAACATTTCTGGCCAGTCATAGTGTGTTTATTGAGACATATAATATGGCCCAAACGATAGTGCACGTACACAGTGGCGTTATCTGAGATAAAAGCATCTTTTTGAGAGACCTGCAAAACCCAAAACCATATATCACGTAGGTCATAGCAGTGAGTATGGCGATCTTGAAAGCGCTTCGTAAGATATTTGTTTTCAGAGGTGCATGATCAGTGAAAATTCAAATAAGCCTGCAGTTTTATTCATATCAAACGCAATTCCTTTTCTTCGCTCTCCTTATTTTTTCTTCGTTATCGGGATGTAAGGTATGATTCAGTAAAACAAAAAGTAGTTTCACTTCGAGATAAGCTACATGATGGTTCCAGTACAAATCAACTTCATACAAATAAATGGTGAGCCAATAGCGTCAAGAGCACCGATACGTATGGTGTACCAAGAGGGTCAAAAGCACCGATACGGGTCGACCCGTATTTTTGAAATACTGGTCGACCCGTATTTTTACGGGTCAACCCGTAAATTAACGGGTCGACCCGTAATTCAGATACTAGTCGACCCCTAAATTTGCGGGTCGACCCGTATATTTACGGGTAAAAAATCGGGTCGATCCGTATATTCACGGGTCTACTTTCATTTATGGGTCGACCCGTAAATTACGGGTAGAGCCCGAATTTTACGGGTCGACCCGTATATTTACTGGTCTACTTGCATTTACGGGTCGACCCGTAAATATACGGATCGACCCGTATTTCAGAAATACGGGTGGACCCGTATAATAGGGGTCGACCCCTATTATACGGGTGGACCCGTATTTTTGAAATACGGGTGGACCCGTAAATGCAAGTAGACCTGTAAATATATGATCAGAAGATGGCTTCTATCGGTTCTTTGGCACCTTTGAAATATCGCTTCAATTCATGCTGTGGAGTCGCATAACTAATACCTATATGGATAACTGTATATGGCAAACGATTTGTTGGTTCAGCTTTACTTATGCTCAGTAGGTAAGGATCTGCTATTATATTAAAGTTAAACTTAAATTAATATCGACTTTTAAAGGTATGTTTATTTAGTTATCATTTAAAACTGTTACCAAAAGAGGGAAATATCTAATACCAAAACGATGCCTAGCTTACATATAAAGTGTGTGCATCCGGCCAATCCTTCCTGGTTATCTGCGAGAAGTCATTTGTTTATTGCTGCTGTATATTCAGTGGCATATTCGTATGTGTATTACAGAAGCTTTGTTACTCCACTGCTACTGTTTGTTATATGTCGTCAAGAAAAGGAAAAGTTAAATTCAAACCTTAACTTTGGACGTTCTTTCGAGATATTTTTCTTAATTCTGACTGTATGTAATGCTGAGACTGTCTTGGCTCAATTTAAAGAAGAAGAAGAAGAAGAAGAAAAGGCGTCAGCAATGGTTTTATAATAAAAAGAAAAATAATAAAAATGATAAACTACTATTGACAATAATAAAAATAACTGTTAAGCATTCTCTGACAATATCAAATAAAAGAAACAAAAAAAAAAAAAAAGAAACGGCCAGATTTCTTTTTCTAAACATTTCTTATGCCCCCGTGACGATAGTCAGGGGGCATTAAGATTTGCCCCTGTCTGTCCGTCCGTCTGTCTGTTCGTCACGCTTTAAGGTATAGAGTGTATGTAATCAACATCTCCCACAGTTTTCAGTGGATCTTTTTTAAACTTTGCATACAAGTTGTGGACATATTGAAGATGTGCATGTGGATTTTTGATGGAGCTAGATTTAATTTTGACAGAATTACGGCCTTTTGAACTTTGTCATTTTAGGCAAATTTTTGCATTGTAGGGTATAGAGTTTGTGTAATCAACTCCTCTCACAGTGTCTAATGGATCTTTTTCAAACCTTGTGTACATGTTGTGGACATATTGAAAATGTGCATTGTGGTTTTTCTTGAACCTAGAATCAGTTTTGACAATTACGGCCTTTTGAACTTAAATAATAATAGTCATTTTAGGCAAAATTTTGCATTGTAGGGTATGGAGTTTGTGTTATCAACCTGTCCCCCAGGTTTTAATGGATCTTTTTCAAACCTTGTCTACATATTGTGGACATATTTGAAGACATGCTTGAAGCAGTTTGGTAGATCTAAAATTAATTTGGACAGAATAATGGCCTTTTTAACTTAGTCATTTTGGGCAATTTTTTACATGGTAGGGTATGGAGTTCGTGTAATGTTTACAATGGATTCATTGTAGGTGCTGTATGGATATACAGGTCATGTGACAGGGGGCATCATTAAAAGTGTCTTACAGACACAATTTTCTAGTTCTGTCTTTTTTTAATTTTTCATTATTATTATTATTATTATTAGTTTTATTGTTATCAGCAAACTTGTGATGTTAGCCGTTTTAATTTATGCCAGATCAAACAATCGTTTTCATGATCTACACATCTGAACCAACTTTGCTTGTGCGTATGCCGATCCGAGCATGCAGGGTGACATACGTCACCATCGCAAAATCTGTTTCAAAAAAAAAAAAGAAAAGAAAAAATACCTGTCTTACCCATAAATTATACGACACCGTCCTTTTAAAGCAGGCATCTGTTTACCTGTAA
Source organism: Ctena decussata (assembly GCA_963989385.1). Classification (NCBI taxonomy): domain Eukaryota; kingdom Metazoa; phylum Mollusca; class Bivalvia; order Lucinida; family Lucinidae; genus Ctena; species Ctena decussata. Next base: position 66,555,228 of record OZ022506.1, on the reverse strand, counting down.
GGTATCATTTGTTTATTGCTACTGCATATTCGTATGTGTATTACAGAAGCATATTTCACATTGTATACAACTGCGGCTGTTTTTTTTTTTTTTTTTTTTTTTTTTCATATAGGCCTATTCTCATTAAAACGGAAAGTTGAAATACTATCTTTACTTTGGACGTCTGGCGTTATTACAAAGAATTTCTTCTTCTTCTTCTTCTTTTTTTTTTTATCTTCTTCCCTCTATTTTTATATCTATTTTATACGTCAGAGAATGTTTGGTTTAACATCAAAAGCGAACAGCATCATCAACTGTTTATAATAATAATAATGATAAAAACAGAACGCAAGTTACATGTATATTTTTATTTGATATGCCAGGGAATGTTTTGCTGTTATTATCATCATTATTGTTATTATTTCTATCATTATAAAACATTATTATTGTTATTATTATTATTACAAATGATTTTATGATTGTTATCATTATTAATTTTATCAGTTTTGAATTATGCCAAAGCGAACACTCGTTATCGTAAACTACGCACAGGTTCTGATCCTACATTCATATAGCCGGGCCGGGTAGCGCAATCGGTAGGGCACCTGACTCGTAAGTCAGAGGTCCTGGGTTCGAATCCCGGTCTGGCCACATACTTTCGTTTCTCCTTCCGCTGATTCAAGAAGGGCAGTTGTCAGTTACTGGCGAAAGTATGTGCACTTAGTACTGGTTAACCGCTTAGGAGGTCTAAGCCTGCCCAGGAATAGTGTGGTTAGGTTAACTGACCGTCCCGACATGACCTTAGCTGTTTACCGTGGACGTTAAGCATCAAATCAACCAACCAACCTACATTTTTATGCGCTTGCTGATCCGAGCATGCACATGTTGCAGACGTCATCATCACCAAAATCCTTTCGTAAAAAGATACATATCTAATATATGAATGAACGATGCTTATCATACCCATAAAGTGTGTGTCACCTGTGCAGGCGCAGTATTTGTTTATCTGTGAGAAATCATTTGTTTATTGCTACTGTATATTAAGCAGCATATTCTCGTGTGTATTACAGAAGCATATTTCACATTGGTATACCCCTGCTGCTGTTTCTCATGTTATCTCCTAAAGGTGAAATACAAACTTTACTATGAAAGTGTAGGCGTTATTACGAAGATGTGTTTTTTTTTTCTTTCCGTCACTTTTCTTCTCCTTTATTTCAAATGCCAGAGACTGAAAGGCATAATTATAAAAGAGAAGTGCACTATCAACGGTGTTACAAAAATAAAAATAATGATAATAATAAAGTATTCTTTAATAGCGAGCATTCGCTTGCAGGCGCATATTATAGAGCGGGAATTCTATGGTAGAGGATTGTAAACCATATTTTTTCCTTAAAAATACATTACTTTCAATGGAATTTCTTTTGTGGCGACATCAAACGGAAGTGACGTATTTATGTCGCTACGTAACGTAATGACGTCAAATGTTCCGTTCCAAAAAATCAAGATGGCGTCAACGTTTACCGCTTTTGTGCGTAGATCAATACATGGTGATTCACAAAATGCAAGGAGGCTGAGCGTCGAGTGAAGTTTGAAGGAAATAAAAAGCGCCGCAGAGAAGAAACTGAAAAAATATATAGCCTGTTTTCCGAGGGGAAAGATTAGGTGGCGAAAGCTGTTCTCGGTCAGTTTCTCATCTGTTTGTTAGACCACAGGCGCTTGAAGTTCTATGCTTAAAAAAACAACAACTCAAAACCCTTTAAACTTAACGCAGTCTATAGTCCGTTTCTTCAAAATAGCTCATAGTCTGGATATTTGGCGGCATAATTAGCATAAAACTTCAAGCGCCTGTGGTTAGACGGAGTTCGCAGTTGTTGAGTTGCTATAATTTTACTACAAATTTCAAACGACAACTTGTGAGATTAAATCCAGAATCGTACAGTGAGTAGTCAGATCAGGGTCTACACTTCGACTATGCATTTTTGTCCGAAACATAAGAGTTAACATGGTAACAGCCATATATAGTCCCGATCCTCTGACGTTACGTTACGCTTCAGAAGCTACAGGTCTACAGCCAAATACTACCCATACATTGTAAAAAGCGATGTGCTCGCCTAAAGGCAGTGCCTATTTTCATATTACATCAAATAAACACAGCGGGCAGATGACGTCAAAATGACATCGTACCGACCTCGATGCGACGATGCGACGGTATCACGTCGTTTCGATATCGGTACGACGTCATTACGACGTCATGTGCCTGCTGGAGAACAAAACGAAAGAAATGGCAGGAATTTGTTTCTAATTGTTAATAAGGCGGGAGCTTTACTGATCTTTCCATCACCAACCTCCCTCCTAATTTATCTTATTACAGTGTAAAACACACTGGTGCAGGTATCCAGGTTTATTGAATATAAACGTAACTATACCGAATGAAGTGCGACAGACGCGCATTTCAGTGTCGCTAAACCCAAGAAGTAAGAAAGAAAGAAGGTGACTGGGCAGGTCTCGGCAAGCAACGCGCAGACCTCTCCGAGCCACACTTACTGACGCATTGCGCGAGACACAGTAGCTGCAAACACCACCGAGCCAACTCAACCCCTGTGTCTCGTAAGATTAGACAGACAACAACAACAGGTGCAGCAAGAACTTATGAAAAGCCAAAATAATCCAAAAGAACAGAAGGCAAACTCCGCTTAGATTCATGTCGCTATGACAAGTCCTAGAACTGAAGAAATTAATGGAACAGGCGTCGCTAGTGGGTGCCGAACCCACAACTCCCTGCAAGAAAGGCGAACTCAATCCACTTGACCAGTCCCTCTGTTGCGCTCACTGAACACAGATAAACGCTTGCAAAGGACACATTTAGGTAGTTCTGGTCCAGCTACTTCCCAGCGGGCACATTACATTCGAAATGACGTCGCACTGACGTCATTACGACGTCATATGCCTGCTGGGTTATAATAGCCCACTTGTCCCTTGTGTCAAGTGCCTTAGACTATGTGCAGACTGGTCGTGGCCTGCCACACTCAGCCATCATAGCATCAAATTAAATTCTTCACAGCCCTTCAGTGGTATAAACGTCTCAACACAAATCATTACGAAAACCGCTACAACCTTGACGTTTGGTGATAAAATATGGGATGATGTGAATATATTCATATATACATTTATATACAGTATATAGCAAAAAGTATGGATAACTTGTTTTTATGCCCCCGCCACGAAGTGGAGAGGGGCATATAGTTTTGCCCTTGTCCGTCCGTGCATACGTACGTCACACTTTGTAGTACTGTTCTTGTCTCCGCATCTCCTCCTACAGTATTCGATGCAGGGAGTTGAAACTTGGAACACAGTTCAGACATGCATTGAACATGTGCATAAAGGAAACATAACTTTGATTAAGATCTTTATTGCAGAATTATGTCCCCTTGAATAATAAACATATTTTGACCATATTTCACATCTGAGTACTGTTCTTGTTTCCGCAACTCCTCCTACAGTATTAGATATAGGGAGTTGAAAGTTGCAACACAGTTCAGACATGCATTGAACATGTGCATAAAGGAAACAGAACTTTGATTAATGTCTTGATTGCAGAATTATGTCCCCTTGAATAATATACATATTATAACCATATTTCACATTTGAGTACTGTTCTTGTCTCCGCAACTCCTCCTACAGTATTTAATGTAGGGAGTTGAAACTTGCAACACAGTTCAGACATGCATTGAACATGTGCATAAAGGAAACAGAACTTTGATTAAGGTCTTTATTGCAGAATTATGTCCCCTTGAATAACATAAATATTTTGACCATATTTCACATTTGTAGTACTGTTCTTGTCTTCGCAACTCCTCCAATTGTATTTGATGTAGGGATTTGAAACTTGTAACACAGTTTAGACATACATTGAACATGTGCATAAAGGAAACAGAACTTTGATTAAGGTCTTTATGGCAGAATTACATCCCCTTGAATGACATGCATATTTTGACCATATTTCACACTTTGTAGTACTGTTCTTGTCTCTGCAACTCCTCCAACAGTATTTGATGTAGGGATTTGAAACTTGCAACACAGTTCAGACATGCATTGAACATGTGCATAAAGGAAACAGAACTTTCAGTCAGGTCTTTATTGCAGAATTATGTCCCCTTGAATAACATACATATTTTGACCATATTTCCATAGCTTAAATACAACCTCACCTTTTATCGTCGCTCTAGCGGCCTCATTTATTAACAGATTTTGGTATTACATCACAGCTTTATTGGGTATGACAGTACCTTGAACAACTTTGCGTTTCAGTTTTGTAGGATGAAGGTCAAGGTCACAGTTGCTATTTTCAGAAAAACTAGGGCATTGCTCCAGCGCTTTCATTTATAAATCGATTTTGATGTAACTTCACATAAATGTTAAGTATAACAATATCTTGAATAAATTACTGTTTCAGCACGGCAGGTCCAAGGTCAAGGTCACAGTTGCTATTTTTAGAAAAAAACTTTATCATTCCTCTACTCCTCTAATCATTGACAATTTTGATGTAACTTCACTCAAATGTTTAGTGTGACAATATCTTGGACAATTTCGTGATCCAGAATTTCAGGGTAAAGGTCAAGGTCATATTTGCTATTTTAGAAAATATGCTGTCTTCCCTCTGGAATGATTTTGGCATAACTTGACACAAATATTTAGCTTGACAATATCTGGGACAAATTTACGTTTCATCATTGTAGGTCAAGGTCACAGATGCTATTATAGGTACATGTAAATCTTTGTCATGGTTCTAGCGCCTTTATTTATTAACTGATTTTGATAGAACTTCACACATATATTAAGTATGACAATATCTTGGACAAGTTAACCTTTCAGGGTTGTAGTTCCAAGGTCAAGGTCACAGTTGCTATTTTTAAGAAAAACTCAGTCATCCCTCTAGCACCTTTATTTATTGACAGATTTTGATGTAACTTCACACAAATACGTTTTAACACTGTGACATTACTTTTCTAGTGAGGCATATGGCGGGGGCATTCATCACCTTCAGTGATTGTCTAGTTTTAATAAATAAATAAAACGGCAAATCGCTTCACAAAATACAATTTATGTTTTCTGGTTCCCCGTTGCAATATAGACAGAAGCAGGACAATGAATAGAGCCCCGCGCTTGCACATTGTATTTTTACCATTTTATTTAATTTGTGAAATCGAAAGTAGCCAACTTGAATGATCTAATGATTTTTTCAAACAGTTCTATATGCAAAACTAAAGGATGCTCTATTTGTTTTAACAAATACCCCTCCCCCGCCCTCCACTTCCCCTCCCCCGCCCTCCACTCCCCCCCCCCCCCTTCAACTCCTAGCACCGCCAAACCTCCAAAAAGAAAAACTACAAAGACTGATTAGTTCATGCATGCGGTTCTAGCATCTATTATTTGGCAGCATTTTTGGGACAGTCATTTGCATTTTTCTTCCAAATAAAAACCTTACTATTATGTGTATCACGAGAGGTGAGGGAGCAAATTCCATCATGTAGCGTGGGTTTTTTAAGCCATATACATGTAGATCTATTCAGGCCGAGAAAATCCGCTTTATGGGAAAAGGGTTAGGGGACGGCTATGCAAGAACACATCCCCGCGTAAAACTGGCTATATAGTCATATTTCCGCGAATTCTACTGGGACAAGAAAAGAAAAAAAACGGTGTTCGGTCATTGTATGCATTATTATGAGAGAGGGGGGGGGGGGGGGGGGGGGGGGGGGCGGCCAAATTCCATCTGGAAGTGTTTCTTCTTTTTTTCTTTCTTTCTTTCGTTTTTTGAAGCCATATTACCAGGGGAAAATCCACAATATTAGGGAAAGGGGACGGCTATGCAAGAACACATAATGTAGATTTATCCCTTGGAAAACTGGGGCTATATAGTGATATTTCCGCCGAGGATTCTATATTGTGACAAAAAGATTGGAAATTCGACGAAGAGAGAAATCATAGGCATTTTGCTTTCCAGAGGAAAGACTACAAGGGGTAAAAGCTGCTTGTTAACAGCAACTCTATTACCACAGAGTATAAACCAGTCCGCCAATTTTCGCTTCCTGCAGAGACTGCCCGTCATATTTGGCTTCCGCCGAGACAGTCCGCGATCTCTTGCTTACTGCTGAGATTTCTGTACGTGATAAATAGCTTCCTGCCGAGACTGTCCGCGTGATTCTGCTTCCTGCCGAGGCTCTCGGCAGGAAGCAGGGTTACGCGGACAGTCTCGGCAGGAAGCCAGTTTTCGAGGACAGTAGTCCCTGCAGGAAGCAAAAGATCGCGGACAGTCTCGGCGGAAGCTAGTTCACAACCTTTACAATTTAATACATGTATAGGAATCTTAAGTGGCTGCTATTTCGGAGGCTACAGAAACTTCTAGAATATGGATATCTGTGCAAATTATCTGATGCCGTGAGACTTAATTTTTCTTATCTCTTACTCTGTTTACTCTTTTCTTCTCTTACAACTTCTTTTTTTCTTCTATTTGTATGAACCTACACAATACGGATATTCTGATCTAATCATTATACTTCATAGTTAGAATGCTGAAAGTAAAAATGACTGATTAACGTCACATGGGGTGCCTCATGGTACATGTATGTGCACATTTGTGAGGACTCGGATCAGCGTGGGCGTGAGCATAGTCTGGTTGGAGTATTCCCCTCTTCGAAACTTAGGAAGTCTAAAGTGAAGGTAGGGACCCTAAATGAAGAAAATAATAAGAATAGTGTAGAACTCTCGAATTAATTTAAAATAGCCGTGCTGTTTTTAGAGAGTGTCACAGTTTCGCACAGACATGCGCTGTAAAAAAATCCGTAAATTTTACGGTAGAATGCCTGGCAACCAGCTGCCAGTCAGGATTTCCACAAGTGTTTTACACGCAGACGCCCGTAAAAATAACGGTAAATGCGCCGGCAGTTGGTTGCTAGGTATTCAACCGTAAATTGTTTTTTTTTTTTTTTTTTTTTTTTGAATTTTTAAAATTTACGGATTTTTTTTTTCGCAGTGTGTGGCTCTGGATAAGTATAGATTACTGACCTGGTTATTTATGAAGTGTGCCACGGTATATATGGTTTTCAAACTAGGTGTTAAAGCCTGGGGTTTAAATCACCAAACGTATTATCGATGGGAATTAAGAGACATTTTTTGATTGCATAACACCCTAATGACCGTTTATTGGAATATGGAGAGATGAAATACGGAATTAGTAGGGGTCCTAAGGAGACCTTAGCCTCTACCTTTTCATACAAGTAGAGGCTACAGTGAAGGACTTTTATGACACTCATAATCACTTAGATAAGAAAATAGCCAATAAAAACGTGACAGGGCGGGATTATGCACTCCAAACCGATGCACATGTTAAAAGTCACGCCCATTTCACAAGGTCATGCTTAGTAATAGGACTGACTTCTAAGATAGTTATGCGGGATAAAAAAAGTGGCGAATATGATTTAATAATAATAATAATAATAAAACACTCCAATCAAACAGAAAAAATGTAAGCTGCTTTATATTTCATCGATATTGCAAATAATAATAATAATAATAGATAAGAGCGTAGAACCCTAGTTCATCCATCCACCTTTGTTCCTTTCTTGCAACAAACTGGAATTGTCACGATTGCAGATTTATACACTGCTGAGCCCAGATGTCCAAACATTGTACAGAAAGCAGATTTATGTACTTCTAGACCCTGTTAAAGTTATTACTACTATTGCACAAAAAATATTTCGTTCTGCAGCCGAAGTTCCTAAAAAGACAGTTTTGTTGCGGCAGTGTTTTTGAGGTAAAAACCGGACTCTTGTATACACGTATCTATATAAACATATAAACTTCTTCTGTAGCGATTTTTATTTCGAAAGCGGCTTTCGTATATTTCATGACAAAGGTGGAATGGAAGCGTTTGGGTGTTTATTGGGTCCTATCTGCCTCAACATACGCACCGGTGATTTATGATTTACGACCATCGGTCGTAAATCATAAATCACTGGTACGTATATTGACCCAATAAAGACCCAAACGTTATGTACAATACAGCACACAGAGCATCGGAGATGATTAGATCACATTAGCAACTTGCTGATCAGCAAAACGAGTCTAAAACGCTGAACAGCTGATAAGTATTTCACAATTAAACAAACCCTTTTGGAATGTTTTCTTGTCTTCGTTTGCAACTAGATAATAGTAATTTGACTGAAAATATTTTTTATATACCTTGTAGAAAGTTTCAGTGAACTACTCGTAATACGCTTTAATGGTTTCTCACTCATTTATGCCGTGATAATGAAATAATGCTTGGAGGTGTATTTGAGTACTGAATGATTTACTAATTTAAAAGTGCAAAGGCGGCTTTAATAACCTGATTAAAGTCCTATTACCATATCGATACTAAATATTGGGATATAAAATGTTATTAAAATTCTTGGAAACAGTATATTTTTTGGCCCCTCTTCATAAAAGAAGGTTTATCTTAATGCCCATTCCCTACCCTCTCCCCCCCATCCCCTTGAATATTTGGGTTAAATGCATGCACAGTCAGGTAGGTTGGGTTGGTTTTATGATACTCTTTCTACAAATCTGTCCCCATGGATAAAGAATACACTGAGAGTAATATTGTATTCGGGTTTATGTGAGTTTAAATTAAACTTTCAGTTTCTATGTATGAAAGATCTTTATTTCAAAATCCAGTAGGCCATAGGCCCATGAGGATACACACGTATATACATATAAATTAGTGACACTCTTACTGGCTAAATATACATTGTATCTTAATCAGACCCAGGGCTCACACTGAAGGCTTGATTTGAACCGCTCAGAAGCACTTTAAAGGGGAAAACGTGGATGGGCTTGACCAGTAATAAGATAAGCAGACTTGTTAGATCATGTCTACCCTATCCGGAGTTATCTAACGTTATTCCTATTTCGATATATCAGACTATAACTTTAATTTGCGCATGCGTAGAAGAAGGTTGATTCTCAAGTCCCCGCTCGTGATATGATCTTCTTTACAACGGATACCCAAAACAGGAGTAATGACTCATCAATGTCATATATTTTTTCAATGGGAGACAATTTTTCATGACTTCCTGTTTGCTTCCCTAGATAGTGTGGTCCTTCCAAGTTGTTTCTCTGAATGTGCGCCCACGTACCCTGAATAAACTTAAATATTATGAATTTCCAGTGAATATTTGTATACAGTGGTCAAGAGTTGTGGTTTGGCATTTACACAATTAAGTTTAAGACTCTTTCTCCACCTATAATTCGAGGCTTTTATTTGCGAAGAAATATCGAAGTTATAGAATACTCATTTTGTTCAAATTTGGAATTTGAGATTCGAAAGATGCAGATGTTCAAATGGAAATTATATTGTGAGAATTCACAGTCCATAATTTTGCATTATTTGATTTCAAATTGCGCATTAGTTACCACCGGGCAGATAGTGACGACTAGATATTGACTCGACGTTGATTCAACGTCATGACGTTGAATCAAAGTTGAATCAATGTTTATTCGGAACTGTATGCCTGTTGGGTTCGAAGTACTATGATAGAGTGTAATAATATGCTTGCATTGCACTGTTCGCTACTTGTATTATACATGTATCATCAAATTCCAGTTCGGCTATTGGAATCGAATAAATGTTTGCCGGTCTATCTATCGGAAGCAATCCTCACAGGTGACGCTACTGTGTGCGTGCTTTATTCTCCATCGCTTTGGCACTCAGTGTAAAGACCCAGAACTTGCCTTATGTATTATCGACTGCATACTTAATGCGTATGCGCTGGACCTCATGGTTTCAGAGAAGAAGATTTGTTCTGTTCTGTTCTGTTCAATTCTCGTATCGACGTTACCCAAGTGGCTCAACGGTACGTAACCATAGTTGCACACACTTGGCGCCGTGTGTCCGTCCAGAGAAGAAGATTTTTGAAGGTTCTTTACCTATATAGCTCTATATAAACAAATGACGCCCTGGGGTGTGGCCAGGTTGGACCCCAGGTGCATGATTCGCAGGATTTATGTACAGGACCAATGACAATTGCTGCATACTAAATATGTAAGCTCTGGGCCCCATGGTTTCTGAGAAGAAGATTTTGAAGTTTTTCCCCTAATAAGTCTATGGCAGCTATATGTTGCCATGAAAACCAGAGTTCCAGTCCGATTTGCCATAAAACCATATGCAATCAACCCCCTAAGCCAACAATGCTACACATAAAATTTAATCAAGATTGGCCTGATGGTTTAAAAGATATTCTGATCTAAATGTGTGGACGACGAGGACTGACCTCTTAGATAGTTATGCGGGATATAAATAATATGGGAAATATTATTAAAGATTTACTCCCTTGATAATAATAATAACAACAAAAAATGATTTGATAAGATGTTTCATGCAGTACCTCCGACATGATCTAGCTATACAGTTAAAATGGATTTCAGATAGTAATATTTGCTAAAAGTGACATTAGAAAAGAAAGATAAATTTTCAAACGACCGCGCTCGAAATCGCATTATTGGACAAAAAGTAAAAAAAGTTATTCATAAGTCACAATCACGTGAACGAATAAGAAAAATACCTGTACATGATCACATGACATGACAAAATGGATACAGGCCTTATATAAGGCCTTGGGTAAATAGGTAATTTCTATTTTCTGAAGAAAAAAAATGACGAATGTATGCATCGCCTTTTGTACGTCATTGTACTTTTGCAAACCTAAGTAGAACCAGTGGTGGTGCGTTTACGCACTTAAGAACTACTACAAACGATACCCATCTTGATTATGCAATATTGTCTATTGTCGAAACTGCAAATTATTGCGAGAAATTAACTCTTCCCCAAGAAGGCTAGAGAGGTAATTTTTTCTCTCTTCCTTTCAGATATAAAATATTGGTTACATGCTCGCTCAGAATATTTTTTTTTTTGCTTTACTACATTTTTTCTTAAATGATGAAGAAGCAGATGAACCGACGGTTCCATACTACCCTTGTCATGAAATATCATTCGAAAGGGGCTTAAAATTTTATAACGGTCATAAATCACTGGTGCGTATATTGAGGCAGATGAGACTCAATAAACACCCAAACGTTATGTACAATACAGCACTCAGAGAGACTGACAGATAAGGATAGAATTTCTATGACGAAAAACTTTTATAGAGAATAATATAGCCATTTTGTTTGGTTAGTAAGTTAGTTAGTTAGAAACTAGAATTTAGACAGTAGACGATTCAGCTGTTTCCACCATTATCTGTCAGTCTGCCTAAGCCCAAGTTAATTAGTTAGTAATAGCCACATAACTAATTAACTAACTAACTAATTAACTGAATGACTAGTCTATCAAAATCGCTTTAGTCATCAGTTGCGATACAGGAAGTATTGTCTAAATTCTCTAAACGTTTCTAAACTACGAGTAAGTAACTAACTTACTTACTAACTAAATAGCTAACTAATTAACTTATCATACCCGCTTTGATGATTCTCTAAAAGAGGTTTTTGTCGATACAAAATATGATTAATCGGATTTTAATAGCGCGAAATTAGACCCCCCCCCCTGCCCCACCTCCTTTTGACCTACCTACAAATCACCGAACTAAAACTGGTTAAACAAATATTTTTCAAAGCAACAGCAATGTAATTATATCCTTGCCGCTATATAGAAAATCACAAAAAGAAAAAACATGTAGACAAATATACACTGTAGCTTTCACCGTAACCATTATTAAGTAACTAGCTTAATAACTAACTATCCTGCCTATTTTATATTCCTAGATATAAGTGATATAAGCGCCGCAAAGTGCTTTCGAAAATGCTTGAATTGGCGTAATGTTCAAATATTTCACGAGTATATTTACTTCTAATTTACAATTTTTAAAAGAAATCTGCAGCATATATGTGTATTCAAAATGCATGATTTGGCATACTGTTCGAATAATTTGCGTGTATATTCATTTCTTATTTGAGCCGCGACGCGACAAAACCAACAATGTGGTTCTGCGTCACGTGCAGACTCAGATCAGCCTGGCCATCCGCCAAGTTTTACCAGACTATTCGTTTAATGCTCAAAGGGTAGCTAAGAGTCTATGCTACCACCATGATCAGACTGGGCGAATGCCCAGGCTGATCTGAGTCTGCGCTGGGCGCACAACCACATTGTTGGTTTTGTCGTGTCGCGGCTCATTTAAATCTGTCTCGTACCCCGAGTCGAAGAATATCTATTGCCGCTTATCTAATTAACATCGTCAAAGACACATTTTTGGATACGTAACATCCTAATGACACATTATTGGAATACTCAAGGCTTGAGATATGCCGGAGTCAACATGGTTTCTAAAGAGACCTTCTGTATAATACAAGTAGCGGTTACGATGAAAGGATTTTTTTGACATATAATCACTTAGATAAGAGAATTCTTTGATAGAATGCTTTGATGAAAAGATCTGTTCATTGAAGGTGATGATGAGTGCAAACCATCTTATATGGGCTTATATAGCACCCGGATAGCTATCCGGCAGGTGTCATCTTAATCACCTAAGCCGGAGATTCTGAATCATTTAAGTGCAAGCACTCTTTGCAAACATGTCCTGCGAATATTTTTGTCCGTTTTTTTTTCAAGGATACCAAAATTGGGTCGAGCACGCATTTTTCGGGGATACAGTAATACGCCCACTTTGAGTAGCTCTTAAAGTTTACATCAGATGTACTTTAAATGATTGTGTACTTTTGTGTCTGCTTTTAGTTGCTGCATAAACCTTTTTTGTGCTTTATATAACTGCTTTGATTTTATTTACATGCTTATTATACTGTTCGGGTCAAGATTTTGTCTGTCCCTCACCTTCTGTCCTCCTTTCGCTCTTCAGCAAAAGATTCCATGTCATTTGCTTGTATGCCTGCAAGGTTTCTTGTACCTGAGGGCTTTGTTTTTCATTATCGTCCAGAAGTGTTCAAAAGTATATGTATAAATAGTATCTAGTGCCGCCTTATATAATTGTAATATTCGTTTGTACCCGATGTTGTTTACTTTGTAAACATGAGAAAAAAAAAATAAAGTTAATCTTGAAGTTGTCTGGAAATAATATACTGAACAAAAATAAAAACTTGACGGTTTTTATTTCTCAATTCCGGCCAACCTAGCAAGTATGCAATGTATGTATGGGTGTTTTTGCATTGGACAGACGTCTGATTACTTAAATCAAGAAAAAATAATGGTTAATTTTTGTCCTATCCGGAGTTAGCTAACTTATTCCTATTTTAATAATTCTGACCAGAACATTAATTTGCGCATGCGCAGAAGAAAGTTATCTTGTACGCAATAAACAGTAAATCCAGTACGCACAGAAAACACTTTAAACGCTTATGTTTATTGTAATCACAACCTGAAAATAACATTTAAAGATTCAAAACTTTCAGATTATCTCCCTTTGAATTAAACATATAGAGATTTTTGAGACGCTGTATTTTCTTTACCAGTGCGTCTTTTTTATTATTCTCTTCGAGGTTTGTTTGATTGTCTTGCAAACCCATTGTCTTAATAACTAAATTTAGTAGAAAGCCATTCCTTAACTGCCATAAAGACTTTAATATGTAATGGGAATTCCATTGAAACTGAATTTCTGACTTCATAATGGCATGGACTGAGGGTTTTCGTCTGGTCCTCACGGCCTCCTAGTGGACCGTGCATCGGCATAGTTTTAGCTAATGAGTCCATACAGATTGGATTTGATAATGGAAAGGCATTGCCAACTGAATTTGTATCATTCATCAGACTTTAACAATTTTAAATTCGGCAATTGTATGGTTTTGAGCATAGAAAACAGAAAAGTACCCTTGTGTCGTTTACAGTAGCCTCAATATTGCTGTATCTTAAGACTCTTGAATTTCATGTGACTATGATATCACAAAATGATTACTTTTTCTTAAATGAAAATAATTTTCATGTCTCACCTTTTCCTGACTACCGTAGGATGAAAAATAGCGACTGTCAAGTTTTTATTTTTGCTAAGTATAAATATTACAGTCTATTTAATACATGCTATAAACAATAAGAACCGCATTGTTTGTCCAAGTAAAACAAAACGCACTTTGCTCATTTGAAATTGTGGATGCAGTCTGAAAACTCGATTTGATCATGTTGATAGTGCCGAAATAATCATAAAGATAAAGGGTGTTATGTTACCAGAACGAAAGGTAAAACTAGGTAACAAAGACAGTTTGCGTTATGATAGTTCCACTAGTTTTACTAGATTGACTTTCCTCGAAACCCTAACTTAAGCTAAGCATTGTCTGGCCATTCAAAGCATTCTCTGTACTTACCAAATACATTTCCTGGCATTTTGTTTGTCGGAAGTTTCTTTATTATAATGTATACTCCCATACAAATTATGAAAACAGTAGTCATTAATTTACCAAAGTGTATTTAGTATATTGTCTAATAAAGATTGTATTGTGTTGTATTGTATTGTATTGTATTGTATTGTATATTTCAACTTTATATTCATATTTAATGATTTTTCAAACGTCTAGTCGACTTGAATATAGGTTTATACGTTGTTGGACACTTCGGAACACATGTCCCTAAATGTCCGGCAGATTCTGTTTTCATCTTTAGCTATATTTGGAGTATTTTTTGAAGAGTTATTGGTACAACATGACTGCTACCGTAATTTGCGTAAGAATCGGGACACCCAAAGAAGTGGGACAAGCTTCAAAACGTGAAAATAATTATTTTAGCGGACCCAAAGTATTGGTCCATTCTTAAAAAACGCAAAAAAATATAAGTAATGTTAGTGATCCAAATAATTGGGACAGCGTTTTCGGGCCCCAAAGTGATCTAAAATCACTGTCGAAAATGTGCCTGTTTTCGCTTGTTTACAAGCGCTGTCCGCATGCATTATCTCCATGCTCGCGATCGCTTGTAAACAAAGGTGAAACGGCATAAACGAAACGAAACGAAAGTCGTTATTATTGTCTTCTATGCAGTATTGCCTCAGAAAATATACTTAATTGAAATACACCTGCCTTCTAGAATGTCTGAATGTTTCGCTGTTACATAAAATTTGTCTGGGAATACCTGTCACGTGCATATTTGCATATTATTATTTTGGTTTTAAGATTTGACAGGTTACAAAACAATACAGGCGTAAAATTCGTATTGGTGTCAAGAAAAGATCGTTTTTTCGCTTTTTTTTTTTCATCGTATGTTACTATGTGAGTACTCTAAAATCGGCGGGTACTTGAATTCGTCATGCGCGGCGAAGTTGACGATAGTGCTGCAAGTTGCAAACAGCGGAAACTATGATAAACCTTCGCATCGGCACACGGCACAAAATGCGCAGAATGTTTGCCTCTGTTGATATCGCAAGCACACCCGGCGGACCGCGAGGTGTGTAGTCTGATCCGAATTGGCTGTTCGCCAGTGAATGTTAACAGTCATCAATGCGTCTCTTTGGTCTTTGCAGGAAATACTTTGTTCCAACGAGCAAAACCTGTAAAATTGCCAGTTGCGAGAAGTGAATATTCAGATCAGCTTGCGCAACCGCAACATTCGCCGCTTGCTTTGATAAATCTATATGAGCGAACATCGAGAGCTAAGTGATGCGCGATCACGAAATCGGAGGAGATACTGTATGGCAAGCCAAATGCACACTAATTAGAAAAACCTGTTTTTTCTCAGAAAAAAAACTGGTTTTGCGATTTGATAAACCAGGTTTTTCTCAGATAAACCAGGTTTTTCTCTGATAAACCAGATTTTTCTCTTGTTAAACCAGGTTTTTCTCTGATAAACCAGGTTTTTCAGAGAAAAACCTGGTTTTTCTCTCAAACTTGTGATAGCAAGAGATAAACCTGGTTTTTCTCGGAAAAACGAGGTTTAACAGTGAAAAACTTGGTTTTCCTTTTGTAAAACCAGGTTTTTCTTAGATAAACCAGGTTTTTGTCTTGATATCATAGGTTTTCAATTTTAATGTGTCTTTTCGGCTGAGAAACCTGCTTTAACAAAGAAAAACCTGGTATATCGAGAGAAAACCTACGATGATAGTGCAGATTATATTTTATTTACATCCTTTGACATTAGAGGATAGATTTTGAGAAATCTAAAATTGAGATCGATTTAGACGATTATTCTAGATCATCGTCTTTTATATTATTTGGGTCCTTTTGAAATTAATCAGTCTTTGAATCGACTGTCCAATTAAAATAAAGAAATTTCAGTATGTTTTTTTCTGGTTTCGTCACCAGATATTGTCAGGGTCACTGACGAGACTTTATTAGCCGAAACTACGTAGTCTGGCCCATATTCCTACTTCTGTATGTATTCTCTGCTCTTGAAGGAACTTTTTTAGATTTAAATTGTACTTCACTTCACTGTGTTGTGCCGTGTGGCGGCCGTAAAACGTCTCCCCGTACATCATCCATAGTGCAGATTATATTTTATTTACATCCTTTGAGATCAGAGGATAGATTTTGAGAAATCTAAAATTGAGATCGATTTAGACGATTATTCTAGATCATCGTCTTTTATATTATTTGGGTCCTTTTGAAATTAATCAGTCTTTGAATCGACTGTCCAATTAAAATTAAGAAATTTCAGTATGTTTTCTTCTGGTTTCGTCACCAGATATTGTCAGGGTCACTGACGAGTCTTTATTAGCCGAAACTACGTAGTCATGCCCATATTCCTACTTCTGTATGTATTCTCTGCTCTTGAAGGACTTTTTTTAGATTTTAATTTTATCTTTGGGAGAGTGTAAAATGTTGGTAAAATTTTGGTGACATTGACCTCTGTTTCAAGGTCACAGTAAGACTTATAAAGTCAAGTTTAAGTCAAGTTTTGAACACCGTAATTACACATTGGCTCCTGAATTGTTATGAAATTATGACCAAGTGGCCTACAATAAAAATTATGAAGAGGTAGAGCACTGGTTGTGCTAAAATGTCCATGACATCAATGTCAAGGTCAAGATTAGGCTATACAGAATTCAATCATTAATAAGATTTCACTGGGCAAGTCAGCAGAAATGTACCAAATCTGTGTGTTTCCATTTGTAAATCAATGTTTAATATACATATAATGACCTTGACCTTGGTCTGAAGGTCAACATTTGCCAACACACAATGAATCAGTACCAGGTTAAGCTTTAAGTTTAAAGACAAGTCTGTTGTGAAATACTGAGCTTCTGAATCTACTGCCGACCTTGAGATAAAAAACAAGGCCAGTATATGTGTATTAAAAGTATTGATTGATAATAATTGGAAACATATAAGTTACATTTCTGCTTACTGGGTGTGTGTGTGTGATCTTTGATTAAGCTCTGTTTAGTCTAACCTCGGCCTTAACCTTGAAGACGATTTTATGGCCATTTAACCATAACTAATAAAACTTGACTGTAACATTATTCACGAATTTCGGTAATTCGTTGCACACTTTGTTTAACTGTGACCTACTACTCCAATATTGTTAACTGTAACCTTAATGTTTTACATGTAGGATTATCTCACTTGCATGCTCTCACTTCTCTTGATCATGGCTGATAAATAAACCTTGTTCATCGATACATGTCTTCGAATCTGTAGGAATCCTGCCACACAACAGAACCCATAAACATTACATGGTGTCAGAATCGGAAAATAGACATTAATTATGGAAAAGGCAGGCATTCCACCGCCCAAGATGGATTGGGATAGCAGTAATTTGCCAGATAGCTGGGACAAATTTCAGGCTTACGTTGAGCTGATCTTCAAAGGTCCATTGAAGGACCAAGCCGAGGAAGACCAGATAGCATATTTACTGTTGTGAGTAGGCGACAAGGGTCGCGAGATACATAGGACATGGACAATTCCTGCTGATCAGTCAATAGCCTACTACGTTAAAGGTTTCAAGGACTATGTTCGTCCCAAATTGAACCCCATTTTCGCCAGGTTCAAGTTTCACAATGAAGTACGAGGGACCGATTCCTTTACATCTTTTCTTACACGTCTCCGTGTCAGTGTGAAAGACTGTGATTACGGTGACAAGGCTGATGAAATGATTAGAGACAGAATTGTCTTTGGGACAAACTCTAGTAAAATCAGGCAGAAACTGATTAACATTGGAAAAGATCTGACTCTTGACCAGACTGTACAAAGTGCGCAGTCCCATGAATACTCGCAAGAACAACTAAAATCCATGTCAGCTGATGTCAGTTATGTCAAAAATAAACATTCACGTAAACCGGGAAAACCCAGTGCTAAAAATAAATGTCAGTCAAATTCTTCAGGCCGCAGTGCACCACACGAACCGTCGCAACACAGAAAGAAGGATAAGCAGAAACCCTGCGGCAACTGTGGAAACTCACATCAGGCTGGTTCCTGTCCAGCGAAAGGGAAACAATGCAGCAAGTGCTCGAAATATAACCATTTTGCGCGTGTGTGTAGGTCATCGGGTCAATCGGTTAATGCTCATGCAGTCACGGCTGATGAAGGTTGTAGCAATTACCATGATGATAGCAGTAGCGAATCTGATTTTTTTTGTTGATGCGGTTGATTCAGTCTGCACCGACATGATCACAATCAGGCATTTGTGTGCGCAAAAATTGGTTCAAAACAAAAGGAGGTCAAATTTAAGGTTGACACTGGCTCACAGGTTAATATTTTGCCATCAAAGCACTACCAGGCTCTTGGTTTTAAAGGTCCTTTAATGAAAACTCAGAGTCAACTGTCCGCATACAGTGGTGATGCGCTTAAGGTGCTAGGTACAGTGCTGCTTGACTGTTCGCACAAAGATGTGCATATTAAGCCCTTATTCTACATTGTCGACACAGACAATCCACCCCTGTTAGGCTTAAAGTGTTCCATTGACCTTAATGTCATTAAGCTTGTATACAATGTGCAGTCTTCCCATACTCCTCAAAATGAGTCGCATGACACCATGTCTGATTATAAGGATACCGGTATTGGTCTGCTTTCAGGGAAATGTAAAATACACCTGAAACCTGATGCAGTACCTGTTGTACACCCGCCTAGGAAGGTACCTGTAGCCCTCAGGGCCCTTAAGGCAGAGTTAAAGCGTATGGAAGACAGTGACATAGCTAAGGTTGACGTACCCACTGTCTGGGTTAACTCCCTTGTTGTTGCACAGAAACCCAAAACAGGCAAGTTGCGCGTGTGCCTAGACCCTCAGGCGCTCAACAAGGCAATACGCCGTCCACACTACCCTATGCGCACACTTGATGATATTCTTCCACAGTTATCTGGCGTAAAGTTTTTTAGTATTCTTGATGCTCGCAGCGGTTACTGGAGTATAAAGTTGTCGGAGCGTTCTTCATACCTCACTACTTTTAACACCCCTTACGGCGGCTACCGCTACTTACATCTCCCATTTGGTCTTGTTTGTAGCCAGGATGAGTTCCAACGCAAGGTTGATGAAGCGTTTGAAGGCCTAGAAGGCTTTGCCGCGATTGTTGATGGTATTCTCATTTACGGTTCTTCCAAAGAAGAACACGATGCTAATCTGCGTAATATTCTCCTGCGTGCTAGGTCAAAGGGCGTGAGATTTAATCCGGACAAAGCTGTCATTTGTGCCACAGAAGTGCCCTACTTCGGACATCTCTTAAGTTCGAAAGGGCAGAAGCCTGACCCAGAAAAGGTATCTGCGATAATCAAAATGGAACCGCCACGTGAACTTAGTGAACTTCAAACGGTATTGGGTATGAGTAACTACTTTACTGGTTTTGCACCAAATCTCGCTGAAATTACAGTTCCTATGAGATCGCTTCTGAAACAGGACTCAGAATTCCTTTGGGATAGCCCCTAAGACGAGGCGTTCAATAAGGTCACGGAGATTATCACGCAGTCTCCCGTCCTTGCATTCTACGATGCCAAAAAGCCGCTGACTTTGCAGGTTGATGCGTCCAAGCATGGCTTAGGTGCGACATTGCTTCAGGAAGGTAAGCCGATCGCTTTCGCGTCGAAGTCACTTACCAACACCGAGGTCAACTATGCTCAAATAGAGAAAGAAACCTATGCTATTCTGTTTGGTTGCAAGAGGTTTCATACTTACGTATATGGTCACCCCGTTAAGGTTAAATCGGATCATAAGCCCATAGAGTCTATTTGGAAGAAACCCCTGCATACAGCACCTGCCCGCATTCAGCGCATGCTTCTGCAGTTGCAGAAATATGATCTGCAGATTGAATTTGTTAAGGGAAAGTCCATACCCCTGGCTGACACCCTTAGTAGGAAGTACCTCCCTGACACAGTCCCTGAATTGAGTGAAGGCATAGACTTACATGTCGACTCAGTAGTCAGTAACTTACCCTTCAGTGATACCAAGCTTCAAGAACTTATTGAGGCTGGCAACTCAGATCAGAGATTCCACAACCTGAAAACTGTCATTAAAGATGGATGGCCCGAAAATCGCTCAGACTGTTCACCTTCAATTATTGATTACTGGAATCATCGTGATGAGTCGTCAGTTGTCAGTTACCTGGTATTCAAAGGTGAGAAGCTTGTGATCCCTTCATCTTTGCGCAAGTCTATGCTCCAGTCTGTACACTCAGGCCACATGGGCGTTGAAAAATGTCAAAAGCGTGCCCGCGACATTATGTTCTGGCCAAAGATGACAGCGGAAAAAGCAGAATATGTACTTAATTGTACGATCTGTCTTGAACGGCGGAATGAAAATCCAAAAGAACCACTCCAATCTCATCCTGTACCAGACCGTCCTTGGCAGGCAGTAGCTTGCGATTTGTTTTTCTGGAACAATCAGAACTACATGGTAACCGTTTGCTATTTTAGTCGCTATTTTGAAGTCGACCGACTCGACAGCACAACTAGTGAAGCCGTCATACGGAAACTTAATAAGCTCTTCGCAAATCAAGGCATACCGGAAAAGTTTATTTCTGATAACGGTCCACAATTTTCTTCAGAACAGTTTGCGAATTTTTCCAAAGAGTGGAATTTCACCCACTCCACCAGTTCTCCTCATTTTGCACAGTCTAACGGTTTAGCGGAGAAGTATGTGCAGGTTGTCAAACATTTGTTTCAAAAGGCAAAAGCTGATAAGAAATACCCTTATATTAGCCTTCTTGAGTACCGTAACTGCCCTCTTGAGTGCAGCTACTCACCCTCTCAACTGCTAAACAGTAGGCGATATCGTTCTATCTTACCGTCAACTAACAAGCAACCCTTGCCGAAAGTTGTAGATTTGCCGAAGGTTAAGCAAGAACTACATAAACGCCAAGATCGCCAGAAGCAGTACTTTGATGTAGGTTCAAAACCCCTAAATCCATTGAAAATTGGTGAATCAGTGCGTTTGAAGCATAGTAAAATTTGGGAACCTGCAGTTGTGACCAATAAGCATGCCGATAGATCCTATGTTGTGCAGACTGAAGCCGGTAACCAGTATAGGCGGAACAGACGTTCTCTGCAAAAGACAGGAGAAAGCCATAAATTCAGTTTATCGTATGATCTTCTTCCTTTTGACACAGGGTCCGCCATTTCTAAAGACCCACCTAATACCCCTGTCATATCTAGTCCAAACGTTTCTAGTCCAAAAGTAATCCCGCCTAGTCCAAACTCATCTAGTACACAAAGTACCTGTACCATAAAACAACCATACATCACTCGGGCTGGAAGAGCAGTTAAACCCAAGGTAATAGTGTCAGTGTGAAGCCATATACTCATTACATGGAGATTCACTTACAGGACCAGGAGTTTCTTGTGGCCTCACAGTGCTAAGCACTATAAACTGGTATACTCTGGATTATATTAGTTACACATAGCATGTATGATTCTTATGGCTGCACAGTGCTAAGCACTATAAACTGGTACACTTTAGCATATTAAAATTCGCTGTATGGAGATTCGCTGAGAGGATCAAGAAATTCTTATGCTGCACAGTGCTAAGCACTATAAACTGGTATACTAATTCAACACGGAATTTGATGTTGGCACATTTAAGCAGTGTTTGACAGTGCTAAGCACTATAAACTGGTATATTGATTCAACACAGTGTTTTATATTAGTGTTAGTTATGATTCACAGTGAATGAGCAATTAGTGTTTGAAAATTGAAAGCTTTTGTTTTAAAAATGTTTATTTTCAGACAGTGAAATTATGGACAAAGGTTGCTTGATATACTCAGTAAATAGGTACTTTAGTATGGTATGCTAAGACTAGTATTATTGACTTCCAACTGCCTAGTGCAGATAATCATTGGTACTATCTAGGCATGATAAATTTGCTATGAACAGACCAGTTTTAGAGAGTAAAAGGTTACTAAAAGGCTGCAATGAATTATCATGTCTTCCCGGTGGTCTGCAAGTTTATTTTGAGTCATCATCTCCCATGCTTATTCTTTTTCAAAAGAAAGGGGATGTAACATTATTCACGAATTTCGGTAATTCGTTGCACACTTTGTTTAACTGTGACCTACTACTCCAATATTGTTAACTGTAACCTTAATGTTTTACATGTAGGATTATCTCCCTTGCATGCTCTCACTTCTCTTGATCATGGCTGATAAATAAACCTTGTTCATCGATACATGTCTTCGAATCTGTAGGAATCCTTCCAAACAACAGAACCCATAAACATTACATTGACTTGAGTTTGACTTTGTCTTACTGTGACCTTGAAACAAAGATCAAGGTCTCTAAACTTTATCACTAGTTTGCACTCTCCAAGTGGTGAACTCATGTAAGTTTGATAATAATCCATCATTTGGTTCAAGAGATAGGATAGAATATATTGAATCAAAAGTATCAAAATTACTGAAAAATAGACAGTTTCTCTGAAAGAGATACTTTAGAAATAACAATTTACTGTGAAGGGTAGAAAATGAGAAAATATTTCAACCAAGACATTGTGTTAACTTATGAAGATGATATGACTCCCGTGGTTCATGCTGATTTATCCCGCCTGCTTTAATAATCATATTATTCCAAAAGTAGCGCTTACGAAGCTTAACCACTATCAATTCAGTATAGCGGACACTGTAGGCTAATCATCAGCTCTTGGGCAGCAAAAGGGTCTATTAGAGAAGTTTCCCCTAAGAGACCTACTACATAAACATAAGACATAAACATAACGAGATACGTAAAGCCAATACTACAGTAACTGCTCGTAATCCCATGGCATGCATGAAAAAACAGCCATGGGATTACGAGCAGTTACTGTAGTATTGGCTTTACGTATCTCGTTATGTTTATGTCTTATGTTTATGTAGTAGGTCTCTTAGGGGAAACTTCTCTTATAGTCCGACACCCATCCCTAAGCCCACCCCCTTTTGAAAAATCATATAGACACTATTTCCAGCATTCTGGGCTTTTTACTGTCTTGATTTTATCTGAATCGGCTCTAGTGCTTGGATAATATATATCGTATATCAAGCATAGCTAGATCTTTTTTCTGCCCCCCCCCCCCCCCCACTGCACCCCTTTCTCTTATATTTATTTATTTCAATTTATTTATTTATCTATTTATTTATTTTTTGGGTGGGTGGGTGGGTCGGGGATTGGAGTGGGTGCTCTCCTGGTTCTACCCCTGTGATATGATCTGATACGCATCCTACAATCTAGAAGACCGGGACAAGCGTCCGGGATAAGTTCGGGGTTTCTTTGTGACATTACTTTTGAGCATATACTGTAGTATTGATTGATTATGACGCAGAAATCAGCCGTTGCGTGGGGCTATCTACAACGATTTTACGGTATTGAAGAAACTTGTATAACAAAGTCAGGGATGAAATGAAAATTGCAGCATGAACAACAGCGGTGTCCTTTGATCACGGCTGGACGTCCCTGAACATTTTGCATCGTAGAACGAGAGACATTTCTCTTATGTTGCTTTCTGTCGCGTCCGATGTATATTTATTTTTATTATGTTTTAAGCGACTGTTTACGTTGCTGTGTGTTTTTTCTGTCTTCGTCGATTGAAGATTAGCTAAGAATTCGTAACTTAGACGTTCTTTCGAAAATCGCTTACGATGACATTAGTGAAACGGTCTTAAGAATTTCTTAAGATCTTCGTAAGTTCAAATCGTAAGCTTACGAAAATCGTAAATCTACGAAGTTTAGTGAAACGGTGCCCAGTACTTTAGAACTCGCCAAAAACATAAAGCATTGCAAAACGATGAAGGAGAGTCACTCACAGCGCATTACAACGATTTTTTTCTATCCTAAAATGTGTGTTTCTGCGCTCGATTTGTGCAGTTGTTGGTCAAATTCAAATTGAGCTTGCTAATTTTACAATGATTGTTTATTTGGTGTTGGTGATAGAATACATTAACTTCCATTAACTTCCACACAAAGTTTGAATTCATTCGTTCTTATCTCTAATTCCTCACCGCCATGGCATTGAGGGATCTAGTGTTCGCTTTCGACCTTTGACCCTTCATACGGATTTCCTTGGCGATTCAAGGACGATCTCCCTTACAATTGATCAGATCCACAAATACCAGGAAAGGATCGAAACGGACACAGTCGGGTAGTGTCACTAAGTGCCAAAATATCTCTAATGCTGCCTAGCAGGCACACAACGGGGATCAACATTAAATCAATGTTGATTCAACGTCATTACGTTGACTCAACGTTTACTCAGCGTTGATTTAACCGTTTGTGTGCCTAGAGGGAGGTCAGTTCTATTTGGTGACCACCCCTGGCAGCTGATTAAGGACTTCCTGTCTAAGCGCTCATACAAGTCCAGGAGTCATGACGATCGAGAAAATTAGTGAAAAGCGCAACATGGTCCTCAGAAAATTTCGTTGCTAAAGGTGAGGCAAGCTTTTTGTGAAATAGATAATTCTGTTTAGGCATTTTATCCATTTGTCTAATATTTCGTTTTACCTGATATCTGGTGCATGGTTCCTTTATATAATCACTTTTAAAAAATTTCAAGAGATGTATTCCCTTGAGTTTCCAGAAGATGGACGAAACACATACTATAGTAAAGCCAAGGAGTAACACAAATAGAGACCATTTCGAAAGGTTTAAAGTGTGTGGGTGTTTACCAAAAACAAAAAAAAAAAATCCCTTTGTGGTTTACATAGTAACATATTTACATGACTAAATTTTTACGTGCTACATTACTAACAGTGTTCACCGTTGATATTTGAGCTTAAATTACTAGTCTGCTAATTTCCTGACTTCCATCGAGAAATACGTATTGAAACAATAATGTTAACAAACTGCATGGTGTTTGGGATACCTTTTATAAGCCTGTGCGGTAAGACTTGTATATACAATACAGTGTTTCTCAGCAACTAAAATGTTTCTACAAACTATATCTGGTTAACTCTTCCTTTCACTGCCTCAGCTTTCCCGATCGCAACAGGAAACAGAGAGTGTTTTTCAGTCACTGACCCAGTGAGAATTCGAAGCCACGACCTTCAACGCCATAGCCAAGTGCTTCTTACCACTCACCAACGGCGAATCTACAGGCCGTCGGTCCTTCAGATTTATAACACATAAATGCAGTGATTGGCTTCGTCTTTCATATGCTGTGCCAGAGATACGGTAGGCCAGAAGGTCACGGCAAAGCCTACTGCCTTCATTTATCTGACTACAGTCACGTGGGCGTAATTTAACTCCTTGGCCAAATGTTTTTGATTTTACGTGCTTGTAAAGAATATATTTGACCAAACATTCAAGATACACTGTGTTGCTTCTTTCCTCAAAGTTTCCTTAAATATTGTCAATTAGCATCAAACTTGGTGGGTGCACCAGGATTTACAAAAACGGTGGGAATGCTTAAAATATTATAATTACGGCTGGCTGAAAACAAAGTGTTTGTGTGAATATCTTAAAGATGCTTTTACTATAAAAACTACCGTATTAATAGCCCTCATGTAGAGAAATTCTCCATTTACCACTGGTGTAGCAGCAGACTAGAAATAGTCCCATTCATTTTTTCTTCTTTCATTCATAGCATACACCATAACATTTTTCTTTCTCAGTATAAACGAATTTTCTTCTGATAGCTATAAATGATTGTATCTGGAGATAAATGAAAGTATCTGAGAGGGTTGAAATTTATAAGTGAATGAATATATATTTTTTGGACTGACTCCAGTCCAGTGTAGCAGGTGCAAGTCGTGAAATTGATTTTTTATCTAAAGCTTGTCATGAAAGTTTGAGGAAAACCTGTTCTGTAGCCATCAAATGAGCCGCGACACGAGAAAATTAACAAAGGGGTTGGGCGCCCAGCGCAGACCCAGATCAGCCTAGGCGTCTTCATAGTCTGATCAGACATTTCACTAAGCGCTCAAATGGTAGCTAAATGTCTAAGCTACCGTCATGCGGTCAGCGAAGACTCTGGTCAGACTGGACGATGCCCATGCTGATCTGAGTCTGCGCTGGGCGCAAAACCACTTTGTTGGTTTTGTCGTGTCGCGGCTCAAATATGTGTTATCGTATTTGAAATCGATGTAGAATATCTGTTTGGGTTTCACACTATCAAATAATTTGTAAAAACATAAAATAAACTGCATTTCATTAATGAAGTTTGACAGAGTAAAATAGACTTTAAATCCGCTTCAAACACGTTAATCATGTAAATAAAAATATCACTATTCCTTGAATCCGGATGTAGACATCATACAATTTACCATGCCCGAAGACATAAATTATATATGCGACCTGAGGACATTCTAATCATACTTCTCTCATGCGCAAGCTAATTAGTATTTAAAGGTGTATACTCCCTCGTATTCAATTGCGAAATAATCACAAAATTATGAAACTGGTTAGTTGGATGCAACACAATTAAGACTTATACAAAAAATCTTCAGCGAAAACATCTTTGTTACAGAGGCAGAGATAATATATCAGAGCAAAGCCCTCCTGAATATTCACGAATATTCCGTCGTCATAAATTGATTGACTCCCACGTGGCAATATAAGGCGTTTCTGCAAGCATGTTTGAATTTTATAATTGGTGGAGTAAATTAACCTCTAATCCGTGCACGTGAGTTCTTTTCAGCCAAATACAGCCTGAGGCCGATTAAATAAAGTGATTATAATTTTTCATGCTATAACTTTAGCCTGATTAACTATGATTGCTGGGCGTATCCAGTCTTCATTTTTGGCGGGAATGGCGGGTCACCATTCCCGCAAATTTATTTATTTTATTAAATTCTCCTACTTCCAGTGACCATCACAAATTATAAATCTGGCAGATAAAAGATCTTTTACTGGCGGCCATTATTATGCTTAAGATATAGTTTTTCATGAGAAATTTAAAATGTAATAGAAACATTGAGGGCGTATATCTTTAAGAAAAAAACAGACCTTCTACAAAGATTTTATACTCATTTACTCAGGAAAAAAAGAAGCCTACCGGCTGATAGATCTAATTTGTCATCGTTTTTCGAACACAATGATTTTGAAACTTCGAATCCATGTCAATATTTTGTAGTTTGAAACTGATCAAATATTCTTTGCCTTCAAAGTGTTTAAGCTATAGAGCACTTGAATAAACTTGTTCTAGAAAGGACAGGGGTGAATTTTCAGATCAGGCACAATTGAAAACATGAATAAATTTTTGATTTGAATGAAAATATATTAAGTTTATCTTCAAAGCAGTATAACAAAAGCAAATGTGAACGTAATATTTATTTCATCTGTGACGTTGACGTCTGATTCTTACGTAGCGTTAAAAACCGTACTGCAGGACAAAACTCTGTATTCTGTGTTTGGTTGTTTTCATGCAACGATTTAATGTCTCTGGCTGTCAGAAAACGGTTTCTGAGGCTAAAGGTTATCTGGGTTACAATCGAATGTACAGCGTATTTGGAGACGTTAACGTTTGTGCACAGAATCGCAATTTCAGTACTCCTCTAGTTTACAGAGAATTAAAAAATTATGATAGTAATGGAGAAATTCGAAAATGATGCAGGGAGTTACTTTTGCTATCATTGTAGAGAGTCTGCATAGCACTTTGTTATCAAAGCCACTAATGCAACTGCGCACGTGCAAAACATGCAAAATCATATAAATGTGACATACATTTGATTTTAGAAGTTAAGTATTGACACATGAGCCGCGACACGACAAAACCAACAATGTGGATGTGCGCCCAGCGCAGACTCAGATCAGCCTGGGCATCCGCCCAGTCTAATCAGAGTCTCTGCTGTCCGCATAGAGGTAGCTTAGACCCTTAGCTACCTTTTGAGCACTTAACGAAGAGTCTGGTCAAACTGGGCGGATGTCCAGGCTGATCTGAGTCTGCACTGGGCCCACAACCACATTGTTGGTTTTGTCGTGTCGCGGCTTATATATCACATGTCTGATTTCTCAAAACTGAAGAAACAACAGAGGAATAAAAACAAAAACAAGTTTCTGAATTTGCTAAGTATATTATTTATTGGAAGGGCGTGGGGGCAGGAGGAGACGAACCATCAGTATACTCTGATCAGGACCATTAATTGTTGTACGCAAGATGAATCCTAGTAATCTCCCTTGTCATATCCCCGTGGTTTCGGTTTTGTTGAGTTAAATTCTAAAAAAGCCCAATATATATTCAAATAGTATAAAAAGGCGAACTGTTTGAACACCAAAATCAGTGTGAAAATATTAAAGACCAACATTTTCAGAATTTATTCATATACCAAGACATATCTGAGCATACATTCCACCCAGACATACGCTCACCATGCCCACCTCCACTCACCCATCTACACATAAACAACATTTTAGGTAGTCAGATCGTCACATTTAATTTGATTAACATTTTCACTGCGCGCCGGTGCTTAAATCTTGTCTGCCGACCCATTCAGTATTTATTTTGGTTTAAACAATTTTCTATAAAATATTGAACAGATCGGCAAACAAAATTGAGACTCTGGCGACTGCGCATATTATACGTTGCATTTTTTTTTATTTTCACCCCGTAAAAAACTTGCTAGAAAGGGGTAGTAATGTGTCCAACAAATATCGGTATATCCAAAGCAAACAACAAACGCAACTTTATTTATTCAGTTCAGTTTACAGTATAAAACTACCAGCATAAGAAAATGAATAAAACAATCGTATGAAGCATATTGGGTCATGACCTATATTTCACGTTTGATTGAACCTTAACTAAAATATTCATTTGTTGCGTTTATCTCAGTTTCCTAGTAACTACCAGGCTAGAATCTTCAACCTTGCTCAATAGATACGTCTGGGGAAGATCTACAGAAAGCAGCGACGCATATTGGGCCATGACCTATATGTAACATTGATTGAACATATATTAAAATACCTCCGTGTTGCGTTTACCTAAGAGTCCAAATATTCACAGGGTTAGAGATTTCAAACTTGCTCCATAGATAAATCTGGGAAAGATCTACTGAAGGCAACGACGCATATTGGGCCAAGGCCATATATTTCACGGTTGATTGAAATTATATAAAAAAATACTGACCTGTTGTGTTTACCTAAGAGTCCAATTATTCACAAGGGTTAGAGACTTCAAACTTGCTCCATAGAAACATCTTGAAGAGCACTTCTGAATGCAGTGAAGCATATAGGGTCATGACCTTTTTTTTCACGTTCGATTGAACCTAGAATAAAATATTCATCTGTTGCGTTTAGCTCAGTTTTGAGATGCACTTCTGAATTCAGTGAAGCATATAGGGTCATGACCTATATTTCACGTTTGATTGAACCTAGAATAAAATAATTATCTGTTGCGTTTTGTTACTTTCCTAGTAACCACCAGGGCTAGAGTCTTCAAACTAGCTCAATAGATACATCTGAGCAAGATCTACTGAAGGCAGCGACGCATATCGGGCCATGGCCTATATTTTACGGTTGATTGAAAATATATAATTATACTCACATGTTGCGGTTACCTAAGAGTCCAAGTATTCACAGGGTTAGCTGGAGACTTCACACTTGCTCCAGTGAAATATCTGGGGAATCTCTTCACAAAGCAGCGATGCATATTGTGCCATGACCTATATTTCACTGTTGAATGAACATAGAAAAAGTGTTCACCTGTTGCGCTTAGTTCAGTTTCTTAGTAACATCAAGCGCTAGAGTCTTCAAACATACTCCATAGATACATCTGGGGAAGATCTACTGAAATCAGCGATGCATATCGGGCCATGACCTATATTTCACGGTTGATTGAACATAGAAAAAATATTTATCCGTTGACTTTAGATTAGTTTCTAAGTAACCACAAGTGCTAGAGTCCTCAAACTTGTTAGATAGACACGTCCAGGAAAGGTTTACTGAAAGCCATGATGCATATTGGACAGTGAGCTGTATTGTCGGTCCAGTGAGTTGCCTTATACCTCCAAGAATATTTGATGTAAGAACACGATTGCTCGGGATAATGATCAAGTATGACCAAAAATTTAACCTCAAACTAACAGTAGGTCACAGTGATCTATATTTCATTGTCCAGTGATCTTTCTTTATATCTTGGAGACTATTTGATGTATAGTCCGTTTGCTCCCAAATGCAAACGGCATCCCCAATATTTTCTCAAAATTGGTGAGAGGTAAAAGATTTTCGAATCGCTCATTCTTAATTTTGATCCTATACATAACAAAATCACAATTTTGCAGAAATGTGAGGTTTTGCATAAAAAAGTTCCTATACAAAAACAGGACCTCAAATGTGTCAATTTCACCTCTAAATTACAAGGGAGTAAAAGTTGGCTGTTGGAATTCCCGTTTAGTTTTACGTGTTAGAGCATGTGACCAATGTATGCTATCCCTAGAACAAAATTTGCATAATTAATTGAAATTTTATTCTAAATCCATTTTGTTTTTACTTTTTGTTTAACCCATATATTATCAAATTTTAAAACATACAATTTTTGTTCGCAAAATAATATAATAGTTTATTATTTATTTACAACATAGTACCACCTGACCAGTGATACCATGCGTTACGCGTGCGGGCAGGTGAATACATTTTACTATTTCATTCATACACGCCCACACCTGTAGTAAACAACGAGCTTACGCTGTTGCCTATCAACAATATTTTGGCTGTTCTAACAAGCATATGACGCCCTTCAGAGAAACTGCTCAGTTTTTGCATGAAGGTAAATGGAAAATATTTTACAAAAGCATCCAAAAATTTGGACTTTCCGTATTCTGTTATGTATAGTTATAGGAATCTTTAGGACATTGGAACATTTGATGGAGCTTTCATCGTTTTCGAGAAAATAAGCAAATCCCCGTTTGCACTTGGGACCAAACGGACTATACGAACATGATTGCTTAGAATAATGACTAAGTATGACCCGATGTTTGACCTCAAAGTAACAGTTGTTCACAGTGACCTATATTTCATTGTCCAGTGCTTTTGCCTTATATTTTGTAGACTAATTGATGTACGAATATGATTTCTTGGAATAATGACTCAGTATGACCCATAGTTTGACTTTAAAATAACAGTAGGTCACATTGGCCTATGTGTCATTGTCTAGTGATTTTGCCTTTTATCTTTAAGACTGCTTGATATGCTAATATGATTCTTGAGATAATGACTCAGTATGACTGGATGTTTGACCTCAAACTAACAATAAGTCACAGTGACCTTTACCTTTTGGTCTATAGATTTTACCTTATAACTTGAAGACAATTCGATGCAAAACATGATTTTTCTGATAACGAGTCAGTAGGACCAGATGTTTGACCTCGAGCTAACTGTTAGTCACAGTGACCTATATTTCATGGTCCAGTGATTTACATAAAATCTTGAAGATTGTTTGACGTCTGTACAGAATAGCTTAGGATAATGACACAGTATAACCAACAGCTTGACTTCAAACTAACAGCCTTTCACCCCCCTCCCCCTCACAAACACACACCCCGCATCCCCGCCCCACGATTAGCCTGCGCTGACAGAGAACATAATGCAATATCTTCCACCCATTTGGCAAAAACAAACTCTGCGACTGCTTTTTCGCAAGAGTATAAGCTACATATGAGCCGCGACACGAGAAAACCAACAAAGTGGTTGTGCGCCCAGCGCAGACTCAGATCAGCCTGGACATGCATTCCGTGTGATCAGACTCTTTACTAAACGTTTAAAGGGTAGCTTAGGGTTTAAGCTTCCTCCATGTGGACAGCGAAGACTCTGATAAGATCCGCCCAGGCTGATCTGAGTTTGCGCTGGGCGCAAAACCACTTTATTGGTTTTCTCGTGTCGCGGTTCATATATTATTTGTTGGTAAATGATTAATATATGAACATGCAGACGATATTAACAAACGGCTGTTTTGGTTTCGAGAGGAACGTCACACTTTTTACGGTCCGGCATTATTGTTATTGTTATAATTATTATTATAAGCTCACCTTAGCCGAAGTTTCACAACTTGAGTTATAGTATAGTCTTGGTCCGTCGTTGTTACACAGAAAACTCTATACCGAGGTGTACAGTTTTATGTGCCGCCAGAATGGCGGAGGGTGATTTCCGGTTAATGACGTGATCAACCAGTGTACGACATATTAAGTTGAGACTCTATTAAAGTTAGAATAGTTTTAATACTTTATCTAATGTATGAATAAATTCTATTTACAACACTACAATTTACAAGTCACACCTACAATCATATAAAAAGAAAAAAGAAACAACTCATCTCGCTGGTCAGAGTATGGCGTCTGCTTTACGTCTGCACTTGATTCACGTACAATACACAAATCAATTATAGGTTGGTGACAACACCGTACTCAGCTCAGCGTTATAAACTAAAAGAACAAAAATAAATAAACAAACAAACAAACACCCCCTCCCCCCAGCCCCCTCATAAAAAATTAAATAAATGAATAAATAAAAGAATAAGAAAAGGAAAAAAAGTAAAAAACGATAAAATAAATAAAATACACCAATAAAGGCCTTCACAAGTGAACTGCGATGCTGTTTCCTGCTCACTCCATTTTGTTATTTTGTTTCACATGGAGCAGTCTCTTATTATTATCTTCTCTTATTGGCAAGAAGTGATCAATTCCACTTATTTGATAAATCCACTTAAACAAAACATTGCACGTGACTAACTTCTAAAAATTACTTCTGGTCAAGAACACGACACAGACTACCCTCAGTTGGTAATCGATATAGTCCGCCTCTGCTGGGCTTCTAATATCAACAGCCGTAAGGTTATATCATGTGGTGAGCGGCCCAAAGTCAAATCATCTGACTTGAAATGCATAGAATTAACGCACTAACACTTAATTCACTACAATGACAATACATAAGACCTGGTATATGTTCACTTGAATAATGTTGTATTGCTAAACGACGCCGAAAAGATGTAAAAACGGAACCTTTTGAAAATAACTTCAGACATGGTATATCTGCGAGGGAATCCATTACGTTACAGTCGTCCGTCGTCGTCCATTTACACTTCTTTCAAACTTTTGGGCTTTAGCGACAATGATGAAGTTAAATACAGAAACGCGCGTCTGTCGCACTAAATTTGGTATGGATACGCTTATATTTTTAACAAGAACATCTCCTAAACTAGCTGGCCAATCTTGATCAAATTTTATCTGTAGCATTTTTTGGGTTGGAGATTGGTTTGAACAATATTTTATTTACTACAAACTACATGGTTACAAAAACGGTACAATATACAATATGGTACAGGATCTGACGGTAAGCAAAATGCTTTTATGAAAGTCATCCCCTGGGTTGGAGATGGACTGCATAAAGATTTAAGTCAGGTGAGTTAAAACTGGTTACCTTGGTAACAGAAAAGTCCCATAGAATTATAATGGGAAAGTGTTGTTCCAGGCAAAGCGCCTTCACTTTCGGTCGGAACTATCTAGGACAGGCATAAAATCTCGGATGAGTTCGAATTTGGGCCCGATCGGATTTTGCACTTCTGAGTTACTCATCCTCGAGCGAGGGCAAATTTTCCCCCGTAGTCTTATAATGGGAAAATTGTTGTCCCGGGCATAGATATTTATTGTTTATCGAAACTTAATCACACTTGATGATAACTAGGACAGCATACAGTTCGAAATCAGCCATATTGTACGATAAGTTTGAAAGTAACTTTCCCTTGAGTACCGAAAAGCCCATATTTGACCTTGTCCCAGGTATAGCCGCTTTTTAATTGCAGATTTATGAAACTCGCAGATAATCAGTAAAGGCGTAAAACCTCGGGCGAATTCGAAAATTTGGCCAGATCGAAATATTTACTACGGAGCTACCTGCCCTTGAAGACCGAAAATAATTCCCACAGAATTACATAACATTGTGTCCCTGGCAAGGCAACTCCATTTTTTGTTGGAACTTGATTAAACTTGCAGCTATGCGGGACAGGCGTAACCTCTTGCACAGGCCATTTACCTTTGAGTTACTTGCCCTTGAGTGCTTAAATAGACTAATATTGACTTTGTCCCGAAACAGTGACTTAATCTTTATACCTCCTCAGCCGAAGGAAGCTAATTTTTGGTACAGTAGTAGTCCTAAATGTGTTTCATACTTTGGAAAACATTTGGTACTTCTGCATTCATTAATTATTTAAGCGTTACTTCCCCTATAGTCAACAATTGTGCAGCTAATGGGTTGAGAAAAAAACTGGGTTTTGAAATTTCATATATGGATACGAGGTATGTTCGGAAAGTTCCCGGACTGAACGCATTTCTTTTGAATGGCTCATTGTATTATAACATACATACATACATACATAGACTTTTATTAGGAAGCTCAGATAACATAATACAGTTACATATGAGCAAATGTTTGGGTAATAATTAACAGAGAATCATGGCGGCTATACATGAATATGTGTCAGATAAGAAGAGATATTTATAAACTAAAGAAGATCAGGAACCAGACTAACACACCGACATATACACATGCACGCATGACCTTTCTCACTCATAACATACACAAAAGCATACGCACGCATGCTCACAGACACACACACACACAGAGACACACACACAAACCCGTTTTAAGGAGAGGCTTCATCATGGATGAATACAGTGCAGATGGAGGAGACATGGCGTTAGAGATAGCATGAAGTAGTACTTATAACAAAAGTATGCATTTAAAGAGAGAGTTAGTTCCTTTACAAAGATAACCCCCCTCGCCTGCGTCCCTTACCGAAACGAAATGCAAGGACCACGGGCAAGAACGAGGAATAGGGAAATTTTATAGCCTTCGTGGTTCTCTGTTGCCTGTTTTTGGTGTCAGAGTTTCTGTGATGTTTTACCTTATGTATGTTCTTATTATTTTTGGTTCGGTTTGGGTTGCTGAGTGGCCACCTTTTGGGAACAGGCTGCTCACTCGGTTGGCCATATGTTCTCTGTATCTTGATTATTTGTAATCTTAGTTGTTTCCAACTATGGTTTGAGGGCTGGATTTGGATTTTGATTGTTTCAGTTCCTGGTCTTTGCATATTTTTTACTTCTATATCCTTATTGCAACCCTTGCCAAAATAACAGGTAAGAGTTGCAATGTTGGGAATTAGAAGAAATGTCCTCAAGTACACATTTTTTAATATTTATGATGTCACTGAATAATATATGGTTCTCAAAATTTGCAAAGTTACTGTAGAAAAGAAAATGATAAATGCAAGCTACTAATAATAAACCAGTCAAACCAGTTTAGAAGGTTCCATTGAAAGCCAGGGAAGGCACGTTGCAAATTACTGAAAACGCCTCATATAAAGCGGCAATCAACCGTGATCAAATGGAACCGTCCAAGCGATTCGCTGGAAAGCGTGCAAGTGTGATCATATTTTGATTAGTGAATGGAATATTACAAAAACGGATATAATTTCAAAATATG
Organism: Ctena decussata; assembly: GCA_963989385.1. Classification (NCBI taxonomy): domain Eukaryota; kingdom Metazoa; phylum Mollusca; class Bivalvia; order Lucinida; family Lucinidae; genus Ctena; species Ctena decussata. The sequence goes on along the minus strand of OZ022506.1, from coordinate 66,519,506 downwards.
TCAAGTATGATATTAAGAAGGTATTATAAAAATACTAATATTTAGTGTTTCAATAGACAGGCCAAAACTTTGAGTGCGATAATCAAGCAGCCACCACACCCACTGATGGATCCCAGATGAATCGCCTCATCGAGACGGCTCAGTGGGATCCCACACAGAGTGCAGGTGGATAAAGAAAAACTGGCGTAATAATAATGACAGCACAGATAAGCAAACAAAGAAAAGTCACAAAATCACTCTCAAAGTTCGGGCCTGTAATAAAATTTGAATATACAGATATATTGACCTACAGACACAGCTAAACATTTCTGAAAGACTAACCATATGTTTTTTTTTTTTTTTTTTTTTTTTTTTTTTGATATTAAGCAAACTATTTAAATACCACCCAATGCTCGCCCAGTCTTGTTTATGCTGGTGATATAGCCCCTTACAGGCACACAACGTCGAATCAACATCGGATCAACATTGATTCAACGTTCTGACGTTGAATCAACGCTGAATCAACGCTGATTCAACGATGTGCCCCACTGACCAGCCTAGTATGGATCAACACTACCTGTCACTAAATATTCAATCAGCACAAAACAAGACCAGACTCTCCAAACAAAATATCATTTAATTATTATTATTATCGTATTTTTTCTTCATAACGGTATTGTAGACAGATAGAGACACCAGGTGCCACAGGAACTCCAAATATTGGGACACCTACACACTATTATCATTATTTCATAAACATGGACCAGCCTGGTATTGCATGGCTGTAATATGTCCGAAATATTCAAGCGGGATGACATTCAGGCAGTGCAGACCCTGATCAGACTGCTGGTTTAGAAGCCGTCTGATCCTGTTCTGCAGTGTTCGCACAGGCGCATTTGTCCCAATTCATAGACTTCCACTCTATGATTTTTTTTTCAGTATAGATATAAGCTTTTTGGATTCATTATTTACAGTTGGTTTTACCCGATACATGTATAGTCAGCGTCAAGTGGAAAGGAACCTTCGGCATGTATATACAGCGGAAACACAGGCCAGCCTACGCGTCTGCGCGATCTGTCCAGGGCCCTGTGCTTGTTATTACTGCCTCTGAATCTGTTGCTAAAAAAAAAATAAAAAAAAAATAATAAAGCATAAAGGACCCGGATCATACCGCGCAAAGGCGCAGCCTAACCCGAGTGTCCGCCCCCATCGATTGCCTAAGGTCCCTCTTAGCAACATATTAAAAGTCATAGACGGTGGGCGCATCCTAAGAGCTATAATATTTATAATATTCATAATATTTATCACCCTTAACACCGGAGTGTAGACAGTTCCGATCCCGCCCAGTCACGACACGGCCAATACCAGTCCATTTCATGAACAGTCCCTTACACGGTCCACGTCAGTGCAGTAATTAGACTAGCGTGAACCGTGCAAATGGCTGCTCATTTTTTTATTTTTTTTCATTTTGAGGCCGGCCATTGATCGGACCTACCCACGAGCACTTGCCAAGGGATACTACTGCCTTTTAAACATGTTCATAATAAGATAGACGAACTTGCTAAGTTTCATAAGCTTTGAGGGCGATCTTGAGCTAAATAATTCTTTAAATTTTAATACATTTGGCCTTTTATTGTAATAAGGGTTGATATATTTCTGTCTTTGTTCTTTGAATGCAGGGCAGATTAATAGGTAGTGGAATTCATCAGCAGTATCTTGTTTGTCACACAAGATGCATTTTCGATCGGTAATATCAACTCCTTGCCATCGGAGTGTTTCTACTGGTAAATAATGATTAGCTGTTCTGTATTTAATTAAGGAGAGGTATTGGTTTCGCGGTAGAATGCTTAAATATTCTTCGAATTCTAGGTCACTTTTAATTAGGCTATAATTCCTACCTTTTGAAGATTCGTTTAAAGATTGATGCCATTTCTGTGTAAATTGGTCTATAAGTATCTGTTTAACTTTATGGTGAAAATTTACTGATAGGTTTTGATGTTGATTAAGCCATATATCATACCTGCCTACTTCCTGTAAGATACTTTGCACATTTCTTATCCATTTGAATTTTTGCCCACCAGTAAGAAGTAATTTTTGATATAAGAGATTTACAAGTTTTAGTTGATTACCGGTAACAATCCTTGTCCAAAAGCCAATAATTTTTGCTTTAATAGATATTTCAATGGGATAACGACCCAGTTCTCCATAGAGCATGTATAGTGGTGTACTTTTTTTACATTTTATGATTGTTCTAAGAAATGAATTATGAATGCGTTCAAACATCTGAAGGTTCTCATAGCCCCATATTTCGCATCCATATGTAATGATCGGCACAATTGTGTTATCAAACAGCTTTAATTGCAAATCTAGAGGCAGGTTTAAATTATTTATTCGTTTATATAGTAAATGCATTGCTTTGTTGGCTTTTTCATATACACATTTCCTAGCACTTAAAAAACTACCATTATTCGACATGAGGACCCCCAAGTATTTATAATTTTTGACAACTTCAATATTATTTCCTTCCATTTCGAATACTAGCCTATTAACATTCCTGGAGCCAAAAATAACAATCTTTGTCTTGTCATAATTAATGTTAAGTTTCCAAGATTTACAATATGTAACAAAGTCGTCAAGACTGTGTTGAAGCTTTTCGGGCGAAAACAAAACTCAGTACGGATTTACTGCACCTATTATTGCATATCACTGCAAAATTTCGTTGCCATACATATAACAATAAAAAAGTTATAATAAATTAAAAACATGTACCAACGGTATGTCGGAGCAACCCGACGTAAAAATTAATGACGTCAACGTCAGTTTTCACTCCTTCTCGAAATAGCGGCCATGTGCTTGCACGCAACGTTCATGTCTCCTGACCCATGATGTGTAAACAGATTGAAACCATAGTTTATCAAAGGATGAACTAACTGTCTGCACGTGGAGACGAAGGCTCTGGAGATCATCGAAGCGGATTCCGCGTAGCTGGGCTTTGACGGCCGGGAAAAGCGCAAAATCAAGTGGCGCGAGGTCTGGGTTGTTTGGGGCGTGCTCCAACCTGCCGATCCCGAGAACATCTAACTCCAGCTCCGTATGCTTAACCGTGTGCGCTGGGGCATTGTCTTGGTGTAGAGAAACATCAAGATGACGTTTCCCGCGTTTTTGACGTAACACATGGCGTATAATATGAACACTATAGAAATAAATGAGGGTTGCTCCGCAAGAGCGTATATCTTGTTGCTATGGATACAATAATTTTAGAATGCATCGACGCATGCAAATGTCAGCTTGTAATGAAAATGAATAAATAATTTTTTTAACGTGACTGAAGTTTCAAAGCTCTACGTTTAAAAATACAAAGTTATTTGTGCAGTCCGGGAACTTTCCGAACATACCTCGTAGATAATGAAAAAAAACGGACATATACTTTTTCCCTCTGTCGAACATGTACTTTTAGAGTTACCTTCCATTTGTTGAAATAGTATGTAATCTTATTACCATGATCCCTCAAGAACATCTGAGCTAGGATGATGATACTTAAAATACAGGCTTAGGACTTAACTTACACGAATTGATTACTTTTTAGGCAAGTTCAGCCCTTGTTTGAAATTGGCATTTTTCCAACTTCTGAATTGCTTGGCCTAGGAAGCTGATGTTTTGGTATAGTAGTAGTACTTGATGTTATATATATTTTGGTAACGGTTTGGTAGCTCAACAGTCATTATCAGTTCACCTGAGACAAAGGCTCACAAGGTGTGCTTATAGTCCATCTATCGTCCGCCACAGTTTCAAACAAGTGTGGCCAGCCGACCAATCTTAATGAAATTGAATGTGTAGCATAACTGGGGTGGGGAATTGACTATATTAAGGTTTTTGGTGCAGACTGATTTCAAACTTTGGTTGCTATGATAACCAGAAGATCTCATAGACTTATATGGGTAGAATGTTGTCCCACTGAGGTGAAGCACCTTCTTTTTTCTTGATTAAACTTGCTGATAACCAGGACAGGCGTGAATTCTTGGACGATTTCGAAATTCGTTCATTTCGTCGAAGAGCAGCTTGCCCTTGGGTGCTTAAATAACCAATATTTTACCTTGTCCCAAGCATGGCCTATTTTAGTTTCATTGGCTCCTTAGGAACGTGTGATAATCAAGATAGGCATAAAATCTTGAACCGATTCCACAGTTTTATTTAAAAAATTAATTGCTTTCAAAAGAACGTATGCTATACCTCATGTTAGCGATCGTTGCCCATTGGGGGACTTGTTACTACGATTATTATCGTCTGAGGATGATAATTATTCTGTCCGAAAAAAGCTAAATTATGTGAAAATCAACCAGAACCGGGACAAGAACTGTAACCAGCGACACATTCCCAAACATTTTAAAAACTCCTAATTATTTCTGAAATAAAGTATATTTGAGCCGCGGCATGACAAAACCAACAATGTGGCTGTGCGCCCAGTGCAGACTCAGATCAACCTGGGAATCCTACCAGTCTGATCAGACTCCTCACTAAGCGCTTAAAGGGTAGCTAAGTGTCTAAACTACATCCATGCGGACAGCGAAGGCTCTGATCAGACTGGGCGGATGCCCAAGCTGATCTAAGTCTGCGCTGGGCGCACAACCACATTGTTGGTTTCGTCGTGTCGCGGCTCATTTGTAATATGTAAATTTGCTTAAAACGAAAACAACTTTTTGGATAATGCATAGTGCTCCGAAAAAAAACATATTTCTCGACTAAAACAACAAACATATGGCTACTATGCCTTCCCACAATGAAAAAAGTCAGGTTAAAGCTCAGTCATACGGAGAAAAATCGTCAGACGCAACGTCCCAGTTCGGCGTCATTTATTTCAGATTCACCTAGAGCGTCATAAGGTCGATTTCTGTCTGGACGGACGCAGTTTTCTGTCTTTCTTTTTTATTGGCACATCAAGTGTTAAACCGTTTGAAGATACTGTTACCTTAATTTTGAATGGATAGAAAAGCTCTGATTACAGAAGTTAGAAACTGACGGATGAAACATACACAGGCTTTTTCAAATGCAGTGGCTTTGAGGTAAATTGTGGGAAAACACCAATCAGTCTGTGCAATCACAAAAAGTATTTCCTTTTCCGCATAAACCATCTGTAGATTCCTGGGAAATCTAACATTCGAATGAAAAGTGAAGCTGATGAAAATTATTTTGTTTGCCCTAATTTCAGTATTTACTGCACGCATTTTCATGCCTTTTTTTGCAGGTGGTGTAGCGAGTAAAATATGCTATGGGGTGCAAGTTAGTGTATTTTCTGCCAAGAAATGTTTCCCACATGGTGAGTGTAACTACCGGTATAACTCAGCCGCGACACGAAAAAACGAACAATGTGGTTGTGTGCCCAGCGCAGACTCAGATCAGCCTGGGCATCCACCCAATTGACCAGACTCTTCTTTATGTGCTAAAAGGGTAGCTACGGGTCTAAGTTACCTCCATGCGGACAGCGAAGACTCTGGTCAGACTGGGTGGATGCCCAGGCTGATCTGAGTCTGCGCTGGGCGCACAATCACTTTGTTGGTTTTGTCGGGTCGCGGCTCAATTTAAGGAAGCGCTTCCGTAATGTCCATTGGAAAAACGATTTCGTGTTTAATATATGTATGTATGTATGTATGTATGTATGTATGTATGTATGTATGTATGTATGTATGTATGTATGTATGTATCTATCTATCTATCTATCTATCTATGTAAAACACTGACAATTTTGGCGACATCACAATTTGGCGGGTTTTTTTTTAATAAATGAAATTTTTGGTGTATTTTTATTTTGGCGGATTTGAGATTGCTGAGAAAGAAAAATGCTGTCTAATGGGTTACTTAAGTCCAAGTGCTACATTGTCATTGTCAATACAGTTATTACAATTCTTTCTAGTATTTTGTTAATAAAAATCTGTTTAAACATTTTATTCCTGAATAAACATTTTCTCTCTCTGTTTCCTCACGCTTCTTGTTTGCTTGGTGTCTACTTTTGTAGGACTACTTATGTAAGATATGAGCCGCGATACGAGAAAACAAACAATGTGGTTGTGCGCCCAGCGCAGACTAAGATCAGACTGGGCATTCGCCCAGTCTGATCAGAGTCTTGGTTGTCCGCATGGAGGTAGCTTAGACCCTTAGCTACGATTTAAGTGCTTAGCGAAGAGTCTAGTCAGACTGGGCGGATCTCCAGGCTGATCTGAGTCTGCGCCGGGCGCACAACCACAATGTTTGTTTTCTCGTGTCGCGGCTCATATGCTTTGGCTTTGTTTTGTGTCAATTCTCGTAATGGTGGTCTCTTATCAAGGGGCTCGGCGGAACGAATCAATGGATGCACCTCCTGATACCAAGTCAGTCCGTAGGGCTCTTTGATATTATGCGAATACATCATATGATCAGCGGTAGTTTTTTTCTTTCACGATCATCAATATTGTCTCTCCCGAAGAAGTTGGAGACATTTTTTTGCCATATTCGTCTGTCCAGTCTGTCTATCTGTATGTCCGTCTGTCTGTCCGTCCGTCCGTCTGTCTGTCACAAAATCCTGTCCGCTCTGTAATTCAAAAACGGTTTGAGATATTTTCATGAAACTTTACACAAATGTAAAGCATTATGAGATGACGTGCAGTGTGCAAGAACCGTAACTCTGGATTATATCGTTTTGAAATTATGATCCTTTAACAATTGAAAATAGTATATGTTGCCATACAGTCATGCCCACTCTGTAACTCACAAACCATTTCATATATTTACATGAAACTTTACAGTAATGTAAAGCATTTTTAGATAACATGCAGAACCCAAGAAAAATAACTCTGGATTACATCTTTTTGAACTAGTAGCCCTTTGACCGTTGGAAATAGTAGATTTCTCTATTAGATAATGTCCACTCTGTATATCAAAATCATTTCAAGTATTTCTGTGAAAACTTCACAAACATGTAAAGCATCATCAGACGCAATGCAGAGCGCAAGAACTGTAACTCTGTTTGTTTGTTTGATTTGTTGCTTTACGTCCATGGTAAACAGCTAACTTAAGGTCTTGTCGGGACGGGCAGTTTACCTAACCACACTATTCCTGGGCAGGCTTAGACCTCTTAAGCGGTTAACCAGTACTAAGTGCACATACTCTCGCCAGTAACTGACAACTGCCCCTCTTGAATCAGCGGAAGGAGAAACGAAAGTATGTGGACAGACCAGGTATCGAACCCAGGACCTCTGACTTATGAGTCAGGTGCCCTACGGATTGCGCTACGCGGTCCAGCACTGTAACTCTGGGTTACATATTTTTGGAGTGGTGCCCTTTAACAATTGAAAATTATAGATTTTGCCAAATATATAGTTGAGTCTGCTCTGTCACTCAAAAACCATTTCAGATATTTACATGATATACAGTAATGTAAAGCAATATTGGATGACGCGCAGAGCCCAAGAACAATAACTCTGATGACATCGTTTTTAACTTGTGGCCCTTTGACAATTGGAAATAGTAGATTTTGCCATCAGATATGCTATGGACTGTGCTACGTGGCCCGGCTGCCGTGATTTAAAACATATCAAAATGCTCGAGGGCATAGAGCAAAAGCTATTTGCCTCCCAAAGTTTGCTTCCCAAATTTTCTCCCCCAATTTTTTTCCTTTTAAAAATTTTTTGCTCCTCAAATTTTTGCTCCTTAAATTTTGCTCCCAAAATTTTGCTCCCCAAATTTTCTCCCAAAAACTTTTTGCGCCCATCAAGCATTTGTGTCCTCCTCGATACTTTGCGCCCCAAAGTCTTTGCTCCTGATAACTTTTACTGCCCAAAATGTTTGCTCCCCAAATTTTGCTCCCCAAAGTTCCTCCCATAAAAAATTTGCTTTCAAAACTTTTGCGCCCCAAAATTGTTCATCCCCAAATTTTTTCGCTCAACCCCCCCCCCCCCCCCCCCCCCCCCCCCCAATCAATATGTTTCCTCTGAATTTTTTCTTTTTGCTCCTTAAATTTTTGTTCTCAACCAAAAAGTTTTCCTCTCCTATTCGTTTTCGCTCCCCAAGTTTTTAATCTTTGCTGCCATTGCAACATTGTATTTTTAACCGCTTTGCAGAGCTCTTGAGTTTAATATGGCAATATTTTAATTTGGCGGTATATTTCTTTTCCGAGAATATATCAAAACAAAGTGACCGCCAAGTATAAATTTTTTCCAGTATATATGAATTATCCTCGTATTTGTCGATATTGTATTTGTATGTGTATCTGTAAATCTCACTTGTCTGTTTTAGAAAACGATGATGGGACGCTTAGTATTGCTGCTATATTTGGAATAGTGTTAGGAAGTATATTTGGATTGGTCTTCGTTATCTTTCTGTGTATTTGTGTGTATGCTTGCTGCAGAGACTGCTGCGCCAAACTAACTAGCTGCCGTGGATATTGTCACTGCAACTGTAGAAAATGTCGTGACAAAGTGGGTAGATGCTTTGGAAATTGCAACTGCAGCTGTAAAAAATGTCGTGACAAAGTAGTGAAAGTACCTAGCTACAAAGGAAGAAATGCTGTCACACATACAGATCACACAACAGGTAAGAAAAACATTCTCAGATGAATATGAGCAGCGACAGTACAAAACCAACAGTGGCATGTGCGCCAATCGAAGACTCATATCAGCCTGGGCATCGGCTCAGGCTGATCAGAATCGTCGCTGTCCACACAGAGCTGTCTTAAATCCTTAAGTTAGTTACCCTTAAAGTGCGCAGCAAACACTCTGATCGACCTGGGCGGATGCCTAGGTTGATCTGAGTCTTCGCTGGGCGCGCACTTTGCCACTTTCTTCGATTTGTCGTGTCGCCGCTCAAGCAGAGCTTTTCCGTCTTATTGAGCATAGAAGCATATAGTAAGAATTCTTAGAAGTTGGACACCTTAAATACTAACCGTGGCCTAAAATGTTACATTTGAGCCGCGACGCGAGAAAACCAACAAATTGTGTGGTTGTGCGGCCAGTGCAGACTCAGATAGCCTGGGCATCTGCCCAGTCTGATCAGACTTTTCGCTGTGCGCTTAGAGGGTCTAACCGTGGCCTAAAATGTTACATTTGAGCCGCGACGCGAGAAAACCAACAATGTGGTTGTGCGGCCAGTGCAGACTCAGATAGCCTGGGCATCTGCCCAGTCTGATCAGACTTTTCGCTGTGCGCTTAGAGGGTCTAAGCTACCTTCATGCGGACAGCGAAGACTCTGATCAGACTGGGCGGATGCCCAGGCTGATCTGAGTCTGCGCTGGGCGCACAACCACATTGTTGGTTTTGTCGTGTCGCGGCTCATTTGTTTTTACGATGCAGCAATGTGTCCAAAAGATGCAGATGGAATGGCAAATAGTGTATACTGTGAGCAGACTGTGCCTATCTGGGGCTGCACTGTTTGCTCAGACCTGCAGACCTACTCCTGTCCGTTTCAATATTTCTATTCTATTTTATTCTAGCCCGTAACCTTGCAAGGTCGTTGGAGCACCATAGATGACTTCACAACAATCACTATCCACCGTGTCCTGTTTTCAGATGTCTTAGTTGTGCTGAAAAAGTCCATCTCTGTCTACTTTTTAAAAAATAATTTTACCTCTTCTTTCGTCTTCTTTTTCCTTTCACTGTGCCCTGTAGTATCGATTTGCTAAGCCCGAAGACGTTATGATTTGGACAAACGAGTCCATGATCTCTGTTCCTTGACAATGGTCAGGAGTTCGTCATATTCTCCAATGAATGCCTGGATCTTTCTGCAAACTTCCTTGTTAGCTAGGTGGGTGCTGTACGAAATGTCCAATCGCTTTCGGTAAGGCCTGCTTTCTTTTCTCTTATTCTGCTGCCAAGGCGCACGATTCACGGGTATCCAGAAATATAGAAATGACAAGGGAGCGCACCAGTTTTACCTTTGATCCGAGAAATATGCTGCTATCCATAGGAATCCGCTTCAGCTTTGTTAAGAGCTGCGGTGGGTTTTGCAATCTTTGAGAGAACATCGGGTTTTAAGCTAACATCTGAAACAACTGCTTCATAGTATTTTAAGCTTGTTACGGTATCCAGATTCTGTCAAATAACCTTCGTCTCCTACTTCATGCTGTCGTCGCTGTTGTCAACAGTTTGGTCTTCTCAGCACTGATCTTTATCTTATACTTTGTGCAGGTTTCTTTGAGACTTTAAAGTAGGAACTCCTATAGACTTTAATTCTAGTTCCTCCCTTTCCTAAGCTAGAGTGTCTGTGTCATCGGCAACTCGCAGATTGGTAAAATTTCTGCCGTCTATGCTGATCTTTCCAGTTGAAGTTTCTGTTATGTTCTTTCAAAGCATCAGACATAACCTGTTTCAGAAAAAAATATTGAAGAGGGTGGGTGACATTGAAGAGGGTGGGTAGCATAATACACCCTTCCTAACTCCAACCGTTGTTATGAACCAATCTCCTGTGCTGCCAGTCATCTGGACTGCACTTCTAGCCTTGTCGTAGAGCTGTTCAGTAGTATGAACTAGATGTGCATTTTGATATAATAATTTGTAATTCTGCATGATGGCCCAAAGGGCTGCATTTGACAGAGGCTACATGAGAAATCGCTGTTCACGTGGCTATCGCTGGTTGTGTCTTTGGTGATGACTAATAATGTGTTGTCTTTTTCCCCACATAACCTCTTGGGTGGGATCTGGGATTAAATTGTGTCAGTCTCTGAGAATTTTCCTTTTTCCTTTTTTTTTAAATTAATGAAGACATGGTACAGATTCTGCTGATGTTGGGGGTATTTTTCACGCATGATTCTGAGATAATAGACTGTTCTATGGTGCATCTTCAAGCATGAACAAAGCTTGTTCGTCAGCGATTATCTCCTCGGCTCGGGATTTCAGCCTATTCAATGTGACTTTCAGCATGACTTTACTCGAATGACTAAAGCTGATGGTTCTGTAGCTCTGGCAGAGCTGTACGTTTGCCTTTAAGATAGTGTAATAATCAGTGACTCAGTCCATGGGGTAGACATAGGTCATTCTCCTGTTCTCCATATCTTATTACAGAGCCTATTAAGACTTCGATCATGGTCTCCCTGCCAGCTTGGACAAGCTCTGCTGGTATTAAATCAACTCCCCTTTTTCAGTGCTGCTACTGCAACGACAACGTCCTCGCGACTGATCTGTTGTAGATCTTCTTCTATGTGATTGCAGCCCAGAACAGCAATAGCACTGTAATTCTCATGGTTGTATAGATCCGAGGAATATTTTGTTATCTGCTTAGAATCTGCTGTTCTTCTGTTAGACATGTCCAGACTTGTCCTGTAAGAATTTTCCCAGATTTGTCCTGGATAGTTGTGGATCTACCCTGTTTCTCTGATTTCAGATCCTTTACTAGTTGTTATGCTCTCTTGCATTTGTTTTTGTTAAGGCAGGTTTCGATAACTCCGGTCTTCCTTACTAACTTCACCGCCTTCTGAAACCTCTTGTATTCTTTTGCTCCTTCTGCATCTATTCATATCGCCTCGTCGTCAAATTTCCCTCTCATAACAGAGATCGAGAACATCTCTGGTGATACAGAGCTTTTTCTCGCGAAGATCCTTCCCAAGAATCTCACTGGCTGCACCTCGTGGTCCAGTCACTGCTATTGTATGGTATTTATGTCCCTGTCATCATCCCTCAGGCCGATTACTAGTACGAATTTTCCACCTATTGTTGCTAGAAAAGTGCTGGGTCCCTTAATTTTTCAAGGTAAAGCCTCAGTCTTGGCTGGGTTTGCTTTCTTTCCTTCTTCAGATGAACTCCAAAGTTTATCATCACCTGGTCATATCTGCTCTAGGAAAACACAGGGTATAATCGATTCCGCTAACTTTTGATTCCTGCAGAGACTGTACATCATATTTCGCTTCCGCAGAGACTGTCCGCGAACACTTGCTTCCTGCAGAGACTACTGTCCTCGAAAAATGTCTTCCTGCCGAGACTGTCCGCGTGACTCTGCTTCCTTCCGAGAGCCTCGGCAGGAAGCAGAATCACGGGGACACTCTCTGCAGGAAGCCATTTATCATGTACAGAAGTCTCGGCAAGAAGCAGAATCACGCGGACATTCTCTGCAGGAAGCCAAATGTGACGGACAGTCTCTGCAGGAAGCGAAAGTTGGCGGAATTGATTATACCCTTTGGAAAAGCTTCTAGTTCTATGGATGTTAACTCCTAATTGGAAGCACTGTAGTCCGTCTGATTGTATTGCTTACCATCCGTCTTGGCTGTGCCACGCCCATCCTCTGGATGTTTTGTTAGGGCCAAGGGTGTTTATTAGTATGAGGTTGTTAGAGGTTCCAAACTCAAGCAGTCTTAGACTTCTCTTACTTGTCTCGGCATCGCAGTAGGGTCCACAAACGTCTCCCCAGTCTGCCTTAGCACCCTTCGCAACTTTTAAATTAGTATCCCACTCCCCTTGTACAACCAGAATGGCCTTCTTAGGTGTTTGTCTATGATTTCCTAGAGCTGCTCGTAAAAGTGACTGACCTCATTGAAATCACGTCCAGATGTTAGTGCATAATCCTGTATGATGGTGATATTGAAAGGAGCTTATCTCAGGCGGATTGAGATCAGTCTGTTGGTCAGTGGTCGGCATCCCAAGACAGCACTCACCATATATCCCAATTCACAAGAAATCCAACCACACCTCTTCCTCGCCGAAATATACATGTTTCTGTCATCTGTTGAAATCTCATTAAAGTTTTTCAAGCCCACCTCAAATACTCCCGGTATGTTCCAGAGATGTGTATCGCATGAATTTGAATTGCGGGTAACCGGTAAGTGCTGTACATAACACGCATGCGATTAAATCTTTTGGACACATTACTGAAAAACCAAACTGTCTCATTTTAGGACCTATACCGTAATTATTTTAGGCGTACCAATTTTCAGAATATTTGCGGTAAATATAAACGACAAATGGACGACTGATGTCGAAGCTATTGCTGACAATCACTGTTTCGACTAAGGTATATGAGCCGCGACACGAGAAAACCAACAATGTGGTTGTGCGCCCAGCGTAGACTCAGATCAGCCTGGGCATCCGCCCAGTCTGATCAGAGTCTTCGCTGTCTGCGCGGCTGTAGCTTAGACCCTAATCTACCCTTTAAGTGCTTAGGAAAAAGTCTGACCTGACTGAGCGGATGCCCAGGCTGATCTGAGTCTGCGCTGGGCGCACAACCACATTGTTGGTTTTATCGTGTCGCGGCTCATATTGGTAAACTTCCTTAGGTTTTTGTTTGGCAATTTAAAAAAGACGGACAACTTCTGTGACTTCCTTTTCGTTTTTCTGGACGATCAGGTCTTTCTGAATTTGGATTAAATGTTATAGCGAGAAGTTCATTAACAACTCGGAATCAAATGACTTGTAAATTTCTTTGAGAAAATCTGAATTTTCTGCTGAAAGAATTTCAGTTTGTAATGTCATTGAAAAATTGACTTTTACCTATGACCCATAGATCTGTTACCAAAGTAACGAAGAGTTGATATTGATTTTAAAGTGACGTTATCGAGACATCATTCTGCCGAGGTACTAAGCACAACCGTTAATAATTCCAAAGTTGCTATTGTAACAGATCTATGTTGTCATTGCGTTGATGCCGGAAAATTCAAACAGTGTTTGCCATGCCCTGGCAATAATTCATTGACATTAAAAACTGAAATTCTTTCATCAGATGCGTGAAATTTTCTCAAACAAACGATAATTCTCGGTTCATTTAATTCCGTGTTTAACATTTGTCGAGTTTTCGATTGCCTAGTACGGGCTGTAGGAGTTAGAGACCCACTGTATCTTGGGCACAGAATATTAAAGGTGGATCCCTATTTTCTCCTTTTACTGCCTTATCCTTCCCTGATTCGAAACAGTATCCTTTTATTGCAAGGTTAACAGTAAGTGTTTTCAAGTCGCCGGGTAGCCAAACCCCAGGTTAGAACTCACGACCTTCCGGCGCCTTTCTGCACCATCACCGAGTCGCTCAAACCACCCGACCACGGCGCTTCGGTTTAGCCCGAATGAAGTTATCCTAGTTTTGAAAACACAGGAGAGCAATTTGTAGTGTATAACCATTCAATTATACCGTTTTAATGATATACTGTTTGCAATTCAATCAAAATGTCCAATTAGCTGAGAGGCAGTTCCCAAGGTATTTCATCGGTTACTAAGGAGAAATCTATATTTCAATTTTACACCAGGTTTTGAAAGTTCCATAGCCGTTCTTCAACAATTAAATGTAGTTATCTTAAGAGATTTTTATACTTTAAAAGATATTTGGGTTGGATTTCAGCCATGTTTTACTGTTTTCACAAATTTGTAAAAGCGCTGGCACATGTGAATTGTGACCTCAAATTGCACACATGTGATGTACATTTCGATAATTGGTCAAACAAATTTTGATAGCTATAGTGCCAATTGTGTCAGTGAAAACATTGCAGAAGGGGTTTATTTCCTTGCTAAACAGTTTTAACCTCCGAAACATGTTGTATTTAATATAATTTATCAAGCATAATTTGCTTGTTGCTAAGGAAAACAATTATCCCCCCTGTTTCCATAGCAACCATTAACTGACTGACCTTATATTTGCAGGTGCAGGTTTGGTCGCCAAATGGACTTATATACAAGTTTTGGTTAAAATCTGAATACCTTGATATGCCTGATTTTTAGCTGGAACGGTTCTTTATTGTACCGTTTTAATGATACTCGTATTGTAGTTTACTCGCCAGACCAACTCCACCCCAAGTGACTATTGACAGACGTAACTAATCGCAACTTTTCTTTTAATTTCAGAGGCAGCTGACGACAAAGAATTACCCATTACCACCGACCATCGAGTGTATATTGTTCACACTGGTCTGGCATTTGACACAGGCAACGTAGACAACGTACACTAAAACTGGATTGTTTTCGCTTACTTCTTTATTCAGTTTCAAGAGATCGTTTTTACGAGCCCGGCAGCCTGTTATATTTCTTATTCAGACCCGATTTTTGAATAAATTTCGTCTGGTATAATCACTGTGCTTAAATAATTTTATTCGCAAATTTGTTGTAGTCCAAAAATTGGGTTCAAACATTTCTTGAATATCCATAACAATTCAATAGAACTTTTAGTTCGTTATTCAGGAATCGGGATTCGATTGGTCGGTGAGATTATACTTCTGAAACAAACATTCCCTGGCGATAGTAGCAGGCGAGTTTCATGCACGTTGTCTTCGTTACCTATGTTAAATATCAGACCATAGTGTTATTTGACTCACTTGACATTTGCAACGAAGTACCGCGAAACTCTAAGATTTGGACATTCTACTATTACAGTAATTGTAGAGCAAAGTGATGCAGGTGGAATAGCAAACAGTGTATGCTGACACTGAGAGCAATCTGATCTTGGTCTGCATTGTTTCATCAGACCTATCTGTCCCAATATTTAGAACTGTTATGGCAACATCAGTTCACAGAGACATATTTGATAAAACAGGGTCTATTTGACATCCATTATAAAAAAAAGGGAAAAAATCTTATAAGTACCGCTATGCAACACTGTTCATTCTATAATAATGAGTTGTGTAAATAACCATAAAAAGGAGCAATTACATTGCCATCAGCTATTATACAGTATGTAGAGATTCAGCGCAAATTTTAACCTATTAAGGTTGTCCAATACTGGATCACTCTGTATTACATTTGTCCGAACAAAACAGAGTTATTGTTCGCTCAACCTTGGGGTAGCTTACCACTAAGTATTCATGAACCGCCTCTTTGGGGGAGCTTCAGTCAATAAGAGAACGGTTAGAATGGCCACCATTGGTCAGGTAACTAATGTCAACAGCCGTTAAATAAAATAACAGACCTAGATGAAAAATATAAAATGGCAACATTGAGTTTTTGGCTGTAAACCACTGAAGTATCAGATAGTTTTATTACTTTACCCAGTACTAAAATAACGTGCCAAATTTACAGCACGTGCTGGGGCTACATGTTCTAGTTAAAATAGCGGCCCCTAGAGCGGAGAACATGTGTTTATTTATCTTCTTTAAACCATCGGTTGGAGTCGTTCTTCAAAATTTGGTATTAATTTCGAGTTTTCTACTGACTACCTTAAACCTTATTTCTGTTGCGTATGTAAACTAATTGGTGGTAAGCTACCTATACAGAGGACACTAACTACCGTAAAGATCCTAAGTTTTTGGGCTGATAGGTTCGGAAACTGAGATCAGACTGCTCATTAAGAACCTTTCTGATTTGCCATTCCGTCTGCACGTTTTTGGTGGCATTATTTTATGGTAGAATCGAAATAGCAGGGGAATAAATAGTAGGGCAAGGGCCTGCTTTGGTGCAGCAGGTGCGCAATTGGGGTTGTCTGTTTATTTGGGTTTCTCAGATTTTTGGGTATTCTTGAACTTAAGGTGGTGATTTGTGGTATATTCAAAAATCTAAATAAAACTATAAAAAATTATCGTATCTCCCTGAAAGTTAGCAGATTTCTTATTTTTGTTGTTCTCTACAGTCTGAAATACAAAATATAGGGACATGCTGTTTAAAAAAGTGTTTTTATATGGAAAGATCAAAGGGTAATTTTCTGCGCAGAAATCTGAAAAATAAATTCTGTTCTTAAAAATGTACTTAGCTCTGAAGATACTTCGATGAGTTAAAAAAAAGCGTCCTAGCAATTATTTGTTCCAACTCTTTCTCAAATTGTGAGGTAGCCCAGATAAAAACAGTAGCTTTTTCTCAAATGTCTGACCATGATATAGTGCATGTATACTTATTGCATTCATGAAATATAGTTGGTCAGTTATGCCTATAGCATACTCACAGTATAAATAATACATTACAATGACCATTACAGGTGTGTTATTGAAATTATTCAACCTTGAAAATAGACTCTACTGTGTATTTTAGACAAATATTTGGACACAGGCCACACCCTTTTTTTATCTGCGCAGCCTGATTGCGTGGCAAAAAATAGAAACAATAATTGCTAGGGCGCTCTTTATAATGCATTAATTTATCTTCAGACCTAGTTACATTTTCAATAATGATGGTCATTTTTAGATTTATTCACACAAAATTACCCTTTGATCTATTCTTATATAAATCCTTTTAAACATCAACAAGTCCGGCATTTTGGGATTCTGAATTGTGAGAAACAACATAAAGAAGGGATCTGCTAAGTTTCGGGAAGATCTGTTGTATTTTCAGCAGGGAAAATGCAGGGAGATTTGTTTTGATCTCTATCTCATCCATTGACAGAATATAGTAAATTGCTCAGTAACCGAGATAAAATTGCACCACAGATTTGTTTGATCACACTGCTTAAAAAATATGTTAACTGGGTTATACTGAACACACTTTCTACGGACAGAAACATGTTTTGTAAAGAGAAAGACAATCAAGTCTTATAAAATTTGACAGAGTTTCTCTCTACAAAAAATAGCATACTCTGAATAAATGAGAAAAAAATATGAAACAAAATAAAGAACCTTTGTCCTATTGCGATACTTCTAATGCCATTGTGCAGTTAGCCATTTTTGAATTCCGTGTAAGCGACAAGGACTGGCCCAATCACTTGACCAAAGAGCTTCTGACTGATATATATTTCAAAGGCGGCTTATAATATGTTCCGTGGTTATACATTTCTCACTGTTATTATTGTTTGGATATTTCTTTTACACATCTCATCTTATTGTCTTTTCTCCTTTTTACTTTGTTTTTTTCTGCACCTTTCTCATAAGTACATTTATAATCATAGCCTAAGCTTCCTTGTAACTTTAGTTATTGTAATTCCATACTGTTGTATATGCTTTTTATGCTTGCTATCCTGTATGTTAACTAAATGAGATATGTATGTATATATGCTCATGGGCCATATGGCTTATTGCGTTAATAAAGTATTCGTATTTGTATTCTTGTAACCAAAAAACAGGTATGTGAGGCCAGATAAAGGGAAATTAGCTGTCAAGGAAAAATGGAGAATCTGGTTATAACAAGATTATAATTGGATAAGACTGTGATTTTGAAGACCCACAGGGAACTGCACTGAATGAGATGACAGGAGATGACTTATATATAAGCGTTACGCTTACTGTCAGATCCTATATTATTCATATGTGTGTATAAAATCTTTGAATAAAATATTGTTTAAACCAACTGCACTGAAAATAAATACATCATTTGCACATCTCTGTATTTTTCATACAATGTGGAGATGAAATAGGTACTCGTACATTACAACATTCGCGCACATAAAGGACTAAGAACAGCTTGCTCAGTCTAATCGAAAAAAGTTCTGATTGCATGTACAGTACGAAGTTTGTTCAGAAAGTTCTGATTCTAGCCGCATAAACTTATTTAGCGGTGTGCTGGGGACAAATGCTATGCATGTATTGAAAGCGCAACATTGTGTCTTTACAATGATACCTAACACTATACAAAGATGTATTTTCTTTATTGAGTTATAACGCATGTTATAAGGTCCCAGACGTACCACTGGGCTAAATTCATATGTGAATTTATTTTTAGTGTGTCTTTTAAGTGAAAAATCATTGTAAATACAAAATAATTTTTTGTCAGATTCTTGGCATTCGTTGTTTTCAATATCCATTCAAAAGTTAGAAGGACAGCAAACGTTATCAATTTCGTCCTTGCAAAGCAATGCACAGTTCTTATGACGCTATCGAAAACGAAGTCAACGTCATTTTCGAAAGCTCGTAGCGGCTTCGTTGTTTACGTTGATTTTAATTTTTCGACGGTTTCGAATTGGCCCAGGCAAAGGCTCTTCCTAACAAGATTTTGAATGTTAATACCCTTGTTTTCGTTACAAAATCATTATAACTTTAGTAGAAAGGGAGAATTTGCTACTACACAAAATGCTTATAATCTAAATTGAAGAGATAGTATGGAACCTAGATTTTATATATTTTCCGCGATATTTACAGGTCACAGTTGCCTGGGGACTTCGTTTAAGTGGCAATGATGAAAATAATTCAAAGACTGCTCATATATGAACTATGACCTTCTTCAGTGAAAATCTGCAGTGGCTGTAGGATATACCTCTTTCAAAAACGTTCCAAAATATTTCCTTTAGAAAATATTCACCACGTTTGCAAAGTTGTCCGAACAAATCATACCTTTATATATTTTCGCTATCAGAAGTTCTGTGTTTATGATGGTTACCAAAATAAGACGTCACGAACAGAACTTTCTGAACATCCCTCGTATAGGATTCTAAAAACTTCCGGGAAATTAAAAAAAAAATAATAAAAAAAGATCAATAAATGAGGAGTATGATCAGTCAAAAACAATATGATCAGTCTACACAGATGTGACAGCCTTAGTGTTTACTGTTCACATTCAAGGTGTGTCAGCTGTGACTATTCAAATCAGTCTGCACAGCTACAAAGCGAAAAAGAAGATCCTTATCAGTCTAAACAAATTTGACGGCTGATTTGGAATTTTACTGTTTACATGAAAGCATGCATATCTGCGTTGTCTGATTAGCATTCATTTTCACTTTTTCGGTTGTTTAGGCATATTTATGTTCATATTTATTTGCTTTCTTTTGGTTTCAAAATACTACATAGAATTAGAAAATAAATATAAAGTAATTATTTCTTTGTTTTTATTAATAACTTGAGTCGCGACACGACAAAGCTAACGATGTGGTTGTGTGCAAAATTCAGACTCTGATCAGCCTGGGTATCCTCTCAGACATATATTTGAGCCAGTCTCTGTGAAAACCGGGCTTAATGACATAAAAACGAAGAATTAAATTACTGCATCATTGAAAAGTATAACCTTTTCTGAACATTTCCTGAAAATTTGAGGTGGCTACCATTATTTATTACTGAGATATAGACTTAAGAAGCACACAGGGAAAGCAGTTTCTTTATATGACGTTATTAACGTCATGCAAGTATGTTTTGACGTCAACGTCTTTACGCTTGTTTGAACGCGCTTTCTGTGCTTGTTTCACAAAATAATTCGGACAAAAAGTGTGTTTGCTCATTTTCAATGTGTATATCATAGCACACACATGACAACTCGCATGATTTAACTTTCTTTCTGAAATGATAGGTCTTTGTGATGGTATACCATCTGTTTTCAAGGCTTTGGGGTTACCGTGGAATAAGCGTTGTCATGGCAACACATGTCATATTTCTTACTGGATTTTGTCTGAATCCATAGGCTTTCTGTTATATCTCAACGCTTAAGGTATTTTCATGGAAATAAATAGATGTCCGAAAAATCATTAATTTTGTTATTTTCGTCCGTTCACAACGTAATTATTACGTAATGTCACTAAGCCCGGTTTTCACAGAGAACGGCTCATTTATATATATATATATATATATATTATGTGTCTAACGAAAAGGGGTTTTACTGTTTTATAATCAAAGAAAGTTTCAAATGTTAGCCCCTTGACAATAAACAGTTTTTATTTGCATTTATGTTTTAAAAGACAAATAAACTTATAAATAAATCAAATATAGAAAACCTTGTTCATGCATTAATTTATAACAGATAAGAAAGAAAACCAAACTAAGTATACGTACAGGTTCGGTTTATTATGAAAAATTTTTTTTTTCTTATTGATTTTTAATTTTGTTTAAACTATATGCGTAGAAAGAAAAACAGCAGTTATCCAATATTAGGTCCCTCTTGTTGTTGTTGTTGTTTTTTCTCTTTTTTTTTCACTGATATATATCTCATACTCATCTAGATAAGATATGGCTTTGGTGTGAGAGATTATTAACATTTTAGAATGAAAATCCGTTTGGGGACATTTGGGAAAAGAAGTTTATTTAAGGTTTTTCCCGTTTATATGATAGATGGACATGAAAGACTTCTTGGTCATGTGTTCAGAACCACTGAAGCAAACTGTTGTTTCTTTGACTCAAGGATATTCCACATGGCATTTTGCTTAAGCCATTTAAATCGTTTCGTTTGGCAGATACGTCTGAAGCTGTTGAAATATGAACGGCCGTGGTCAAAGGCCAAAGAATGACTTAGACCTCTGATTATGAGAAATCTTTATGGCCTCACTTAGTTGACAGAATATACCAAAGTCTTCAAAAATATGTTATAGAAAAGGTTAAGGTCATCATTTAAATGAATTTGATAGAACTATGGACTAACCAGTGTTGTGCTAAGTATCTTGTACAATGACATCTCGATGACGTCACGTTGACACCCGCACGAACACTTAGTTGCTATGCTAACAGATCTATGAAGTAAATTGTATCAGAGCATGGCAGACAGTGTATGCCTTGCTCCGAAAATTTTCCAGTGACATCACAAACTGCAATATTTCAACAGAAACTTCAGATTGTCTCACACAAATAACTTTTCTAAAGTCATTTAATTCCTTTTTTTGTCCTCATGGATAAAACGCTCGATATTGGAGACCACAAAAAACTTTTTGTGCATTTTCACAGTAAAATATACACGTATTTCGCAAATTAAAGCATAATGCAATTTGAGAGGTAGCACATTCTTAAATCATAACATCTTTAAACAAATTTTGATATTGATAAGATGAAAACCAAAATAAAATAGGAAACATGATTTATTATTATCACAAAGTCATGATTTGTAACTGATAGATAGGCCATGAATATAGAAAGCCACTGTCGACCGCCGCAGATAATTATTATTGATTTGCCTCAGAATGCTGTACAAATATAATAATGTTTAAATATTAGTAAAAACGCTGGGGGTTCAAAACGGCCAAAATGCCAGATTATTATTACCATTATTATTATTATTATTTTGGCTAAATGTCAGATTATTATTATTGTTTTTATAATCATTATTATTGTTATTACTATTATTATTATTATTATTATTATTATTATTATTATTATTATCATCATTGCTATAAGTAAAAATACAAAAACTATCGTGAATATTTGCGCCGGTAAAAAAAAATCTTCCAAAAATCATTTTTGCGAAGAGTATTATATTGTCAGTTAGTTACAATGGCTAGATCATTATTTCATCACAACTCGGTTTTGGTTATTGCACAAGTCCGGCATTTTGGGATTCTGAATTGTGAGAAACAACATAAAGAAGGGATCTGCTAAGTTTCGGGAACATCTGTTGTATTTATTAGCATTTTGTGCAGATTTCTGTATTTGCCCCAAATCAGTGATAATCACCACCTTAAACATTGTTTTGCAAGGAAACGAAACGTTCAAAATTTTGTAATTTTGTCTTATTATGTTACAGACAATGTAAGTGTTTTTAAAATAATATGCATGTCCATCGTTCAAATATATTTTTCATGATTATTTTAATGAAATTAGATTTTCTTGCATTTCTAAACAAATATTAAAAGAATACTTATTATCAAGATAAGTGCATTGTATTTTTACTTACTTACTACTTACTTACTTGCCGTTTTGTTTTAAATATCTGCTTACAGATTGAGTTTCATAATCTCCACACAAGTTGACTTCTTTACAAAGATTCCGAAAGAAAGGTCTGCTGTGCGATGTAACGCATAGGTGATGCCACAGCATGTTTACTGACTTATCATTAAAGTAACTCAATCATTGAAGGTGATTCTAATGAGACGTCAAATGAACAATAATGACCTATCTGACGTCATGAGAGAAAATAAGTGTCATATGTGGAATAGTCAATTTTATCTCCCATCGATTGCACTTTCGATTCTACTCACCAAGTAAGTAAGTCACATTTTAGGGTAAAAAATCGACCCCATCACCACTTCCAGCGATTTTCTTGAAACCTTCGGAGGCGAAAGGATATGGTTTGTAAGTGAAAAGTTGCAATATGGTCCGGATTCTCACATATTTTGACTGGACTAGACAAGAAAACGGTAATTTATGGGGATTAATTTCCAATTATATAATTTTAGGCCGTTTACCTTGTTTTATCATTTCCACAGGTGTAGTGTATTTTGGCGTAAGGGCCGGCTATGACTTAAATGTTTTGCTTAAATGCTGAAAATGACTGTTTAAATGACCCTCACGACCTCGCATATTCCAGTGTTCTATTTAATGTGGACTTATATGTATATACCAGTGCCATTGTCTTGCATACTCTGAGTATCACTTACTGGGAGGCCTCTAGTAGCTGTCAAATGCCGAAGAAAACTTGAAACATTGACCTCCAAAAATCGACTTTGACCCGGTCTGTTTTTTCCAAACGACCTGTTGAGCTTAGCAAACAAGCAAGGTCAAAAACAAATATCTAGGATAAATGCAGAAAAGACATATGAGAAGAGAGAGAAAGATAAAAAAAAGTAAAGATCTGTAGCAAAATCCAAAAAAAAAAAAATAATACAAGTCCGGGTAGCGTGACATGACATATAACGGAGCAGAATCAAATATACCCATTATTTCTTCATGAAGTGTGTTTGCATTAAGACAATTGCCTTAATTTCGTATTTAAGTATCTCTTGATAGGACAAGTGTTCATACCATTAATATATTATTATATCTTTTTGTAATAAAGGCTTTTTTTTGAAGGTTAAAGGTGTTAGAATACACTCAGTTCAAGATTTCTTCACCATTTCTACCAAAGGAAGTGATGATTGTGATTTCATGTTTGCTTCTCTGGACAAAATAGTGTCTAGCCTTAATGGAGCATAACTGATAATACGTTCCTTCTAAGAACTGACCCCCACTGAGAAGGAATGCGAAAACGATGACAGAGTTGTTTCTCTTAAATATGTTACTTATTTGCTCTTAAGGTGTTTGATATGGCAATATATGACAGTCCAAACAGATTTATCGAGGTGGTAATAATCATTGGTTTACGGTGTAGAAAAATATGCGTAAAATACAGAAAATACAACAGATGATCACTAAACTTAGCAGATGCTTTTTATGTTGTTTCTTACAATTTAGAATTCCAACATGATGATGTTAAAAAGGGTTAAAATTAGAAATGATCGATGGGGTACTTATCTGCGCAAAAATCTTAAAGTAACCGTCGTTATTAAACATGAAATTAGGCCTGAAGACACATTAATGTATTCAGACGGGCGTCCCAGCAATTTTGTTTTCGAACTCTTTCACATATTATCAGGCTGAGCAGAGACAAAAAGAAGTAGCCTCTGTCCAACTGTTTTCTTTTTTTTCTTTTTTTTTTTTGTTGTTGTTGTTTTTGTTGTTTTTTTTAAACACAAGGAAGTCTATTTTCAAGGTCGATCCATTTCATTTACATACCTGTTTTGCTCCCAGGAATGTAGTTTTTATACTGTATGTGATATATATACAGTATGTACATTTGCCAACCCTATATTTAATGAATGCATCCAGTCTACATTCACCTTATGCATAGCCTAACATTTGAGAGTAAGCTATTGTTTTCATCTGGTATATCTTACAATTTGAGAAAAATGGATTAAATAATTGCTAGGACACCCTTCTTAATGCAATAAAGTATTTTTAGAGCTAAGTACATTTTTGATAACAATGTTATTTTCATTTTTTTTCTTTTTTTCTTTTTTTATTTATCTATTTATGTAAAGATCTTCTGATCTTTCATTATAAAAACACTTACCCTCTGATCTTTCATAATTATAAGCACTTTTATAAACAGCAAGTCTCTCTGTTTTGTATTCGAAACTTTAGAGAACCACGGAAATAAGAAAACTGCTATCTGACAGGGAGATATATTAATTTTCTATGGTTTTATTCAGATTTTTTGTATTAAATACAAATCATCATAACAGAGAAGAAAACATTATAAGAGGTAGCTCAAAAGTATCAGTAAAGTTCCTTGATATGACAGCATGCACATTTTCTTTGAACTGATAACATTCTGGTAAAGGTAATATTTGATAAGTCCCGATCACCTGCACTCTAAAGCTATTTTATGGATATTTTGTGTCATGAAGAACAGTTAACCACATACTTTGAAAGACACGTGTGACAACTTGATAAAAGATTAGCACGACAGATTTTTGGAAACAAGATAATTTTTTACGCAAAGGTGAGATTTTAGTGTTTTCGATTATTTTTTCTTTTTTACACAAAGACTTCTTGTTTTTCTTGGCCGATAAAAAATAAATAAGTGTGCTTGTGATTCAAAATAATTTAAGAACAGCTATATATTTATTTTATGCAACTGGGGAACCTTTTTTTCTATGGCATTTTCCCCCTGTCTTTTTTTCTCTAAATCCCCTAACTTGAATTGTATCTATGTGGTAGCTCACCTGAGGACAACATGCTCATGTGGAGCTATTTCGGTTATCAACCCGTCGCCTGTTGTCAACCACTTACCTGAAAATAAGGCAACATTTTATTAACAATCTTAACCAAACTTACATATTACCTTTATGGTCACAAGAGTTCGGTTAGTTTTAATAATAAACAAACTAGAGGATACACTTTTGACCAAATTTAGCCATACGTGCACAAATTGTTTATGAGTACAACATCTTTTTCAAGTCTGGTAATGAGCCAAATTCTAATCATCGACAAATAAGCCATTGTCCCCTTACCTAGCTTGAAATGTTGTTTGTCATCTGGTAAAATGTACATTTACTAGCTATATAGATGCTACATGTTTGTAGCAATGATGACAATGCTTATACATATTACCTTTGAAAGCAGATTAATAATGGGCTAAATCGGATCATTGACACCAAAGCTTTTGTCCCTTCCTTAAAATAGAATGCTGTATCAGCTTTTAAAAAGAATGGCGGCAAGCCTTTTGGAGCAGTTGTCATCAAACTTTCATGTTTGGTCATGGCTACAGGATCGCAGTAATGTTTAATAAGGGCCAAATTGGTTCGAAGGCACTAGATGTACTGCCCCTTGTTTAGTGAAATAGGATATATATAAGCTTTTTAACATACACGAGACAACTGTTATATGCAAAGTTTCAAGGCCATCATTCTTTGGTTCTGGAAAAGATAATTGTAAGATTATTTTTACATTATATGGGTATTTAAGGGCATGTAAATAATGTAATCAGGACTGGTTGTACAAAATTTCGTTGTTGAAAATGTTGACAAACGGACGATTGCGGGGCATGCCTATGCATATCCTGTCAGCTCACTGAACCCTCAGACCGGTGAGTTAAGATCAGCAATCAAGAATTGATACAAGAAATTCCACATATCCCAACTACAACACCAAACGAGAATTACATACACCAGTTGTAAGACAGTATGAGCTGACAGCAATATGAACAGCTCTTTCTAAGGTAGGTCGCAGGGTACAAAGATAGCATTGACTAAATAATAACACTTTACACACGTTGAAAGATCAATTTTGACATTTTTTCTCTCAATTTAATTTTCATAATCAGAACGAATAAGAACAAGCAAGCAAACAAAATAGATTCTTGAACTGCTACAGATAAGCGGCCGCAACAAAAAATAATACATGAACAGATACACCATAGCGGTAGCAATACCTTGGTACGATCAGTATTAAATTACTTGTCGTTTAAACTAATTAAACAGAACTAAAATTCACACTTAAACATAACTATAATTCACACTTGCTTCAACCGTGATTCATAAATTTTAGTTGAAAACGGAATTATCTTTCAGAATGGCAGATAACCTAGATGACATGCAAAGAACTACAGACGAATATAACAATCCCTTCCGTGATTATTGTTTTGAAGGCAATGGACCCAACGGCCCTGTTTTGCCTCCGCAACAGTCGAGTCTACGAAATGTAGGAGCCACGGGTTCAAACAATGGACCGTCTGTACCACTGAAAAAAAACATTGCCGGTAAAGAAGGTACTTACAAGGTGAAAGTTAAGGAAGACAAATATGACTGTTATATATCTGGTCTAGCAATAGCTAAGAATGGAAGAAGATTGATGACCGATCATGACAATGATAAAGTTAAGTTGTTTTCTCATAACATGAAGTTCTTGTCCTCTGTCTCAGTTCCTGACCGACCGTGGGATATAGCTGTGATCAGTGATAGTGAAGCTGTGGTTACTACTTACAACAAATCACTTGTTACACTGGCTATCTCTGGTAAGCGGCTCAGTATAAAGACAACAACACAAGTATCATACGATGTATACGGCATTAACAAGTTTAATAATAAATTAGTTGTCACCAGTCCAGGCTATCCTGCCACTGTTAAGCTGATTGATCAGACTGGTAGAGTGTACTGGTCAGTTTCGTCTAATGAACAGGGACAGCCACTCTTTAGTTGGCCTTGGTACGTGAGTAGTCCTGGTGATGAGAGATCAACCACTGTGATGGTAATAGATTGGCATAACAGCACGTCGACTTTGTTGAATGGTGACACTGGAGAGGTTATCACTGGACGTCAGCTAAAGGGGAAGGGTCCTAGAGGTGTTACCACTGACTCTACTGGTAACGTCTATGTCTGTTACTGGGGGACATCTGAGGTGGCAGTGCTGTCAGGAGACTTGTCTGAAGAGAGTATTCTACTAACAACGCAGAACGGTCTGAGAAGTCAACCACAAGCAATAGTATATGATGACACGAGTCATCAAATTATCATATCATACTTATTTTCATGTCGTGACACTGTAGACTGTTTTAAACTTTCATAATTGTTGAGTAGTCCTAATTGTTTCGGAACTAATTTAGCTACATACCAGAGGCGTAGTAACATCGGCTCTATCTGAGCCTTTTTAAGCCAGGAATAATGCAGAAATGATTTAGCTACTATCAGAGGCGAAAAAACATTGGCTGTTTTAACTTTTTTAACCCAGAAATAATCCAGAAATGATTTAGCTATGTGTCAGAGGCGTAACAACAAATGGGCTCCATTTGAGCTTTTTTAACCCAGAAATAATCCAGAAATGATTTAGCTACGCATCAGAGGCGTAACAACATTGGCTCTATTTGAGCCTGTTTTACCCAGAAATAATGCACACAAAATTTAATTACGTATCAGAGGCGTAACAACATTGGCTCTATTTGGGCCTTTTTTACCCAAGCTATGTAACAGGGGCGTTACAACATTTGCTCTTTTTGTGCCTTTTCAACCCATATAATATCAATTTAAGGTGAATAATTGCACCTCCACATTATTCTATTTACTATTATTTCATTTTATTTTTCAATGGGAACAACGGTAGTGACTTTTTGTTTGCTTTCCTGGCTGACGGAGCCATAACATAAATGAGATCTCCTCTAAAAGACCCATTTCTTTGATTGCATAATACCCTAATGACTGTTTATTGAAATTTATTTCTTAAAGATAAAACAACGTTCACACGGGCAAAGTTTCTGTGACAAAGTAGGTTTGGCATAGAAAAAAATTGCTCGTGTGACTGAAAAATATGGTACATTGTCATTGACAAGTTTATCTGCTAAAGTTTATATGACAAACTTAATTTGTCCGTGTGAACAGAAAATATGCCATTGAATATGTAACAAAGAAACTAGCTATGGAGATTAACACAGAAGACTGCTTATAATCAAACAATTTGATTTTGAACAAAGTATATTTAACAAAGAAAATGTGGCACAAGCGGCCGTTCACACGAGTAAAGTTTGTTTATCCAAGCAACTTTGACTAGAATTCTTTGTTCATGTGAACAGAGAAGCAAATATTTCATTGTCAGAGTTTATTTGACAAGGATTTCATGCCACATTTTTCTTTATCAAATAATTTGCTCCGTGTGAACGCATGTCTTGGGAGACTTGTGAATTAAATACATGTATAGGGTCAGATAAAAGGATATCAACTGTCAAGAAAAAGAGAGGCTTTGGTTATAAACAAATTATTATTGGATAAGACTGTGTTTTTGAATACTGACATCAAACTTTGCTAAAATACACTTTTTACTCAAAGGGCCAAGTATAAAGATACTCGTACATTGCAACATTTGTGTACAAAAAAAAACTCAGATCAGCCCACACAGACTATTCAGGGTCTACGATTTAAGGAAATTTAAAAAGGAAAATGAAGACCCTGAACAGTCTACAGAGCTGTGGCGGCTGATTTGAATATTTACTGTTCACGTAAAAGTTTTGTCAACAGTGAGTATTCAAATTAACCTGCACAGCTAAAAAGTAAAATGAAGATCCTGATTTATCGACAGAATTTTGACGGCTGATTCGAATATCTACTGTTCACATAAAAGTAATGTCAACAGTGAAATTTCTCAATCAGCCTACAAAGCTAAACAGCAGAATAAAGACCCTGATAAGGAAACGCAGGTGTGACAGATTATTTGAATATTTTCTGTTGACATAAAGTAATATCTACAGTGAGTATTCAAATCAGCCTGCAAGGGTAAAGGCTAAATTGAAGACCCTGATCTGGCTACAAAGATGTGATGGCTGTTTACATAAAAGTTAATTTTCAGTACTTTTTCTATTGAGCACTCCAATCAGCCTGCACAGCTAAAAAGCGAAATGTGCACCCTGATCCGGATAAGAAAACGTGTTACTCTTCGTATTTACTTTGATAACATAAAACTCATAAATAATCTATAAACACTTATATATTTACCAGTACATATCAGACCAGAATAAAATAATCAAAATGAATATTTAGGTTTTGTTTTACAGTTCTCTTTCTTTTATTCATTTTAAGCTTAACAAGATACGTGTAATAGCAGTTTTCCCCATAGTATGCCTCACTCTTAAGATAATACAGTAATAATCACCTAAATAAGGTAAGTCTTTGATGTAAGTTATGGTCTTAACTACTGTATATTAGAAACAATCATTTTGTGACTCCACCCTGAGTACTGAAAAAATATGTATTTAAAGGAAAGAATTTGCTCCAAATGGAGAAAATGTTATCCTTTAAACGCGTAAAACTGGGAACTATTTGGCCATTAAGTTTATCACTGTTAGTAGCTTGCCCATTACTAAACTTGGTAGATTGAGAATGGTTTAACAGACAGGTAGAGGTCAAATGCAGGGAGATTTGTTTTGATCTCTGTCTCATCCATAGACAGAATATAGTAAATTGCTCAGTAACCGAGATAAAATTGCACCACAGATTTGTATGATCACAGTGCTTAAAAATATGTTAACTGGGTTATACTGAACACACTTTCTACGGACAGAAACATGTTTTGTAAAGAGAAAGACAATCAAGTCTTTTAAAATTTGACAGAGTTTCTCTCTACAAAAAATAGCATACTCTGAATAAATGAGAAAAAAATATGAAACAAAATAAAGAACCTTTCTCCTATTGCGATATTTCTAATGCCATTGTGCAGTTAGCCATTTTTGAATTCCGTGTAAGCGACAGGGACTGGCCCAATCACTTGACCAAAGAGCTTCTGACTGATATATATTTCAAAGGCGGCTTATAATATGTTCCGTGGTTATACATTTCTCACTGTTATTATTGTTTGGATATTTCTTTTACACATCTCATCTTATTCTCTTTTCTCCTTTTTACTTTGTTTTTTTTCTGCACCTCTCTCATAAGTTCATTTATAATCATAGCCTAAGCTTCCTTGTAACTTTAGTTATTGTAATTCCATACTGTTGTATATGCTTTTTATGCTTGCTATCCTGTATGTTAACTAAATGAGATATGTATGTATATATGCTCATGGGCCATATGGCTTATTGCGTTAATAAAGTATTCGTATTTGTATTCTTGTAACCAAAAAACAGGTATGTGAGGCCAGATAAAGGGAAATTAGCTGTCAAGGAAAAATGGAGAATCTGGTTATAACAAGATTATAATTGGATAAGACTGTGATTTTGAAGACCCACAGGGAACTGCACTGAATGAGATGACAGGAGATGACTTATATATAAGCGTTACGCTTACTGTCAGATCCTATATTATTCATATGTGTGTATAAAATCTTTGAATAAAATATTGTTTAAACCAACTGCACTGAAAATAAATACATCATTTGCACATCTCTGTATTTTTCATACAATGTGGAGATGAAATAGGTACTCGTACATTACAACATTCGCGCACATAAAGGACTAAGAACAGCTTGCTCAGTCTAATCGAAAAAAGTTCTGATTGCATGTACAGTACGAAGTTTGTTCAGAAAGTTCTGATTCTAGCCGCATAAACTTATTTAGCGGTGTGCTGGGGACAAATGCTATGCATGTATTGAAAGCGCAACATTGTGTCTTTACAATGATACCTAACACTATACAAAGATGTATTTTCTTATTGAGTTATAACGCATGTTATAAGGTCCCAGACGTACCACTGGGCTAATTTCATATGTGAATTTATTTTTAGTGTGTCTTTTAAGTGAAAAATCATTGTAAATACAAAATAATTTTTGTCAGATTCTTGGCATTCGTTGTTTTCAATATCCATTCAAAAGTTAGAAGGACAGCAAACGTTATCAATTTCGTCCTTGCAAAGCAATGCACAGTTCTTATGACGCTATCGAAAACGAAGTCAACGTCATTTTCGAAAGCTCGTAGCGGCTTCGTTGTTTACGTTGATTTTAATTTTTCGACGGTTTCGAATTGGCCCAGGCAAAGGCTCTTCCTAACAAGATTTTGAATGTTAATACCCTTGTTTTCGTTACAAAATCATTATAACTTTAGTAGAAAGGGAGAATTTGCTACTACACAAAATGCTTATAATCTAAATTGAAGAGGTAGTATGGAACCTAGATTTTATATATTTTCCGCGATATTTACAGATCACAGTTGCCTGGGGACTAAGTTTACGTGGCAATGATGAAAATAATTCAAAGACTGCTCATATATGAACTATGACCTTCTTCAGTGAAAATCTGCAGTGGCTGTAGGATATACCACTTTCAAAAACGTTCCAAAATATTTCCTTTAGAAAATATTCACCACGTTTGCAAAGTTGTCCGAACATATCATACCTTTATATATTTTCGCTATCAGAAGTTCTGTATTTATGATGGTTACCAAAATAAGACGTCACGAACAGAACTTTCTTAACATCCCTCGTATAGGATTCTAAAAACTTCCGGGAAATTAAAAAAAAATAATAAAAAAAGATCAATAAATGAGGAGTATGATCAGTCAAAAACAATATGATCAGTCTACACAGATGTGACAGCCTTAGTGTTTACTGTTCACATTCAAGGTGTGTCAGCTGTGACTATTCAAATCAGTCTGCACAGCTACAAAGCGAAAAAGAAGATCCTTATCAGTCTAAACAAATTTGACGGCTGATTTGGAATTTTACTGTTTACATGAAAGCATGCATATCTGCGTTGTCTGATTAGCATTCATTTTCACTTTTTCGGTTGTTTAGGCATATTTATGTTCATATTTATTTGCTTTCTTTTGGTTTCAAAATACTATATAGAATTAGAAAATAAATATAAAGTAATAATTTCTTTGTTTTTATTAATAAATTGAGTCGCGACACGACAAAGCTAACGATGTGGTTGTGTGCAAAATTCAGACTCTGATCAGCCTGGGTATTCTCTCAGACATATATTTATATATATATATTATGTGTCTAACGAAAAGGGGTTTTACTGTTTTATAATCAAAGAAAGTTTCAAATGTTAGCCCCTTGACAATAAACAGTTTTTATTTGCATTTATGTTTTAAAAGACAAATAAACTTATAAATAAATCCAATATAGAAAATCTTGTTAATGCATTAATTTATAACAGATAAGAAAGAAAACCAAACTAAGTACACGTACAGGTTCGGTTTATTATGAAAAAAATTTTTTTTTCTTATTGATTTTTAATTTTGTTTAAACTATATGCGTAGAAGGAAAAATAGCAGTTATCCAATATTAGGCCCCTCTTGTTGTTGTTGTTGTTTTTTTCTCTTTTTTTTTTCACTGATATATATCTCATACTCATCTAGATAAGATATGGCTTTGGTGTGAGAGATTATTAACATTTTAGAATGAAAATCCGTTTGGGGACATTTGGGAAAAAAAGTTTATTTAAGGTTTTTCCCGTTTATATGATAGATGGACATGAAAAACTTCTTGGTCATGTGTTCAGAACCACTGGAGCAAACTGTTGTTTCTCTGACTCAAGGATATTCCACATGGCATTTTGCTTAAGCCATTTAAATCGTTTCGTTTGGCAGATACGTCTGAAGCTGTTGAAATATGAACGACCGTGGTCAAAGGCCAAAGAATGACTTAGACCTCTGATTATGAGAAATCTTTAAGGCCTCACTTAGTTGACAGAATATACCAAAGTCTTCAAAAATATGTTATAGTTGTAGCATTTCCTCATATTTTTAACGCTTGAGGAAGAAAAATTGACTTTGCTGTAGAAAAGGTTAAGGTCATCATTTAAATGAATTTGATAGAACTATGGACTAACCAGTGTTGTGCTAAGTATCTTGTACAATGACATCTCGATGACGTCACGTTGACACCCGCACGAACACTTAGTTGCTATGCTAACAGATCTATGAAGTAAATGGTATCAGAGCATGGCAGACAGTGTATGCCTTGCTCCGAAAATTTTCCAGTGACATCACAAACTGCAATTTTTCAACAGAAACTTCAGATTGTCTCACACAAATAACTTTTCTAAAGTCATTTAATTCCTTTTTTTGTCCTCATGGATAAACGCTCGATATTGGAGACCACAAAAAACTTTTTGTGCATTTTCACAGTAAAATATACACGTATTTCGCAAATTAAAGCATAATGCAATTTGAGAGGTAGCACATTCTTAAATCATAACATTTTTAAACAAATTTTGGTTTTGATAAGATGAAAACCAAAATAAAATAGGAAACATGATTTATTATTATCACAAAGTCATGATTTGTAACTGATAGATAGGCCATGAATATAGAAAGCCACTGTCGACCGCCGCAGATAATTATTATTGATTTGCCTCAGAATGCTGTACAAATATAATAATGTTTCAATATTAGTAAAAACGCTGGGGGTTCAAAACGGCCAAAATGCCAGATTATTATTACCATTATTATTATTATTATTATTATTATTATTATTTTGGCTAAATGTCAGATTATTATTATTGTTTTTATAATCATTATTATTGTTATTATTATTATTATTATTATTATTATTATCATCATCATCATTGCTATAAGTAAAAATACAAAAACTATCGTGTATATTTGCGCCGGTAAAAAAAAATCTTCCAAAAATCATTTTTGCGAAGAGTATTATATTGTCAGTTAGTTACAATGGCTAGATCATTATTTCATCACAACTCGGTTTTGGTTATTGCACAAGATTCTAGTGATGTCCGGATTATAGCAAAACAAGTAAAGCTAAACAAAAAGCTAGGTCTTCGCTTTGAAACAATAACTAGCCGATGCTTATCAAATATAAACGTAGATTGAAAGGAATAGTCTCCTCCATAGAGAACTGTGGTGTATTTTCAATTGTAGGGGGTTATCGCATAATTTGTTAGTAGAGCACTAATTATTACCACTTTTAATCACGCTGTATTTCTTGGTCAGGACGCTTAAATTCATAAAAGGGCCTATTTTTCGAGTTTAATGCCCCGACAATTCGAAAAGATAAATCTGATATATCTTGAAGGTTTATTATCCGAACTTTAACTTAGGGTATGACGTGGTGCTGAAAAGTGGATCCAGAGTGTGAAATCAGGGGAGACAACTGGGTACCAAAGATGTGCTAAAAATGATTGACTGTCTTTCTCGTTATATTAAGGTCATGTGAAGCGGGGTTTCAAGCAAACAACAGTCTTAAGTAAACTTTTAGACAGACCTTTTATACTGCTAACGACTGATACTGATTAGCTTTCAATCCATTTTGGCTTAAGCCCGTAACATTCGGTATATACGTTACATATGACTATAGATAGAAACAGTGAATACATTGAAGGCAGAATCGTTTTGTTTTGTTTCGCTAGTATATTTCCCTTTAAAATCATCTTTAAATGTTAGAAAAAAATACAGCCTGCTTTATTCCTTGTCATTTGCCTATCCTACTACTTGAATTAACCTAGTATTTACGTAGATAACATTTATACAAATATATTACATCACAGCTAATCAACATCCTTCACCAACTCCCAGGAAACTCTCATTAATATGGCATTCAGACAATTTTTAAGAAATATTGTAGACGAAAATATGTTGCAATGTTGACTAAGCAGTGTAAGAATATATGTTTTATATGTTTGAATGTATTTTGAATTGATTTTGGTGCTGTACTTATTACAGTTCCTCTGTGTTGGAATGTAGTATCTTTTACCAAAGATGTGCTGTTCGTGTGCATTTTTCTTATCGTCTTTCAGTGTCTTGGGTGGGCTGTGTCTTGTAATTGCGGTCTTTCCTGGTAATTTTATTTATATTTTTCTACATCTCATATACTTAAACTTTGCTACTAAATACACTATAAAAATAGCAAGAAAGAAATTAAAATGGCCAACATGTAAACAAGTTTTATTCCTTGGAGAGACATATGAACCTGCAAAAAACGCTGTTCACAATGGTTTTTATCACCTACTGGAGGAAACAGTGATCCCACAACTCAGTTTATATCTACACTTACCATATGAATATACTTGATAGCCTTTTTTATATCAAAGTAGTTTACGTTGTTATTACTGTTTAAAGCATGACGTTTGGTTATTGTTTGATAATACCGAAAGGCCTGCAACGTTCTTATCCAGATCCAGAACTTTGAATGCCGTTCATATAGGTGACCATATCATACCCTATCATAAAGCCCAAATGTTGTACTTATCAAATTTGGTAAAATTTTTCTTTGGAATTGCCGGGGCATTAAAGTTGTATTTTTTTTGCCTCAGCGTCCTGACTATCTAAAGTAAACAAGAATTCCGCGGAAAGCTATGTCGCACCGGCAATGCCTTTCCATACCAGCAGAGGTCATGTCGAGAAGAAAGTAAAAGCAAACATTTAAAAACCAAAAAAAAAAAAACGAAATAAATTTATGTGTTATTCTGACACAAATTTTGTTAAAATCTGCCAAGTGGTTCTTATGGTACTGCCATTTTCATGTTAACTTTGTGCTATTTTTGTAACAGTGGATGACAGCTATCTTGGATAGCCAATTTTCCAGTAACCAAAATGTAATAGCTATATGCAAGGATCATTCTGACTTAAGGTTGGTTCATAACCATTCAGGGGTTCCTGAAATATAGTTATCTTCATGTTTACACAATTTTAGTAACGTCTGTGGTAGCCATTTTTGATGGTACATTCTCATAAATTTGGTAAAAAAAAACATGTTTTCGCTATTTTGATTAACGTCTGTGGCAGCCATCTTTGATGGTACATTCTCATAAAATTGGGGGAAAAACTCTTTTCAAGAATCATTCTGATTAAATCAGAGCAAAATCCATTTACTGTTTTTCGATTTTTGGCAGTAAAGCAAAATTCAGACCCGTAAACCAAAAGTAGGTCACTTTGACCTAATTCCACTATATTTTTTTTTTATTTCATTTTTTTAAAAAGAATAAATAAGGTCCTATTGATATTGCATACAAAGTTTCATCCAAATATACCTACTGGTCCCAGAGAAAATGTTAAATTTTTAGTAACAGCCGCTATCTTGAATTCTTGACAAGGCAAAATTTATGTAACATAAAGCCCTGTAGTCTGATCATGCTCCATATGAAATTTGTAAGCCATAGGTGCAGTAGTTTTGTAGAAATTACTGTACAAATCTTAACTCCAGGGTTGACGTAAAAGTGAACGGACTGACGAACGGACGGAATGACGGACGGAAAAACGGAGCCTATCTCGCACCTTGCTAAAGCAGGTGCGGCAAAAAGAACTCCGTCCTTCATTTTGAAGGATAATAAAAGCAAGGCTCTTTCAGCGCAAAATAGTCCTTTTAAACGACAAATAGCGCCCGATAGTCACTGACCGTCGTCGGGTATTTAAACGTAATACGACGTGACTGTATTTTGTGATTGTTCACAGTACAGTGGGTTCCTTGGAACGGTTTCCGCGGCCATGTGTAAGCGCGATCAGTCAGCGTCACTAATCAAATTAATTCGGTGAAAATGACCTTTACGACGTTGTGAGTGCCTAGGTAAAATCCGATTGGAAACAAGAAAATTAGAGCAATTTGACTGAGATATAGGTAATCCAAATTTTAACAAGTAAATAATTGTTTCGCAACATCTAGGCACTCTGGCCTATAATTAACAACTTTATTTTACCGTTATGCCCAGAAGCATTTTATTTGCCGCGGAAATGTCTGTTTACAGAAGGGGTTTGGGCGATGTGAATGACGTTTACCCAACCGCCGTTTCGATACATTTAGGTGATATTTGGCCCTACATATTTCAAATTTTCAAATTTGTACATTTAAGTGATATTCGGCCCTACATATTTCAAATTTGTATTTGTTAACCTCTGTTAATGTTTTAAGTGTGTTGAAGCCTTTAATCATTAACTGTGATTTAAATTTTCTAGTTTGTTGAGATTTTTTAAGTTTTTCTGCACCTGTAGTTGTACCCTACTCAGCTGATTTTGGGCACTTTCAACCACTTTTCGCTGGCATTTAGGCTTGAAAATACGTCAGCGCATAAATATACACACTTCATTTTAGCACAATAATGCATTTTATTCATATCAACAATATGTGAAAATTTCAGCTGTATACAATCATGCGCTGACACTGATACTTATAGTTTTTCTCAAAAAGCCTTCAGTTTCTTGAACATTTTTCCAGTTATCGTCAACATAAAAATACCCATATCTTCGCTCATAGACAAAATAAAATATGTAGTGGGTATTATTTTTCTTAGTTTGATCACAGGTATTCATTTGGTACACCTTTGAAATCTTTTGTTTAGCGTCTCTAGACCTGCAAAGTTGAGTGGGCGGGTCATATGGATAAGCCTTGAACAGTACGTACCTGTGAAGCAGTGTTGTACCACTTATCAGCGTGTCATAAAAAAACTGTCAGCAAGCACTCCCAAAAGCTGTATTAACTGACTTCTTTCGTTAAAGGAAAAGCTTCTTTAAACATTTTTTACGGGTTTTTTTTCAGAATCATTGAAACAAAACATGCAAGTCTGAAATTATGTTATTCTAAGGATTCATGGAAAAGAAACACATTCATTAAGAAACATATTATTCTGTATAGCACTGTTTTCTCAGATGATAAGGAACAGAAACCATGCAATTTTAGGGACCAACAACGGCCCAAAACATGCCAGGTCGTTATATGTCTAGATTATTATTGCCCTCGAGGTCACATTTGACATTTGATATTTACTGTTCAAAAAACTATTTGGATCAGTTTAGATCTTATTTATTCATTTTTTGTTTACTGTCTTTCATAAATTTTCTTAAACGCAAAACATATTAAAGCGAAAATAAAAGTACCTATAAATTCATTTTCATCAGTACATTTATATTTTAAATTATCTTTGGTCGACACTGTGAGAATTACTTGGCATTTTCCCCCACACGAAAACTATGTAAACACATAAACATAATTTCAATATAAAATTATTAATCAATGTCAAATATTGAAATAATTTTTTCAACGTCAAAGAAAAGACAACTTGGTTCGACTGATAGAGGCGGCTCAGTTTCGGTATACAATTAAAAGCTATAATCTGGAATTGAGTATATCTGAGTTCTTTTTTTTTTTTTTTTTTTTTTGATAAATTTTGAATATGCTTTCAAACACAAACAAACACACTTACAGAAACCAGAAAAAAAGGATAGAAAAAAAACTACAGGAAAACATAAATACTCTGAAGTCTTCGCTACCACTCCTTCCTTCCTTTCTTTATCATTGCACGGTGCCTATTAAGGTTACTTTGGAAATATTGCAGATGCTCGGAAAAGCTGCATAGTACCTTTCGGTTAACAGCCAGACTGTTTGTATAATATAATTTGTATTCTGAGCTGAAATGTACCTGAAATACATAAAAAAAACTATATAGTTTAATTTTCAATAGATAAGTTTATCTGAAGTAAACGTTTAATATTTTATTACATCTAAAAGGAGTGTAAATCATTAATCAAGTATGAATAGTAACACCTTTTGAACATTGAATACTGCTGTAACTAAACCTTATAACCCATCGAAACACACTGAGGTAAAATATAGTACTGCACTGACGGACATTTCCGTACCTTACCTTACCTTACTTCCCAAACCCTACCGTATGCAGAACGACTGGTGCCGTGAATATACTGATTCTGTAAACTCGTATTTTAATAGACACGTTAGGCTATTTAAAGTAAATAAATACGTATTTTATGCTGCGATCTCAATTTTGCAGCCTCCATTGACATATTCAAGGATGACTTTCACATGGTACATTGTAATGAAACCACAGTATTCAGATCAGTAGCTTTCAGATATAGCTGTGTTAGCAGATAATACAAAGTCTAAGTCATTCTTTAACTAGAAAATTGCGACTGTAAGACACTAATGACGCAAATCTTAATGCCCCCTGACTATCGTCACGGGGGCATAAAAATACTTTCTGTCTTTTGTCTGCATTATTCGTACACTTTTCCGAAATTATAGTCACTCATATAAAAGGTAGAAGGTTTCTCAAAGGCTGGTGGCTGTAGGGGCGGTGGGGGTTAGAAGCCCCTTCTGTATCTTGGGCACAGCGTATCGAAATATGTTCACTTTTACTTCCCCTAATCGATTTCTGTACTTGACTTATCAGAAAAGTCATTTAAAGTAACGTTATTCCACTTTCATAAAGTATATATTTAAAGTAAAGCTACGTAAAATGAAGGAAAGTATGTTAAATTCAGTAATTTATAGACTCTTATACGATATAAAATTTATGTTAGCGATAAAAATGGGTAGAAATTTGATAAAGAAATCGTACAATAAGCCCAGATAGATGGCTGAAACAAGGGACGATATAGGCCGACTATTAGTCTATCATCGGTTTTACAAAGTAAAAGCAAAAGAGCAGGAACAAATATATACATTCAGATCCCATATCCCGCCCTAGAATTCTACAGTGAAAGGCGAATTTTCATAAATTGATAACAGTTCATGAAAGGCGACCATAAACTTTTGGTCGAATCCGAACACTAAAATTTCACCCCCTTGATAGCATTAATGTCAATAAAAGAATAAACCAACCAGAATACAAATATACAGTAACACCAAAATGCATATGGCCTTACCGATCTACACTATCATTTATTTTTAAGTCAGCATATGTCAGACACTTCTTAAGAAGACTGCTTGATCTTTTTTTTTAAATTCGTTTCTGTAGTTGTGGCGTTATCAGCTGAAGAAGTTAGAATTAAAATAAATGTGACAGAGACTTGTAAATGTAGAAAGAAAAAAACAAACAAAAGATATTGTAGCTATTATGTGTAATCTGTAATTTGGGTTAAATCTAAAGTAGTCAGGGGGGACAAGTTTCTATAAAGAAACGTCTTTGTTATAGGTCTTGAAATTATAATAGCATGGATTTATTCATGCATTTACAAGATCCAAAGAAGTAATGTTATGTTATAAATTGTAGTGTGTAAATACTTTTATTTTATGTTATTAAATAAGATTTTGAAGCAGCTTTTTCAATGAACCAGTTCCTGTCTGGATTCAGTCGTTGTGCTTTGGTATATGACCGTTAAGTACGTTCCCAGTTCCCGGTCCTGGTTCCCGGTTCCTGGTTCCCGGTTCCGTGTTCCTGGTTCCCGGTTCCCGTTTCCTGGTTCCCGGTTTCCGGTTCCCGCCTCCCGGTTTCCTGGTTCCCGGTTCCTGGTTCCCGGTTCCAAGTTCCCGGTTTCTGTTTCCCGGTTCCCGGTTCCTGATTCCTGCTTCCTTGTTCCCGGTGACCGGTTCCTGGTTCTCGGTTCCTTCATCCCGGTTCCTGATTTGCCGTTTTCATACGATGATGGATAAACAAATTAGGAACAAGGAACTAGTTCCCGGTTTAAGATTCTCATTTCCCGATTAGTATTTGATTTTTCCCTTAGTTACAAAGAAGCATTGATAACAAATGCTTTATCACATTTACCCGATTGCAAGATCATTATATGCTTTACACAATGTTACATGTCAGATAAAAATTATCGTGCCAACTATTTAAAAATAAGAATTGTTCAAAAAGGAAACGGGAACTCTTATCCGATTATTTTGTGCTTTCATTTCTTACTGACAAAGTTGAATTCATTGTACTTAAAATATAACATTAACTTGGTGGCAACATCATCTTATGCCTAATATCATATCATATTTCAAAAAATAATTATTAATTCAACTTGATTTAAACCGCTTTTTGTTTAATAAGAAACCAGGAATGGTTCCTTGTTGCCGATATGCCGTTTTCAAACAAAGATGATGGATAATAGAAATAAGGAACAAGGAACTAGTTCCCGGTTCCCGATTCTCAGTTCCCGATTAGATTTGTTTTCTTAGTTACAGAGAAGCATTGATATGAAGTGACTTTTCACATTTACCCGATTGCAACATCATCACATTCCTGACAACAACATGTAATATGTCAGAAAAATATTGATCCCCCCAATATTTGATAATCAGTTTTGTTCATAAGGAACCGGAAATTGTTTCCTTGTTGCCCTTTTGCAGTTATTTTCTATTGATGATTTTTCCCCAAATAAGGATCAAGGAACTAGTTCCCGGTTCCCGATTCCCGAATTTCTGTTCCCGATTTTTTGTGCTTTCATTTCTTACTTACAAACTTGAATTTTTTTAAACAGAAGCATCACATTTTCTCGATGGCAACATCATCTTGACTGTAAATATATCATCTTTCAAAATATAAATTATTCATGCAACTTCATAAAAACCGCTTTTTGTTCTATAAGGAACCGGGAACTCGTTCCTTGTTGCCGATTTGCTGTTTTCAAACAATGATGATAGATATACAAATAAGGAACAGGCAACAAGTTCCCGGTTCCCGAATATTTTTTTTTTTTTAGTTACAATGAAGCATTTATATGAACAAACGACTTATTACATATACCCTATTATATGCATTATACAACATGTTATGTGTCAGAATAAATATCGCTGCGCCAACTATATAATAATCAGTATTGTTGTTAAGGAACCGGGAACTGTTTCCTTGTTCCTCATTTGCAGTTCAATCAGATTGATGAGTGTTTTTTCCAAATAAGGAATAAGGAACTAGTTACCGGTTCCCGGTTCCTGATTCCCGATGCCCTGTTGCCGATTATATTGTGCTTTTGTTTCTTACTTATACTCGGAGGCAACATCATCTTATGCCTAATATCATGTTATATTTCGAAAATTAATTATTCATTCAATTTGATTTTTGTTCAATAAGGAACCGGAAACTGGTTCCCTGTTGCCGATTTGCCGATTTCAAACAATGATGATGGATATACAAATAAGGCACAAGGAACTAGTTCCAGGTTCCCGATCCTCAATTCCCGCTTAGATTTGTTTTCTTAGTTACAAAGAAGCTTTGATAAGAAGTCATGTTCACATTTACCCGATTGCAACATCATCACATTACAACATGTTATATGTCAGATAAATATTAATGTCCCAAGTATTAGATAATCAGTTTTGTTCATAAGGAATCGGGACCTGTTTGCTTGTTGCCCTTTTGCAGTTCTCTCATATGTATGTTTTTTCTCCAAATAAGGAACAAGGAACTAGTTCCCGGTTCCCGATTCCCTGTTCCCGATTTTTTGTGCTTACATTTCGTACTTAGAAAATTGAATTCATTGTAATAGAAGCATCACACTTACTCGGTGGCAACATCATCTTATGCCTATATATATGTCATAAATAAAAATATAAATTATTCATGAAACTTAATTT
This sequence comes from Ctena decussata, assembly GCA_963989385.1. NCBI lineage: Eukaryota > Metazoa > Mollusca > Bivalvia > Lucinida > Lucinidae > Ctena > Ctena decussata. The sequence goes on along the minus strand of OZ022506.1, from coordinate 66,476,909 downwards.
AAACCGCTTTTTGTTCTATAAGGAACTGGGAACTGGATCCTTGTTGTCGATTTGCCGTATTCAAACAATGGTGATGGATATACAAATCAGGAACAGGCAACTAGTTCCCGGTTCCCGATTCTCAGTTCCAGATTAGTTTTTGTGTTTTCTTTGTTACAAAGAAGCTTTGATAAGAAGTGACTTTTCACATTTACTCGATTGCAACATCATCACATTCCTTACAACATGTTATATGTCAGAAAACTATTTAATGTCCCAAGTATTTGATAATCAGTTTTGTTCATAAGGTACCGGGAACTGTTTGCTTGTTGCCCTTTTGCAGTTCTCTTCTACTGATGATTTTTCTCCAAATAAGGAACAAGGAACTAATTCCTGTTCCCGATTACCGATACCCAGATCCTGATTATATGGCAACATCACGTTATGCCTGATTCATGTCATATGTCAAAAATAAATTATTTATGAAACTTTATTTAAACCGCTTTTTGTTCTATAAGGAACCGAAACTTGTTCATTGTTGCCGATTTTCCGTTTTCAAGCAGTGATGATGGTATACAAATCAGAAACAAGGAACTAGTTCCCGGTTCCCATTTCTCAGTTCCCGATTAGTATTTTTTCCTGAAGTGTAAAAAGCATCGATAACAACTGACTTATCTCATTTGCCCGATTGCAACATCATTATATGCCTCACACTATGTTATATATCTGAAAACATATCCTACTTGCAAATCTATCAAAATATTATAAAGTTTAATAAGGAACCGGGAACTGTTTCCTTGTTGCCGATTTGCATTTCTGAAATATCGATGGTTTCTTTCCAAAATAAGAAAACAGGAACTAGTTGCTGGTTCCCGGTTCCCGCCCCTCAGATCCCGATTATGAAGTTTTAATATCATATTAACAAAATATTTTTATTACGATAAAAGCATCACATTAACTCGATTGCAGCATCAGTTTATGCCTAACGCATAGTTGTATGTAAAAAAAAATACATTATACATGCAAATAATCAAAACTTTTTATTGCTTTAATAGCGAACACACGAAGTATGTTCGCTTTACTGTATCAGTTTTGGTCCTATATACTTAGGCAGATAAAATGTGTGGTAACGATCATGGTTGCGGCCATCTTGGAGAACCGGAAGTTCGAAAGTTATCGCGAGACTAGTCACGAACCAATTGCTCTAATCAAATTGTTTACGAGTCCACAAACTTATTTTTGCAATCACTCTAGAGGAAAGGTACATTTAATATTTCTCGCTACAATAAATCTCGTTTTTGTTAAATATGTTCGTAGAAAGGATAGCTCAAACTGTAAACGCTTTTCGTTTGAGGTTTTGTCGTCTGCTCGGGACCGGAACTAGTCTAGACCGGAACTGAGTTCCTAGGTAAAACCCAGTACCGTGGCGCGTCATGTGAACTGGAAATGCCGGCGCACCCGAAAGCGCACCAGAGAGCCCACCTAGGTTAGAATGGAGCAGGAATGGTGTGTTTCGCCAGTGTTAACAAGCACTTTGATAAAAAAGTTGATATCTATGACTTATTTTAGTAAAATAATTATGACACAGCCTTAACATCCATATTTTAGCCCATTTCAATTATCTTTGGAACTGAATAAATAACAATCAGATACAAAAACGAATTCTTTGATTTGCTAATTAAAGCAATCGTCATGAGTACAAATTTAAACACCATATGATTTAATACTCAGAATTACATTAACTATCTGAAGTGTCTCTCAGCTGCGGAATATAAGGTTTGCTGAGAGAGGGCAGCAGGACTGACTTCCGATATTATTTTGAAGACGGTTGAATCCCTGCCTCTTAATGGTGCAGATCGCTGAGGAAAGTGTGGACTTTCAGATGATTAGTGCACCCCACCACTGTCACAAAGCAGCTTAATATTGTGACAGCAGACCATAAGGACACCTTAAGAAGGCGAGCCTACATATGTTTCCGTTCTATCTGCATACCGAACAAGTCTGCTATGGTTCTTTCTTAATGGGCACTGCGGTTCTTCTTCGACATTTAAATTCAGACTTTAACCGATACTGGCACGACGTTCGAGCCTGTCTTAAGGATTGCAAGACCAGCAATAAACCCTATAAGGTGTATTTTTTTTTCTTTCATTTACTTTTTCTTTTTCATTTCATTTTTTTTTTTCTTAAACTTTTTTTCTTTATTCTTTCTTTCCTACTATGCATTACTCCAGTGCATGACCCCGTTGCTGATGCCCTTTCCTGCACAATGAGGCTCATGTCGCTCATGGGCA